>CM045901.1:17537699-17792699 GCA_025169545.1 Anguilla japonica | reverse complement strand
CGTGCGGTTCTGCCCGCTGGTCTTGTTGGCGCGCTCGATGCTGCGCTGGCTCCAGTCCGTCCAGTAGATGTAGTCCTGGTACTGCGTCAGGCCGAAGGGGTGCGGCAGGTCGTCCGCGATCACCTCCCGCTCCTGGCCTGCGTGCGCGAAAAACGAAAAACATCCGCGAGTCAGGCAGGAGAGTTCACAGCCACATGCTCCATACCACCGCAGACAGCTTTATTACTTCCTGCCTCTCCACCCCAGCCAATGTGGGCAGAGCGTTCTGCTGCAAGATGGCTGCCGGGCATTACCCAGGTGCACGCACTGGTCGGTGGTGGTGGTGGGGGTGGGGGCAACTCACCCCCCCCCCCCCCAATGTGAATTGCTCCGGCTTCTCATAAAAGCGCTACACAAGCCCAATCCCATTATCTTCACTAATATTACTAAACCTAACTTCTGTGAGCAAAAACAAAAAAAAAAATCTCATACCAGTGAGATTCACCACTGAGGGCGATCCACCCCTCGCCCTCCCCTAACATACCCCTATAAGCTGATATGACTGCGAGCCTTGGGCACGCTCAGTGCGTAAGCGTGATATAACAGCGCTGTTTGGCTTTAGCCTGTCCCACAGCGGAGCTGGGCACTGGGCTGGGACGCGTACGCTGGAGCCTCCGGACCAGACCGAAGCCACAGGAGCAGCGAGAGCGCTGTGTTCCGCACCCTGGCGTCTGAGGCCCGTGGAGCGCCTAACAGATGTTGGGTCCTGCGAGTCCGCCCCTCACACACAGGAGCGCAATCAGGCCTTGGACCACAACTGAGAACACGTTGAGCCGACAGATTCTCTTTCTCACAGGAGAGAGAGAGAGAGAGGACACAAAGAGAGGAGGACTGCAGGAATGTCAACCCAGAGTCTGCATCATACGGAATTACCCACAATGCACTCGGGGTCTGCTGTTTCCACTGCCTCAGTGAGTCGTGCCATCTACTGCTGTGTGCTTTCAATTCACTGCTGTTTTTTTGTTGACCGTTACTTTTGAATTCAAACCACTGTATTTTGTTATTTCATTTATCATGACGCATTTACTTGTCCCCCCCATATGTTTGTTCAGATTGACAAGTGATAAAGGCGGGACCACGGCTGTGATTCTGGTTTGCTGTGGCAATCTATACCATGCATATTTCATACCAATAAAGCACACTGAATTGGGAAAAAAAAGTAAATTGAGAGAGGGGGAGAGGGAGAGAGAGAGAGAGGGGGAGAGAGAGAGGGAGAGGGAGGACAGAGAGAGAGGGAGAGGGAGAGAGAGAGAGAGAGAGGGACAGAGAGAGAGAGAGAGAGAGAGAGGGAGAGGGAGGACAGAGAGAGAAAGCGAGGGAGAGGGACAGAGAGAGAGAGAGAGAGGGAGAGGGAGGACAGAGAGAGAGAGAAAGAGAGGGACAGAGAGAGAGGACAGAGAGAGAGAGAGAGAGAGAGGGGAGAGAGAGAGAGAGGGGAGAGAGAGAGAGAAAGGGAGAGGGACAGAGAGAGAGAGAGAGAGAGGGAGAGGGAGGACAGAGAGAGAGGGAGAGGGACAGAGAGAGAGAGGAGGAGAGAGAGAGAGAGAGAGGGGATTTAAGGCTCACCCAGCATGTTGGAGGACTCGATGAGCGTGGTGTCCAGGTCGGTCCAGTAGAGCCGCCGCTCGGCGTAGTCGATGGTCAGGCCGTTGGCCCGGCCCACGTTGGGCACCAGGGTGATGCGGCCCGTCCCGTCCATGGCCGCACGGTCGATTTTGGGCTTGCCCCCCCACTCGGTCCAGTACATGAAGCTGAAATGTCATTGGATAAAAGCAATTACAAAAAAATAAATAATTCAACGCTAGATTCAAATGATTTAAAGGGGTTTCTGTAATACTGGATATCTGCGCCTGTGTGCAATAGTTTTCGAACAGCAAACCATGGCTAAAAAATGTAATTCTCAGAAGATCAGTAGCGCCCCCTGTGGGTGAGCGCTGAAACCGGGGCCCTACCCCTCGGCCGGGTCCAGAGCCAGAGCTCGGGGGCTGTCCAGGTCCTTCCACACCAGGACCTGCCGGTGCTGCCCGTCCAGCTTGGCCACCTCGATGCGGTTGGTCCCGGTGTCGGCCCAGTACAGGTTCTTCCCCAGCCAGTCCACCGCCATGCCCTCTGGGTAATCCAGGCCGAACTCCACCACGTGCTCCAGGGCACTGCCATTCATGAAGGCCCTGCTGATGGTCTGCACAGGAAACACAGGAACACACCGCTCAGTCAGAGAGACACACAGGAAACACGTGTAGGAGAGCAGAGGAGGGTAAGGATCCGGGGTGTGTGTGTGTGTGTGTGTGTGAGAGAGAGAGGGCTGCCTGTGGGTTCTCTTCAGTACAACTAATTACCTTCTAATATTTGGATTTCTATTCTTAAGAAGAAAAAAAAAGCTGGAAGATTTAAAATTTGACTTTGATATCAGGTCTCCCCTTCCCTCCACATAGCAAATATAATCATTAAAAGAAGAAGGGGAAGAAAAAAAAAAACGCACAAAAGTAAAAAGAGGCTGGGTGTGAGCGAGCGAGTGAGTGAGGAGAGAGAGAGCAGATAAAGCCCTCATCCAGCAGCCGGAGAGAGAGAGAGAAACAGAGAGATCAGCCGTCAGTCTGTTTCCAGACAGGGTCTCACTGGAGCCCATCACTCAGCCTGGCTGCGGCGGGGGGGGGGGGGGGGGCACCAGCGGGGGGGGGGGGGGGGGGGGGGGGGGCAGCGCGTTCCCTCACCTTCAGCGTGATGTCGGTCCAGTAGATGCGGTTGTCGGTCACGTCGAAGTCGAGGGCGGAGGCCTCCTTGACGCCGGTGAGCGGGATGGCCACGTTGTTGTTGTTGGTCTCCAGGGAGATGCGGCGGATGTCGGTGTGGCGGGAGAAGAGCAGGAAGGCCTCGGGCACGATGCAGGTGCTCAGGTCCCCGATCAGCTCCAGCCCGATGGGGCAGGCGCACTGCACGCCCTGCGGCCGGAACAGGCACAGGTGGCTGCAGCCGCCGTTGTTCTCCGCGCACGGGTTCGTGCCTGGGGGGGGGGGAGGAGGGGGGGGGGGGAGCGCACACCAAAAACACATTCAGATTCAGAGACTAATCGCCCAATCAGGAGGCAGAAGTGCAGGTTCAAAACGAGTTACCAAAACCAGCAGACCCCAGATCCCTGGCGTAAGTAGCCAGGACTGTTTACGGCTGCCAGGGAGGACAGATTCAGAGCTCACACCGGGGAGACGACCAATGAGTGACTGCGCACTGCCTGACTGACAGCACACCCAGCGAATAACACTCCTCCCACTTGTGGGGACCTTGATCCCGCCCCCTCCCTCACCAAATACAATGTGACTGCACACAGTGAAACCTGCAGTGCTCTTCCCGTGAGGACACAGGCTGCGGACTCAGGGGACGCTCACCGAAGGTCTTGTGCACGTAGGTGGCCTTGAGGCCCATGAGGTCGGGCAGCTGGTCGATGATGACCTCACGCTCGGCCGAGCGCTTGTGCACGCGCTCGATGCTCCGCCTCTGCCAGTCGGTCCAGTACACGAAGTCGCCCAGCAGCGTGAAGCCGAAGATGTGCGGCAGCTTGTCCTCCACCAGCGCCCGCCGCCCCGTCCCGTCCATGTCCATCACCTGCGGGGCAAACACCACAGCTCTGGAGAACGCGCGCGGCCAAGATCCTGGCTGCTGATTGGCTACCCAGGCTTCCGAACATCTCACCAGAACATTCACACATCATTCTGAACATTCATACATCATTCTGAACCAGTACCACTGCACCTTCCACCAGCATGGACATCCAAAAACAATACGAAATATTCACTGTACCCCTCTGTGTCCTTCATTGTAAAAGGGTAAATATTCACAGCATTTGCAGGAGTGGGACCTGGATACGTGAGTTCAGATAGTAACAGAACTTACATGCACACTCACACTCACACATGCACATGCACACGCACGCACACACGCACATACATGCACACTCACACACACACACACACACACCATTCCTGTGCCCTGGGGCCCAAGGGGAACACAGGCCTCAAAATGAGGAACTTCAAATGTGCTCTGGCTGCAGCAGAAGAAGCCAAGAGGGACAGCTTCCCAAATAATCACGGAAACTAAAGTCCTTTCTGCAAGATGGAGCCTTTCTCAGTAACCTCACCCAACGCAAGGCCGCTGCCTCTCTCTCTCTGGCACATTTCTGCACTCCTGAAATACTACACTCAAATATACTTTCACCCCCCCATCCCCCCCCCCCCCCCCCTTACCCCCACCAGGAATACTTTTCTGGGTTACATTTCTGGCCGAATGGTGCAGTTTTTATTGTTTCCAGACGTTTCTGAGCCACTAGCTGGAGTTGTATCTTATTTGTTTTTTAAGCTGGAAGGCCTGCCCTCAGTCCAGTTGAGCTCACCAGAGTGTTTGGAATAATCTGGAGTAAAGTGGGGAAAAGTAACTCCTGACTGCAGAAACTGCAGCACCTTCAGTTTCTCCCCAAATTCCAATACAGGATCAAGACCACTGACTGTGACAATTCACCATCTACTAACCACCACCTCCCAACAATCTATCCCCTTGTATTCTAGAACTGCAGTCAACATCACGCACACACACAGGCATGCAGGCACACACACAAAACAAACTCTCTCACACACATGCACGTACGCACACACACACACACATACACATATACACGCACAAACATGCTTGCACGCACACCATCTCTCTCTCTCACTCACACACACACACACACACACATACACACACCATCCTCACACCCACACACACACACACAAATACACAAACACACACACAAACATGTATCCTCTCTCTCTCTCTCACACACACCATCCTCTCACACACACACACACACACACACACACACGGCTGAGGGCCTGTGCTGGTTTGGAAGCCCAGGCCACACTGTGGTGTTGGTTTCACATTCTGGGGCTATTCTAAACAGAGCAGACCACAGCTGCACAGAGGCAGCAATAGGAACCAGATGTGGGCTTCACCACAAACACCACCTCAGAGCAGAGAGAGTCAGGGGACCGTCCCAAACCCCCCCACCCCATCCACCCCCCCATCCCAAACACCACCTCAGAGCAGATAGAGTCAGGGGACCGTCCCAAACGCCCCCACCCCCCCATCCCAAACACCACCTCAGAGCAGAGAGAGTCAGGGGACCGTCCCAAACCCCCCCAAACCCCCCCATCACCACCCCCCTACCTCCCCCATCCCAAACACCACCTCAGAGCAGAGAGAGTCAGGGGACCGTCCCAAACCCCCCCATCCCAAACACCACCTCAGAGCAGAGAGAGTCAGGGGACCGTCCCAAACCCCCCCCCATCCCAAACACCCCCCCAGGGGACCGTCCCAAACACCCCCCCCAAACCCACCCCTCTCAAACCCCCCCCCCCCCCACATCCTCCCCCCCCAAAAACCAGCACCTGAGAGCAGATGAGAAAGCCACACAGAACAAGTGTTAGGAAAGAAGACATCTCCAGCGAGCCAGTGAGACTCGGGGTGTTATTTACAGCACTGACTTGCTTTCATGTCAGTGGCATTAATGTGCTTTGCTGTGCGCTGGTGAGTAAGCAGAGGGAGCCGCATTAAAGCCCTGGACACAGAGCGGCGTGGCTGCCAGCGCTCCCCCGCGTGTGCAATTAAAGCTTATTATGGGTAACAGGAAGTCTGGCCCCGAGCCCCTGGCAACGGTCACCGCTAGCAACACGCACCGCGGTACCAGCCAAGGGCAGGAGAGCACTGCACTGCACGCAGCGGGGGGTTCAGCAAGGCTACGGCTGAACACAGCATGTGCTCATATGGGGGTTCAGCACGGCTACGGCTGAACATAGCAGGGTGTTCAGCAAGACTACGGCTGAACACATCATGTGTTCATATGGGTGTTCAGCAAGACTACGGCTGAACACAGCAGGGTGTTCAGCAGGACTACGGCTGAACACATCATGTGTTCATATGGGTGTTCAGCAGGACTACGGCTGAACACATCATGTGTTCATATGGGGGTTCAGCAAGACTACGGCTGAACACAGCAGGGTGTTGAGCAAGACTATGGCTGAACACAGTGTGTGCTCATAAGGGTGTTGAAGACTATGGAAGGACATCATGTCCTCATAAGTGTCTTGAGGAAGACTATGGCAGAGCAAATCGTGTGTTCATAAGGCGGTGGAGGAAGACCAGGGCGCGCCCCGCACCTCTATCTTGTCGGTCTTGGCGTCTCCCCAGTAGATCTTGCTCTCGGCGTAGTCCAGCGCCAGGCCGTTGGGCCAGCCCAGGGAGGTGTTCACCATCACCACCCGGTCCGTGCCGTCCAGGGCCGCCCGCTCGATCTTGGGGATCTCGCCCCAGTCCGTCCAGTACATGTACCTGCAGGACAGGAACAGGAAGTGATGTCAGAGGGATGGGAACACCGAGGTGACATTAAAGTCGCAAATAAGGGTAATTCAGCAACAGAGAGGTCCTTATGCTACGCTGCTGCCCAGGTTAAACCTCAGAGAAAACACACACAGACACGCCTTACTTATAACAGTTACCGCAAATACTCAGACTGGCCCCGTTTTATTTTATTTTTTTTGTATTACTTTCAGACAACATGTCTTTTCAGTGGCGTGTTATCTCTGTTATCTCGTTTCCTCAAAGCGCTTCCCCGGCACTGTGGATTTCCCCCTATGCACTTCGTGAGTCACGGCTGTGCGATGAGGCCCTTTGTCACATTCTGACAGCATTACGCCGTTTTTCTTTCGCTAATCGTGCAGGAGCGACGTGTCTGGCGCGCTGACCTTCCCTCGCGGGCGACGCGCCGGCCGATAGGGGCTAAGCGCTAAACGCTAACGCTAACGCCTCCCTGGGACTCTGCCGCTCTCTCAGACATGTGGAAATTCAGGTCTCAGCGAATCAAAACCAGACATTCCAGCGCTCTGGGTTTTCTCCCACGCTCCACTGCGCCGACAGACTCCGCCCCCGTCGCCGTCGCCACGGAACCGGACTCCGCGCGCTCAGACGCAAACGCACGGACGCACACGGCGGGATACCCAGCATGCCCCCCGGTTGCTGGGGCGGCCGTATCCGAACCCCGTCATCAGCGGCTGGGCGCTCGCGGGGGGGGGGGGGGGGGGGAACGCCTGTTACCCCAAAGCTCTCATTGTCCCGTTTGACAGGCAGGTCCAGAGGGAGCCAGCGGAATAAACAGGGCTGGCAGGGCTCCAGCTAATACCCCCCCCCCCCACACCTTCCCCACTTCTCACTGTCTGAGTGAGGAATGAGGTCCAGCCACTCTGACTCACTGACAGACAGCGTGACAGGCCCCGCCCAGCCCGCTGTCGGCCCCTCCTATTGGCTGAGATGTGAAACGCGTGCAGCCGGGGCAGGCCCTGACCTACACTGATCTTTTTAAGGTGAGGAAACCATGACGATGGCAGCTGCACGTTCTCCGATTCATTTCCTCACGCAGTGACTGCAGCAGGAGCACCCAGAGACAGCGGGCCCATATCCGCCCAAATCTGCCTGTACCCGCCCGTATGCGCCCGTTCCCGCGCCCGCACCCGCGCCGGCGCGTACCCACCCTGCCACGGGGTCCAGCGCGATGGCGCGCGGCTCGTCCAGGTCCTCGGAGACCAGGATCTTGCGCATGGTGCCGTTGAGGCGGGTGACCTCGATGCGGTCGGTGCCGGTGTCGGTCCAGTACAGGTTGCGGGCGACCCAGTCCACGGCGATGCCGTCGGGGTGGCTGACCTGCGAGGTCACCACCAGCTGCCCGTCGGCGCCGTCCAGCCGCGCCCGGCGGATGGCCCGCACCTCGTCGTCCGTCCAGTACACCAGCCCCTCCACCGGGTCGTAGTCGATGGCGATGGCGTGCCGGATGTCCTCCGCCTTCAGGACGATGTCGGTGAAGTCGGGCGTGTCCAGCGAGATGCGCCGCAGGTCCGTCCGCCGCGCCAGGAGCAGCAGCTGGGTGGCGCCTGCGCGGGAGACACAGGGGCATTATGGGTAACGGCACTGAGAGCGACCCGAGCAGGCAGAGGAACAGCACGCAGTAGAGACAGGAGGACGGACGGGTAGGTTAGACTTACAGTCACACACAAAACATCAATACGTACAAAAGCCACAGAGACCCTAACAGAGGAAGGAACCGTGGGTGTGGGGGTCCCCGTCCACTCTGACACCCACATTCCCTTCTGTGTGAGGGGACGGGGGGCGGGGGGGGGGACGGGGTAGGGGGGCAGCTCTGTACCCTCAAACCCTCCTGATGAACCCCTCTTTGAAGAATTCAATCAGGATCCACTTTGAGTAATCAGGCATGACCAACGCTGCCTCTCCCCCATACAGGCCCCCCCCCCCCTCGCCCCCCCAACAGGCCCCCGCCCCATCAGATGGGCCGGCACTGGACAACAAAGGGCACCCCCACCCCCCCCCCCCCCCCCCCCACCCCCCCCACCCAGACCCCCATCCTCCCGCTGGTGGCAGGAGAGCCTGAAAGCCTTTCAAACGCTCCTCTCTCTCTCCACTCTGGAGCAGAGGAGCCCTCAGCACCTCCTGCACCTCCTCCTGCCTCCTGCACCTCCAGCCAATGCAGCCCGTCTGATCGCCACGGCAACGGCTCGCGATCCGCACGGCACGCACAGCCTCAATCAATCAATCAATCAGTCAGTCAGTCAGTCAGTCAATCAACAGATCAATCGGCCTTGATTTCTGTATCCTGCCTTTTACAAACAGGCTGTCACACAGGCCTATTCGCCCAGAATCTAAAGCCCCCCCCCCAAAACGAGCCCATGCAGGGACTGAGCCCTTAACAGGTGATCAGTCCTGTGAAATCGCAGTGTTCAGCCTGCAGGGAACGCGGTCCGTCCCGCAGACAAGTGCTCCAACGAGGCTGAGCGGAGCAGTTTAACACAGCCTCTGTGTAAAGGACACAAACCCAGCACACCTCCATCACATCTACCCCCCGTTACCTGACCGATAAACACAGGCAGAGAGATCAGAATGTCTTCATATAATCCTCCGCCTTCTTCTGATTGGCCGCTCCAGGAAGGGCAGCCCCACAACAGGGCCACAGCCGTGTGTATAAAGAAGCTAACAAATTGGCGGCGTTCTCCCTGTGCAGTTAAACGCCTCCGTCCGCCATTGTCTGCCCAGCGGGCGGGGCACAGTGGAGGGCCAAACAATACCCATAATTCAGTTCTCAGGGCTCGGCGCGGACAGCCTGCGCCCGGCCAGGCCCTGAAATTCCGCTCAGTTTCACCTCAACAGACGCTTCAGACGCAAAAGGTTTAACACGACCTTTTACAAACATTCAGGCGCATCGCTGAATGCTGTCAGGTAGGTTTTTTTTTTAAAGAAAATAAGCACATAAACATGTAACATTAAAAATGGCAGATTTCACAAATGGAATTGTAAGTGTCACTCGTAATATTTTTAATTCTGCCACATTCTATGGGTGCAAGTGGCAATAATTTACAGTCATCTACAAATGCGAGAATCCCAATTTGAAAACAAAGTACAAGTTTGATTTTTGTGGAATTTTTTTTATTGTTTTTTTTTTTTGGGTTTTTGTGAAAGTAACCAGGAGAAGAAGGGAAGAGGAGGGCAGAAAAGAGAGAGGGATGAAGAAAAGCAGGCAGTGAAAGGGGCATTGTGCGCAGTTACACATGTGACCACCCCCGACAAAAGCCCCCCACCCCCCCCCCCCCCACCACCACAGAGCGAGGGGGGGGGTGTTTAGAGGGGTGCTGAAACAAAACGAGGACACAGAGGACGGGGAACAGAGAGTGCCCGAGTATCCGCACAGCCCAGCAACAAGCCTGCGTCGCCAAGGCAACCGCGGGCGGCCCCCCGTCACCTTTGGCTGCGGGGACCATCAATCAGAGATAACACGGGGGCGGGGCTCCTGAAACAGGCCACGCCCCCTTCCCCCCCCCCCAAAGTCATCTGTTTCTCCTCAAGTCCACCGGCAGACCACAGAGGCAACGTGACTCCTGACACATCCAAAAAACCAGAGGTACAGCTACAGCTCAACACTCCCCAGCGCAGGACAGCTCAACTGCCAGAACACATCCTATGGGCTCTCTGCTTTTTTTAAACCTCCGCACATAAATTTTATTTATCATAATAAACAGATCACCCAGAAAAATAACCATACAACTGACCTTACTAAAGCACAGAAATTGGCCAACCTTATGTTTTTTTTAATATAATAAAAAAATATTTTTTTTCAGTGTGGTCCCGGTAACTTCTGTTGTCAACAGAGCCACCAGCAAGGAAACTCAAACAACCGGACATACCAGCTTTCCAAATACATTCTAAGAAATTCAGCGGGAAAACTCTTCTACAGTCGGAACCGTCAAAATAGAAGGCGTTGGCGATTTAGGTCCCTTATTGCTAAACTGCGGGACCACTGATGTTTTCACAGAGGGAGTTTGCTGGAGCGGCTCGAGATGTTTTTGATGCATTGATGCAAGTTCTGTTTAAAATGGCGCCTTACAGAACAGAAACATGCAGTTGGAAACGCGAACCGAAGCCGTTCACAGCTCAGGACGCGCGAAGCGTTTCAGGAGGACGACCTGCTGGAGACACGGCTGCGTTTGCGCAACAGCTGTCTGATCACAGCCGACGCCGAACGCACCGACTGCACAGCTCAGAGGCGTTTCCGCTTCACTGTGAGCGCGCCAGAGCCGCGAGCGCGTTCAGACGACCCGCGCCGAGCCGAGCCCAAGCCCGCACCCGCCCCGCACCCGCCCCGAGCCCGAGCCCGCGCCGCGCAGCCGTGTCACGCGAGGTTACTCCTGCGCTCGCCGAGCGAGAGGCTTAAAAAAAGAAACCCACAATCAGCGGGAGGCAGAAAAACACATCTCTGTGCTCATAACAAGACTGACAGGACCAAAATCCGACAGAACAGAACAGAACAGGCTCCCGTAGAGAAAGGAGGAGCAGCAGAGACAGTATTTCTGCAGAGAGGGCAGCAGGAAGCAGGTCAAATTCCAATATGCAGAGGAGGTTATTTGGCAGAAAGGGCAGTTCAGAGGGTAGGACTGGGAGGACATTTTACTTCAGTAAAGAGAGGGGCAACAGATATCTAGCAGAGAAGTAGAGGATCTGAGAGAGGACAGGGGGAGCAGAGATAGTATTTGTGTACAGAGATGACAGCAGTGCAGCAGGTAGCAGGGCAGCAGAGATAGTATTTGTGTACAGAGATGACAGCAGTGCAGCAGGTAGCAGGGCAGCAGAGATAGTATTTGTGTACAGAGATGACAGCAGTGCAGCAGGTAGCAGGGCAGCAGAGATAGTATTTGTATTATGAGATGACGGCAGTGCAGCAGGAAGCAGTAGAGACTCACCCTCTCTGCAGGTCCTGTGGTCGTCCAGCAGCTGCACGCCGGTGGGGCAGGCACACTGGTAGAAGGGCTTCACAGGTGAGAGCAGACACAGGTGCGAGCAGCCGCCGTTCTTCAGCATGCAGGGGCTGGTCGCCGCTGGAGACGGAGGCAGGAACGGAACACCGGTCACACACACAGACAAACACACACCTCACTTACACACACACACTCACACACACACACACACACACACACACACAGGCGCAGCGACACACCACAGTGCTGAAGACAGCTCCAGCTCAAGCGCACAGCACACAGTTTACACAGAAGCGGTGAGGACCCACACATCCCTCTGCAGTAAAAGTGCAGGCAGAGGAAGCCGCGCGGCGACAGGAAGCGCCGCACGGCGACAGGAAGCAGCCGCGCTGTTCTCCCCCGGCCCCCCGGTGTCGTTTTACTGGGGCACAAACAGCCCCGCGGATCCATGTCAGCAGCAAACTGCCTGAAACGGGACACCTCAGTGCTCCCACTGTTGTGTGTCTCTTCAGTGTGGAGGTTATACCTACAGGTCCCGTGTGAGGGTGGGGCGGGGGGGGGGGGCAGGGGCGGGGGGGCCAGGGGGGGGTTGGGGTTTCAGTCTGGTATGCTTTAAAAATAGAGCGCCTCAGAGCCTGGGCGGTGCGGACCGGAAGAGTGAAGACGGGGAAATGCCACGCACTCCGTCACGCACCGCGCTGGGTGCCTCCCCCACCCCCTCACACGGTTAAAAAGAACATTCCGGAAAACCGGAGCACGAGCCCCGTGAGTGGGCGGGGCCAGCGCTCTGCGCGCCGTGAGTGGCGTGTCATGTGACACGGCGTGCTGAACGGGGCCGTCGCTGGCAGCCTGAACGCAGCCTGCGTCCTCGCTCACACGCTCTGGCTGAACCTGAGGCTGTTTCACTCTCACCTGCGTGACCTCGCCTTCACCTCCAGCTCACACACCTCACTTTCCACCTCCAAACTGTGCAAGCAACTACACAGCATATATTTACCCCCACTGATGGAGCTTTCCCACTTCAGTAACCCTAAACCACAAAACTATTTAAATCATAAAAACAATTAAAAAGAGTAACTTAAATATTTTTCAATGCTCTGGATTCCTAAAAAATGGAATGGATAACCCCCCACCCCCCTCCCCCCTCCCCTCGTGCGGGACGTCCCACACAAGCAGGCCTCTGTGGGCCGTGGGAGTGGGGCCTGCAACCTGAGGCCTACGCCAGGGCGGGCCCCCAGTCCGCCACGGCTCTCCCCCCCCCGCCATCGCGGATTCCCCGCATTCTGCCGAGGGGGAGGGGGAGGGGAGGGGAGGGGGGAGGGGGAGTGGGGGGGGGGACACAGGGCCCTTTGTGTCTCGGGCCGCTGGGGGGAGCAGCAGCAAGGTGATTGTGCTCTAATGGCTTCTGAAGAGCAGCATCGGTGCACAAAAACCCCACAAAAACACTCAGGCACTGTTTCGCTCTCAGAAACGACACAAATGACCAGGGAGGAGAGGCAGGAAGCTGCAGCTGAATATGGAGCAGACCTCCTGCATAACCGTGCCAGGAGCAGAGTCTGTGTGTGTCTCCCCCAGTGCTGAGGCCAGGCAGGATGGACTCAGGATGCACTGAGACTGGGGGGTACAGTAGGGCTGGTCATGGACGATCAAATAAGAGAGAACAGCACCAGAGATGGCTAATCACAAGGGAGACCCTTGTGAAAGTCAACGGGCCTGTGTGATTGGTTGCTGTGCTAGTGACAGGTGCGTGATTGGCTGCAGCTGTGCCGCTGCGGCGCTGTGATTGGCCTACCCAGGGGCTGCCGGTTCTGGCTGAAGACGTGGATGTCCATGGGGGAGAAGATGTTGGTGTGCACCTCGCGCCGGTCCTCGCCCGTGCCCTTGTGGCAGGAGTGGATGGAGTGCGTGTTCCAGTCCGTCCAGAACAGCGTGTCCTCGCTCAGCGTCAGGGCGAAGGGGTGAGGCAGGGAGCCTTTCACTACCACCTCCCTGTGAGCACGCACACACACACAGGCGCGCGCGCACACACACACAGGCACACACACACACACACGCACGCACGCACGCACGCACGCACGCACACACACACACACACACACATGCGAACGCAAACACACACACGCGCAAACACACACACACACACAGGCACGCACGCACGCACGCACACACGCACGCACACACAGGCGCGCGCACACACACACACGCACGCACACACACCAGGGCGCGCATGCACGCACACACGCACGCAGGCACACACACACACACAGGCGCGCACACACACATACGCACACAAACACAAACACAAACAGACAGAAACAGGAGATAACCATTATAAACCATTCTGGAGGCAATACTAAACAATCTATTTTAGTATTGGGTCAGGCAGAACGGGAGCGGGACAGTAATAGGGTAAGGGGCGGGGCAGAGGGGTGCGGTAAAGCTGAGAGATTTGGGGAGGGGGAGAGGTGGGCGGAGGGGTGCGGTAAAGCTGAGAGATTTGGGGAGGGGGAGAGACGGGCGGAGGGGTGTGGTAAAGCCGAGAGATTTGGGGCAGGGCAGAGGGGTGCAGTAAAGCTGAGAGATTTGGGGAGGGGGAGAGGTGGGCGGAGGGGGGTGGTAAAGCCGAGAGATTTGGGGCAGGGCAGAGGGGTGTGGTAAAGCTGAGAGGTTTGGGGAGGGGGAGAGGTGGGCGGAGGGGTGTGGTAAAGCTGAGAGATTTGGGGAGGGGGAGAGGTGGGCGGAGGGGTGCGGTAAAGCTGAGAGATTTGGGGAGGGGGAGAGGTGGGCGGAGGGGGGTGGTAAAGCTGAGAGATTTGGGGAGGGGGAGAGACAGGCAGAGGGGTGTGCTAAAGCTGAGAGATTTGGGGAGGGGGAGAGGTGGGCAGAGGGGTGCAGTAAAGCTGAGAGATTTGGGGAGGGGGAGAGGTGGGCGGAGGGGGGTGGTAAAGCTGAGAGATTTGGGGAGGGGGAGAGACAGGCAGAGGGGTGTGCTAAAGCTGAGAGATTTGGGGAGGGGTACAGGCGGGCGGAGGGGGGCGGGAGGGTCGTACCTGCCCGTGCCGTCCAGGCCGGAGCGGTGGATGACGCTGTACTTGGCGTCGGCCCAGTACAGCTTCTGCTCGCTGTAGTCCAGCGTCAGGCCGTTGGGCCAGTAGATGCCGCTGTCTACGATGACCGAGCGGCTGGCCCCGTCCATCCCCGCCCGCTCGATCTTAGGGACCTCGCCCCAGTCCGTCCAGTACATGTACCTGCGGGACAGAGGGGAGAGGGCACACTTCAGCTGGGCTTCTTGCACTGGCTGCAGCTACACCGATGGAATCAGCTTTAGCGTTAGCAGAGCTAACTGGAGGCGGCTCACACACACACACACACACACGTTAACAGACAAACACACACTCACATATATACACACACACACACGCGCACACTGCCTGACAAACACACACACACGCACACATACACTGACACACACACACACACACACACACGTTAACAGACAAACACACACTCACATATATACACACACACACACGCACACTGCCTGACAAACACACACACACGCACACATACACTGACACACACACACTCTGACACACACACACACACACACAGCCCCTGGGGGCTCAGTGCACTGCAGTGGTCCACAGACTCCACTCCTGCTGCCACACGCTGCTCTTTAATCAAAGGCCCTAATCGCTCAGGGGGGCTCACCGTGAACACAAACAGCCAACAGGAACTCCAGCAGGTCAGCCTGCCTCCAGCCCCCCAGCCATCCACGGGCTGCACCGGGGGGGGGTCCCATCTCAGCCCAAAAGGGTCGATGTGGGCGCAGGCTTTTTTGTTTTAGCCCAGCGGTGACTAATCCTGGCCTTTAATCAAGACTTTGATAAGCAGAATGAGTCTCAGCTCTGCACCCACACCGGGCCTTTTCAGATAAGACGGGACACCCCCAGCTCTAGAGTATTCCAGTCACGCAGTCCAGGAATACTTTCACAAAGAGACTGAATGAGGACGACTGTAATCATTTTCTGCTCACAAAACACATCTTAACACACAGCCCAAACGCACGCTGTCCAGCAGAGAGCACTTCCCAAACGCACTCTGCCCTGAACAAGCGACACGACATCCTGCCGGTCCCCACCAACCCGGGCCATGACCTTTGACCTGTACGGGTAGCCTGGAGCTCAGGGGCCAGAGGCCGGTGACAGACAAAGCGAGGAAGCGGAGCGTCACAACGTGGGGGGGGGGGGGGGGGTAGAGGAAGCCGGCCCGTCTTCCAGAGCGCTGGATTCTGGCCAGTAAGAGGCGGCCGGGGTCCGGTTACAGACACCCTTCTCCTCCTCACCTCGAACCCCGAGCCTGCGGGCCGCCTGGCATGCAACACACGCAGGACCTGGGCCTTCTGCACCGCCAACGCAACCCGCTACGCTCAGCCGCCAACACACCGTTCAGCCTCCACACGGGATCCATCAAACCCCCCCACACACACACACACACACGTGCGCACACACACACACACACACAAACGCGCACGCACGCACGCGCGCACGCACACGCACGCGCGCACACACACGCACACGCACACGCGCACGCGCACACACAGACGCACGCACACGCGCACGCGCACACGCACACGCACACGCACACGCACACACACACAGGGGCTCATCTGGACCAAAACATCCAGAAGCTTCCATCGTTACTCCTGACCTGTCAATAAATGTGTATTAAAATGTGCTGAGCCCACCACACAGCTACGGACTACACACAACACCTCGGCTGAGTACGGGGCAGTTCTGAAACCACACACACTGAGTACATGACAGCAGTTCCAGGTTAATGAGGGCGTGTGTAAATGCCCAGTCCATAAACGGTGCGCTAGCAGTGAACGTGCTTACAGAGCGCCTCGGAAGCCCTCTGGCATTCCCATCGGAAAACAGGGAAAAACGGGAATGAGGGCCCCGTGAGGGGCCGGAACGTTTCTCATCCAGGGGAATCCCAACCAAACGCAAAACGGAAACACACGCCCCCGTTTGTGACACCGCTACGCGTGTCATCATATAGCCCGTTCAGAACAAGACGCTCTTCACACAGGCCCTGGTGTGTGTCTGAGGCCGCTCTGGTCCGCTGGCTCAGAGCAGCGCTCCTCAGACAGCCAGAGACTCAGTCTGTGAGAAAAGCAGGACGGACCGCTGTGGAAGGACGCAGACCATCTGTGACCCCAAAAGGCTCCAGACTGGGGTGAATGAACCTGCACAGGCAAACCGTTCGCATCGACCCAGCCACGCACGGCTGTCACAGAAACCATGCAAGACCAGGCTCCCCAACCCTGCTCCTGGAGCTCTACCCTCCTGTAGGTTTTCACCCCAAACCTAACAGAGCACACCTCACTCAGCAGCTACAGGTCATGTTGAGCTGCTGATCAGCAGAATCTGATGCTTTGTTAGGTTTGGAGTGAAACCTACAGGACAGCAGATCTCCAGGAGCAGGACAGGCAGCCGCCGATGCAAGACGCCCCATTTTTACACAAATACACACAAAACGTTTCTGACGTTGTTCCGAGTTCCTCTTTCCCGCTCCCAAAATAAACCTGTCAGGAGCGGGCTGAGAGCGCGCTGGCACTGAGAGGCCCGCGGCGGCGCTAGCGCACGGGGGGGGGGCTCGCTGCACGGGACGGTGTTTCGGGGGCCCGGTGGCGGGCCCAGGGGAGGGATTAAGGGCCTGTTTGTGGACGCGTCTGACGCAGAGGAAGGGAGAGACAGGGGGGGAGAGCGGATTCGGCACAAACACAAAGAGGCCCAGCGGGGCTCTGGGCCCGGCCCGTTAACGGCTGCTTTTGTTTTCCCAAATTGCCTTTCCGACCCTCCTCCCAGCTGGACTGCCCCCACCAACCCCCCACCCCCCATCCAGAGCCCCATGACTGCCATCGTTTCCCCAAACACCTCCCCACCCCCTTAAAACACAGGGGGCAAAAAGGTAGAATGAGCAAAGGGACTCATAATCCATTACTACAGTATCAATCACGCATCACATCCACACTGCTGTATCCATCACTAATCACATCTGTAGTGCTGTATCCATCACGCATCACATCCACACTGCTGTACCAATCACTCATCACATCCACACTGCTGTACCAATCACTCATCACATCCACACTGCTGTACCAATCACTCATCACATCCACACTGCTGTACCAATCACTCATCACATCCACACTGCTGTACCAATCACTAATCACATCTGTAGTGCTGTATCCATCACGCATCACATCCACACTGCTGTACCAATCACTCATCACATCCACACTGCTGTACCAATCACTCATCACATCCACACTGCTGTACCAATCACTCATCACATCCACACTGCTGTATCCATCACTCATCACATCTGTAGTGCTGTATCCATCACTCACCACTGTCGTGGATTTCTTAGAAACTGTTAAATAAATCAATTTTCATTCACACTGAAAGCACAAAACTTTATTTTCACACTTCTGCGCCCAGGGGGTGTGGAAGGCCCTTTCCCCAGCCCATGCAGTAATTATGTGAGTGACAGGGAGAGGCTCCACACTGGGGACGCGCTGAGACCAGAGACGGAAGCCAAGCACAAACCTCAGAGAGACGTTTCTCACGCCTCCCATTCACCACGGCTGGGACGGCCTGTGGGTCTGCAGCAGGGCGGAGAGACTAACACACACACACACACACACACACACACACACACACACTCGCTCTCACACTCCCTCTCTCTCACACACACACACACACACACACTCCCTCTCTCTCTCACACACACACACGCACTTGCGCACTCACACACGTGCATGCTCGCACCGACTCACTGAATCACTGACTCAATGACTCAGTGGTTGCGCTCACAAACTCACTGAATCACTGACTCACAGCAGCCAGGCTCACTGACTGAAGGGGATTCATGCTTTTTTGGGGGGGGGGGGGGGGGGTGAAGATTCACAGGGTAGAAGAGGAAGAGGGGAGGAGGAGGAGGAGGAGGGAGGAGTACTCAGTGGTGTTAAGAACTGTTCTGGGTCTGGGCACTGGTCTGCTGTCCAAAGCCTCACAGAGAGGAACAGAGACGAGCTCTGGGGGGGGGGGGGGGCTCAGCCGGACCCTTTAATGACCCTAATTACACGCTTTTTAAAAAACCTGCACATAATAATTAGGCCGCCCTCCTTCAGAAAGCACTCCGCTGCATCCAAGTGAGCACAAAGGCTGCTGGGTATTTGGCCTACTGTGTGCCAAACAGCTTTGAGCATTATCCACAAACTTCCACAGCAACACAAATACTCATCACATAGCTCCACAACAACACAAATACTCATCACATAGCTCCACAGCAACACAAATACTGTGTGCCCAAACAACACAAATACTCATCACATAGCTTACTCATCACATAGACAGCATACTATCACATAGCAAACAACACAAATACTCATCACATAGCTCCACAGCAACACAAATACTCATCACATAGCTCCACAGCAACACAAATACTCATCACATAGCTCCACAACAACACAAATACTCATCACATAGCTCCACAGCAACACAAATACTCATCACATAGCTCCACAACAACACAAATACTCATCACATAGCTCCACAACAACACAAATACTCACAAACTTCCACAGTAGCACAAAAATTCCACTTGTTTTTTTCTGTACCCATTAAAGCTTTTCTCATTACAAGGGACACATACAAGGGTATTTTTTTTTGACACCACACAGTTCCATGAGTTTGCAAATTGGATCGCAAACCCAGTTATTCAAATTCCAGTTCTGGCATAAACCAGAAACACGGCACATTTTTCCCCTGGTTTACATAACCATCCATAATGCACGAAGGTATTAAAAATGCGCCACGGTGAGGATGTGCATCGTTACCTGATATCCGTAGTATTTTATAAGCAAATCACTCCACCCCGGGCCCAGCCAGGTTTGCATTCTACAGCATGCTGCACATAAGTCAAACAGGGAAAGTAAGAGCCAAGCTGAAGGGCCAAGCATGAACTTAAACCTACGGATCCTCCGTCAAACAGTAGTTTGGTTTAGCTCTACGGCACGCAAGGAAAAATAAAACTGAGCGTGGAAATAAGATTTATGCAAAAGAAGATGAAATCATCCCACTTACAGAATGACTACCGAAACAAGGGCGTCTCGCTACAAGAGGGAGTGAACGTGCGTTGTGCGCCGTTACAATTAACATGTTAATTACATGTGTGTGTGTATACGTGTGTGTGTAGGTGAGTGTGCACACATGCATGTGCGTGTGAGTGTATGTGTGTGTATATACGTGTGCGTGTGAGAGTGTGTATATATACGAGCGTGTGAGTATATACTTGTGTGACAGGGTATATAATGTGTGTGTGTGTGTGTAGGTGCGTATGTGTGTGTAAGTGTGTGTGTGTGTAGGTGCGCGTGTGTGTGTGTGTGTAGGTGCGCGTGTGTGTGTGTGTAGGTGCGCGCGTGTGTGTGTGTGTAGGTGCGTGTGTGTGTGTGTGTGTGTGTGTGTGTGTAGGTGCGTGTGTGTGTGTGTGTGTGTGTGTAGGTGCGTGTGTGTGTGTGTAGGTGCGCGTGTATGTGTGTGTGTGAGTGTGAGTGTGTGTGTGTGTGTGTGTGTGTGTGTGTGTGTGTGTGTGTAGGTGCGCGTGTGTGTGTGTGTGTAGGTGCGTGTGTGTGTGTGTGTGTGTGTGTGTGTGTGTGTGTAGGTGCGTGTGTGTGTGTGTGTGTGAGTGTGTGTAGGTGCGCGTGTATGTGTGTGTGTGTGAGTGTGAGTGTGTGTGTGTGTGTAAGTGCGTAAGCCAAGCCCCATGCAGGGTGAGTGAGCTGCAGCCCCACTCCTCCAGGTGGATCAAACAGGCGGTGCACGTGTGTAGCAGACACCCACAGAGACCATTAACCCCAGCCCAACCCACACCCCCACCCCTCCCCACACCCCTCCCCACACCCCCCTCCCCCTCCCACACTCCCACTCCTACCCAACCCCCCACCCCCCCGCGTGGGGAGCGTGTGAAACAGCCCTGCATACACAGAATGCCAACATGGCTTGGCCATTACCCTGGCTAAATAGCTGCCAATATCTTATAGAAAAATAAAAAGCTCCCTCTGGCAAGACTTGGACAAAGAAGAAAGGAATGGGGGGGGGGGGTGTTTTTAGTCAGAACCTCTGGGGGGGGGGGGTGTTTTTAGTCAGAACCTCTGGGGGGGGGGGGGTGTTTTTAGTCAGAGCCTCTGGGAGGGCCGTTATACAGTAAAGTGAACCCCCTGCTGTTAAATCCAATCCAGCACCGTGCTAGACTTCCACCTCACGGGCAGCTGGCTGTACAGATGCGTGCCCACACTCTTAAGCCCCAAAAATGCCCGCAGCCAACCCGGCGGGCACCGCGCCAGCACCCCAGAACCTGCAGTGCACGAGGGCCAATCACATCTGTTCCATTCCACCATTTCCTCCAATCAGAATGAGCAGGAGGAGCAGCAGAGGAAACCACAGCCCTGATCATATAGTGGCAGTGTTGGGTTCTTGGGTTCTAGTCCTGTTTATAGTGTGTCTCCACTTTCCCTCCAACACACCCACTGTTCCAGGTACCAGATAAACCACTGCAGCTACTATGACAACTGTGTGCTGTGATGTCATAGTAGCCACTGTGCTGGACCACTGCACGCTGTGATGTCACCGAACCGAACTGTGTTTTATGACCACGGCTGCAGTGGCTAAGGGAAGCTCACAGGTGTCCAGCTGACCACAGCAGCTGCTTTATGACAACATAAATCACAGAAGCTTAAGCACCAGCTCCTGCTAGAGAAGTGAGCCGGTAAGTACACCCTAAACTCCAGTCTGCTTGAAAGTTCAATGACTGGCCACCGGACACTGGAAGGGAGAAGCAAGCAGGTGAAAAATAAAAATGCAGCTACGTGCGGTAGTTTTGGTGACATCACAGCTGCATAGTCCCTGCTTTAAGGACATGTGACCTGCTTTTTAAATGCATTTCCCATGAGCTCTGTGGGTTGACTTTTATTCTCGGGAATATTTTCCAAATCACAAAAGAGCAAAGACATCGCTTCTTGACAAAAAGCAACCTGGCGGCCGTCGTGTCCATCTCCGGTTTTAAATAAAGCTGCCCGTCTCGCTCTCCTGAGAAGCACATTCACTCTCTGCGCAGGAGTAATCTGCACGTTAAGCACCCAACGCGGCCCAGAGTCCGGTCTCCACCTCTATCCCAGTCCTGACAAAAGGCAAAAGGCAACCAACGAGAGCCCACAGAGCAAACACACCAGCGCTGTGAGGACCCCCAGCCTCTGGGCGCACACTGAGCACTTTTCCTGTAAATAATTCAAACGAAAATCAAAACCAACCGATGGAGGATTTGTCTTCATGGCACAGTATTTTCCACTGGAGCCGCTACAGAGCAGGAGAACTTAGGTGAAGAGAGGACATTTTACCCCCCCTACCCCCCTGCCCCCCCACTTTACAATGAATCACAGTTTTGGAAGCCATCCCGACAACTCTGCCTCACACATTTTAAACAACTGGCGCTCCGGTTCACTTTGAGTAGTTTTTTTTTTGCAGGGGAAAAAACTACAAGAAAAGGCAGTAACCAAAAACAGCTGCCACAAGGATCAAAGAGAAAACACAGACACAGGCTCTCTCACACACACACACTTCCACACAGATACACACACACACACACACACACACACACAGATACACTTACACACAGACACACACACATCGCTTTGCGATCCAAACGTTAGAACGAAACGTGCGTTTTGTCGGGTTACTGTGCACGCGAAGGCAAAAGCATGTATTCTGGCGAGCTCTGTGGAATGAGGTGCTGATGGGTTGCTAGGCGCATTAGCATTTTGAGAGAGTGATGCACACAGAGACGGAGGGACACGGCGGGGGGGGGGGGGGGGGGGGGGGGGGGGGGGGGCAGGCTCCCGCAGCGGGGGGGCCGTTCCAGCAGGCAGGGTAATTAATCGGAAGCTCACTAAGCTATTTGTACAATGGAGTAATTACAGCACTGCTTGCTGAGGGAAGCCCACGGAGTTAGCCCTCCCATCTCTCTGTCCCCCACACACACACACACACACACACACACCCTCCCATCTCTCTGTCCCACACACACACACACACACACCCTCCCATCTCTCTGTCCCCCACACACACACACACATATACACACGCACACAAACAAACACACACACACACACACACACACGCGTGCGTACACACACACACACACACACACACACACACGTGCGTGCGTACACATACACACACACATATACACGCACACACACACATACATACACTCAGACATACATACACTCAGACACAAACACACATTCACGTACATGTACGTACACTCACATACACACACATCTATGCATGCACACACACACTCACGTAGAGATACACACACACATACACACACACACACATTCATACATACACACACGCACGCAAATGCAGACACAGACACACTCACACACACTCACACACACACACACACACACAGGAGAATGGAGTCGCTCCAACTGAAATAAAAGCAATGAATACATTAGAGGGGCCCTTTATCCTGGGCTGAGTGCATTACCATCCCATTCACACCCCAGGCCTGGGGAAGAGCACCGCTGCACCCACACACAGGAGCTCCACTGCACCCGCACACAGGAGCGGCCCGCACACTGCACCCACACACAGGAGCTCCACTGCACCCGCACACAGGAGCGGCCCGCACACTGCACCCACACACAGGAGCTCCACTGCACCCACACACAGGAGCGGCCTGCACACTGCACCCACACACAGGAGCTCCACTGCACCCACACACAGGAGCGGCCTGCACACTGCACCCACACACAGGAGCTCCACTGCACCCACACACAGGAGCGGCCTGCACACTGCACTCAAGAGCTCCGTCTAAATCCCTCTGTCTCTTCATCTCTCTCTCTCCGTCTGTCTGTATCGCTCTGTCTGTCTGTATTTCTCTCTCCCCGGCTCTCTCCCTCTCTCTCCCTCTCTCCCTGTCGCTCTGATGAGCAGGCTCATGCAGGTAGGAGACTGGGGCTCATGCAGGTAGGAGACTGGGGCTCATGCAGGTAGGAGACTGGGGCTCATGCAGGTAGGAGACTGGGGCTCATGCAGGTAGGAGACTGGGGCTCATGCAGGTAGGAGACTGGGGCTCATGCAGGTAGGAGACTGGGGCTCATGCAGGTAGGAGACTGGGGCTCATGCAGGTAGGAGAGTGGGGCTCATGCAGCTGTAGCGCTGGTCCTCAGATGTGCACTCTGGGCAGAACACAGAACGCAGAACACGCAGCCGAGAAGATTCCGGAACCACTCCCAGGGTTCCAAACGCCAATCATCACCATCCCCTGGAGCTGAGTGGCCCGCAGTGGCTGGGCGGGGCCACAGGACAGTAACCAGCCCCCGTCCTATCATTATCCAACCCCCCCCCCCCCCCCAATCCATCAGCACAGAGGCACCCATGTGCGCTTTCCCACACGCCTGTACATACCCCTTACATGTTTGGGTCTGCCAGTCACTATACCCCAAGGCTCACCTCCAGCACGGCTGGGGAGACACAGGGGTACCCCAAACAGCGCAGAGAGAGAGAGAGAGAGAAGAGAGAGAGAGGGGGAGAGAGAGAGAGAGAGAGAGAGAGAGAGAGAGAGAGAGAGAGAGAGAGAGAGAGAGAGAGGAAAGAGGGTGGAGAGTGGGAGAGGGAGAGAGAGAGGGGAGAGAGAGAGAGAGAGAGAGAGAGTGAGGTGGAGAGGGAGAGAGAGAAAGAGAGAGACAGAGAGAGAGAGAGAGAGAGCGTAACGGTGTGTATGGGACCGGTGCTGAAACGCAGAGCGCCTGTCAGGCACTGGTGCCTGAGCGCCGTTCTCAGCTCGTGTCACTTTGGGGTGGGGGGGGTGGGGGGACGGGGGGGGGGGAGCACAGAAGGAGGGGCGGCTGGGTTGCCAGGGTGGGCGGGACTCAGCGAAGCTGCTGGCGGGGGTTATAAATAGCGCGTGGGGGCTGGCGGAGGATCATACGCGCGGGGGGGGGGGGGGGGGGGGGGGGATGGGGGGGGGGGGGGGGGGGAAGAGAATCAGACGCAGGAAGGACGGGGTTTCCAACGGCATGCTGGGCCTGTCGCCCCGCCGACCGTCCCCTCTCTCTCTCAGCAGGAAACGGCGGCGAACGTGTGGCCCCCCCCTCCCCCCCCCCCCCCCCCCCCCCGGGGATTAGGCGCGTGGAGCGCGTCCGGACCACCGCAGAGAAAGTCCCGGAAACGTACGGGCGAAACGAGCTCCGAAAACATAAACACACCGCACGTCTCACACCGAGGGCGCGCACGTTCCCCTCAAAAAACACAACAGAACCTGCGCATACGCAGGATTCTGCCACATTTAGGAAAAATAAGGATTTGTTTTCCCTCACTGCGAGAAAGGAAGTAAAAAAAACTCCTCCAGAAAAGGCATTTCTAAACCAGCTGATAGGCAGCGCGGCCGTCTACACCCGGTTGGCCACGCCCCTGCAAAGATGGCTGGCTCGGAGCCAAGATGCGAGCAGCAGGTAGGCACGGAATGTACACGGAAGCAAGAGCGTGTCCTCCTTTCCACATCTCACCCTGACCTCTCACAAGGAAGGTTCACAGTCAAGCCAAGACAAAAAACGCATGCGAACATAAATTAGACCAAAAAATATTCCGGGGAGAATTTAAAAATCAATCCCCAACCACCTCGGGGACCCCTGGCTCAGACTCCTGGCCCCCCGAGTTCGGGGACAGGGTCCCCAAAGTGGGCTGGAACAATGGTGCCTTGTGTCGGCCTTGGCTGCGGCGGGGCGGGGCGCGGGGGGTGATTGGCATGTGGGCGGGGTCAGCGGACCACCGCGGAGGAGCAGGGTCCAGTTCCCCCCCCCCCCCCCCCCCCGGCCTTCGCCCATCCTCCCCAGCCCCGCTGCTCCGGTTACCAACGGTCACCTAGTTACCGCCTGTCAACAGCACGCTCTGGGACAGCCTCAGTCCCCCTCTTTCTGTCCCCCCCTCTCTCTCTCTCTCTCTCTCCCTTCAGTCCCCCTCTTTCTCTCCCCCTCTCTCTCTCTCTCCTTCAGTCTCCCTCTCTCCCTCTACGCTCTCTCTCAGGGGCACAAAGCTTGTTTTCAAGAAGTGACCGAATTCACAGTAAAAGTAACATTAGAAACTCCAGCTCTTCCTCTTTCGCCGAGTTAAACAGGAACACTCAACGCAGATCGAACCTTCTCCTTCGGAAATCTGATTAAAAGGAACCTGCAAAGTGGAAGACCCACTAGGCATCGCATTCTGCCCATCAGAAAGAAGAGGCCCAGTTCACACTTGAGTTGGACTCAATGCCCATATCCTCCGATCTGACCAGACCAGGCTCCCAGCCACCGATCTGACTCCCAGGTACCAGGGGGACAGAACAGAGAAACGTGGGAACGGCAGAGAAAGGGCGCTCGTTTCATCAGAAAAGGACAGAATGCGGTCTGAAATCAAGCCGTGGCAAAAAGGGGGAAAAACGCACTCACTACCCCGAGTGACAGCCGAAATATCACCACGATCCCGACCGCAATCAACGGCGAGTCAGCCGTCAGAAGAAGCCAAGAGAGCGAGACGTTTACACCGCGGCTGGGCTCATCTGGCTCAGACACGGACTCTCCGGGAGGGTGACAGCCACACCAGACACAACCCGCGCAAACAAGGCCTCTCAGACCAACGTTTCCACAGGGAAACACATTCAAAATTATTTTAATTGTCAGAGACGTCTGTTTAAAGGGAGAGGTGGGGACGTGTGGAGGGGTGACAGTGTGGAGGGGTGACAGTGTGGAGGGGTGACAGTGTGGAGGGGTGACAGTGTGGAGGGGTGACAGTGTGGAGGGGTGACAGTGTGGAGGGGTGACAGTGTGGAGTAACGGACAGGGCGCAGGACTGAGACTCTCCGGCGGGGAATCTGAATCAGAGCTCAGTCTCTCTCCCACAGTGCACTGCAGCAAGCGCTCACCCTCCACTGCCTCAGTAAACACCCAGGCGTGTGTTCCCAAGGAAATGAGGCGGAAAATTGATGCAGACAAACAGTCTGACTACAGTTAAATCAGCGAGTAGATAAACACACACCCCCTTTACACGCACGCGCGCGCACACAAACACACACACACACACACACACACACACACACACACACACGAACACACACACACACACACCCTTTACACGAATGCGCACACACACACACACACACACACACACACACCCCCCCTTTACACGAATGCGCGCACACACACACACACCGCACACCCACCCCCCTTTACACGAACGCACACACACACACACACACGCACGCGCACACACACACACACACACACGTATTATCAGCAGTAAGATGGCATGATGCTTCAGTACCTCACACACACACACTATTATTTGATTAATCCCTTTACAAAGCCAAAAAGGTAACTTTTTCCCCGTATGCATAAATATGCACAAGGGGAAAAGGGGGGGTGTGTGATTGGCTGCCCCTACTCCCTCCATCAAAACTTGTTTTCCCCCCCTTCTGAAGGAGAGATAAAAATTTGTATGCTCCTGTATGTAAATGAAAGTCGTAAAATGACTTGAGTGCTTGGTTAGACCTTACAAAACCTGACTGATCACACAGTCCATGACAAGCGTACACCCTCTGCAGTTCACTACACACTCTCTCCTACAGTCTGGTACACTACACACACTATCCTGCAGTTCAGTACCTATACACTCTCTCCTACAGTCTGGTACACTACACACACTATCCTGCAGTTCAGTACCTTATACACCCTCTCCTGCAGTTAGGTTCACTACACACTCTCTCCTACAGTCTGGTACACTACACACACTATCCTGCAGTTCAGTACCTTATACACCCTTCTCCTGCAGTTAGGTTCACTATACACACTCTCCTACAGTTTGGTACACTACACACACGCTCCCACAGTCCACACAACTGAAGCAGTTGCCTCCAGCCCTAATTCACCTCATTTGGGCTCTTGGATCTAAACTGGTTGCCAATTTCAGAGCGAAAACAAAAACCAGCACACAAATGAAAAAAAAACTATGACTTTCAGGAGATGAATGGCTGAGACAGACCACACAGCGCACTGGAGCCCACTACCAAACACCAGTCAATCCGCTCCATCTCGAGGTGCCACATTTCCTGAGCTGGGCTCGTTAAACGTTGCTTAATCCCTCCACTCGGCTTCACGCTTTCCAGCACAAAACACAAAACCCCTTTCACAATCCAATAATCCACGCCAAAGATTCTGAAAAATGATTCCGTTCACTGCTCTTACAAACGTCAAAGCAGATTTCATCAGAAACAAATGGAAATGGCATGTTGCTCATTTTTCTGTGTGTAGGTACTTCCTGCTGCCAAGTACCGACCCAGGACTTCCAGGGTTGGGGTCAAGATCCAGGTTCTGTGTTTCCACACACACACATGCACACACACACGCATGCACACACACACGCATGCACGCACGCATGCACAGACGCGTGCGCACACACACACACACACACACACAGACACAGACACTCATGCACAATCGCATACACGCACAAATAACTAATAAAGCTGTTTAGCCATAAGCAGCCCGGACAGAACCAAGCAGAATCTCACAAACAGGACAAATTCACCCCAAATCGCCCCAGACCCAAAACAGCAGAGCGAGACAGCTTCAGCTAAAAAGGGGGTGTAAACCGTGGCCATCTTCCCCCTTGGGACTGCGCCAAAAAACAACCCTCCACTGCCAGCGCGACAGGGTGGGGTGGAGCTGGGCAGCCCAAAGCAGAGCCTTACCCTCTGGCTGGGTCCAGGGCGATGGCCCTAGGGCTGGTCCAGGTCCTGCCAGAACAGCACCTTCCTCAGCGAGCCGTCCAGCTCGGCCACCTCGATCCGGTTGGTCTCCGAGTCGGTCCAGTAGAGCTTGAGCCCCAGCCAATCGCAGGCCAGGCCGTCCGGGGAGTGCAGGCCGGAGACCACCACGGTCTGCGCGGCCCCGCCCCCGGCCCCGCCCCCGGCCCCGCCCGAGCGGTTGAAGCCGGTGCGCTTGATGGCCTCCTCGCTGACGTCGCTCCAGTAGATGAGGCCCTGGGCGTAGACGTAGTCCACCGCCGCCGCGTCCTCCAGCCCGCTCACCAGCACCGTGGCGTTGCCCCGCCCCTGCGCCGCGTCCACCAGCCGCAGGTCCCGCCGGTTGGCGTACAAGAGGAGGGGGGTACCTGGGGGAGCGGGGAGAGAGAAGAGTCACGTCAGGCCTGCAGGCCTTCAGAACGGTCTCAGAAGGCATCATGGCTGTCCTGTCTGTGCGCAGCGCAGAGGCCAGTCTTACATAACAGCTCACTTAACGGCACCGGCGAATCACGGCTTAAGAATGCAACAGCAGCGAGAGCAAACAAAGGCCTGAGAAGGC
The DNA here is from genome assembly GCA_025169545.1 of Anguilla japonica. Classification (NCBI taxonomy): domain Eukaryota; kingdom Metazoa; phylum Chordata; class Actinopteri; order Anguilliformes; family Anguillidae; genus Anguilla; species Anguilla japonica. The sequence goes on along the minus strand of CM045901.1, from coordinate 17,763,845 downwards.
AAAACCCCTGGCACAGGGTGATCCATGAACCCCGCCCCGCAGAGCCCGTCCCTCTCCAGATTATTAGGCAGCGGCAGCGATGCGGTAATGCCGTGCGTCAGGGAACGCACAGCGATGACCTCACGCCAAAACGCTTTCCAGGTGTGCAGCTGCCTTTTCACGCCACCGGCTTCGACAGAGCAAGCGCGTGAACGGGCTGGAAGAAAAGCATCGGAAGGAAAAGGGGGGAAGAAACAAACTAATTATCTTTCATCGTTTTTTTTCTTCTTCACGACAGAGCCCAAAAATAAAAGAAGATGGGTAGTAAAGTGACTAAAAAAGACAGAGCTTGTGGATGTGGAGCCCGGCCATCGCTGGGGTGCCATACCAAACAAGTTTATTTATTTATTTAAAATGAGGAGTTGAGGGAGAGCGAGCGGGGGTGAGTCAGGCAGGGGGCGGGGCCTGGGACGCACGCGAGCGCAGCGGCGCTAACCCCCCCCCCCCCCCCCCGCTTGGCCCAGGTGCGGGCGTGACTCACCGCTCACGCACGGCTGGAATGCGGGACGCAGCCTCCCGTCGCACGCCAGCTCCGCCCGCCGCGGACCAATCACACGCGTGCGCTAAAACGCACGACGTAGCCAAACGCGTCCGGACGCAGCCGCACCAGCCGCTCAGCACCCTGGGACACGGCTCCGTCTGGGGTGAGACCGCTAACTGCCCCAGGGGCCGGACTTACACCCCCTCCTCCCTGCTCCTCCTGGGGCAGATTCCCCAGCAAACAGGGGGTCCACCTCGCGCCCGCGCGGCACCGCTACGCACCTGTTTATTTCGATTCATCATCGATACGTCACGACGCCGATTTCAACTTTGCTCATGCCCCCAACCTACATTACTCTGCTGCCTGACTGACCCCTGACCCTTGACCCCAGGGGTCACTATGGCAGCCAATCAGAAGCACCAGTCTGTAACTCACCATGTACTCTCTCCTTTCCAAGACACATCACGCAACAAAAAACGTTTCACATTTCATGGGCTTCTCCTTCACTCTAGTCCAGCACAGGTCTATATACGATCTCTGAGTCATGTGACATGAGGTCATCGCAAGGTGTGCGCACTGCTCACCAGCTGAGCTGCTCTCCTGAAGGTGATGAGTTCTCCCCGGTACACATGTTACCACTCACCTACACAAAGTGGCATGACTAATAGCCAACCTTACACCCGTTATCAATTACGGCTCATAATGCTTTCCAGGGCTGAAGCAGAGCTGCGCTAACCAAGAACCAGAGCACTAGAACACAGGCTACATCTCCAACAACCCCGCAATAACACAAACACACAACCACAAGACCTAAAACCCATAAAAATACCATTCATTCATTAATGCTTTATTAGCTTTATCACAATGAATTCTTGTTTTTTTTTTTCTTTTCCCCCCAAGCACAGAACAGAGCACACAGATCCAGGCTGGCTCCAGTGCACTCTGCTGCAACGCACTGCTTTCTCCTCCAGTGAACACGCTCCTCTTCGCTCACAGAGGACTGACTGGGGCGGCGTGTCGTCCTCCACACTGCACCTGAAACCCCGGCCACAAACCTGCCATCAGTGCGCCATTCGCCACCTGTTTTCCAGCGGTGCAAAATCGGACACGTGTCCGAACCGACACCCGCTAACACAGCACGCTAACACGGCCCGCTAACACAGCCCGCTAACACAGCCCGCTAATACAGCCTGCTAACATGGCCGCTAACACAGCATGCTAACGTAGCCCGCTAACACAGCATGCTAACACGGCCCGCTAACACAGCCTGCTAACATTGCCCGCTAATACAGCCTGCTAACATGGCCCGCTAATACAGCCCGCTAACGTAGCCCGCTAACACAGCATGCTAACACAGCTCGCTAACACGGCCCGCTAACATGGCCCGCTAACGCAGCCCGCTAACACAGCCCATGCTAACATGCCCGCTAACGTAGCCCGCTAGCGCTCGCCGCTACATGTGCAGGGCTTACGTCACCATCTGGCCCCCTGCGTGCACACCGGCTGCTTCTGCTTGTAAAAGTAAAGTGAAGGAAGAACAGAACGGGGCGAAACCAACGCTGCACAGTGCCACCTACAGCAGAGACAGATCAGCGATCGCACCGCTGCGTCCACCAGTCACTGTCCACGGCTACAACACGCCAAGAGACGCGTCAGTGTCCTGACCGTTACTGATATGGCACAGTGCTGCTCTTTTAGCTGCTGGGCCATATCAGCTCTGTGTAAAGTGCTCTAAAGCGGAACAGACTATTCCCATTAGAGACATACACGGCTTCAGAATTACACCTCATGTTTTATTTCGTCCACTTTTCTAGCAGATCTGTTTATTTTCCACACCAAAGACACTGTCAAACTGGTTGGATTTTGACCAAGTCATTCCAACAGACAGTGTATGAGACACGTGTAGAGCATGTGGACTTTCCATTAACACAAACTCCACACGACTTAAAAGGAATATTGGGCATAAAAAAAACTGAAGCTGTACTCACAAATCATATCAACAAGGGTGTGTTACTCATTGTGAACAGGAGTAGCCTAACCCAAGGCTGACAGGTTAGGGAGTGTAGGGAAAATCAGGGAGAGAATCAAAACGGATAAATTCGGTTCACAATATGGCAATCGTAGAAATCCAAGGAAAACTGAAATGTAATTTAATTCCCAAGAATAAAACTTGGCTCACTGTGGGGTCCTCCTTTAAAAGTCTGCAGAACGTAGGACATAGCATGCAACACTTATAAACACACCAGGCAAAAAAATACTACTGAAATGTCCAGTCCTCTTCACAGATTTTTTTTTTTTTTTTTTGAGGGGGTGGGAGTGGGGGGGGGCGGGGGGCAACTTCCATTTCATAAAAACTGGCACGAGGCCAAGCCCCAATCTGACACATCTACAACCACAGGGATGCACCACGCTCGCAGCACCCCCAGGCTCCCCGCCACCGGTCCCCTCGCTGTTTTTTTAACACGGGGGAATTTCCTTGACTAAATATTTATAAGCTCACGGAACACCAGGAAAGTTCACTGAAGTTGATCCAAGACTACCACTCGACTCTGCCAAGTGTAAACAGAGGGAAAATTACATTTTAGGACACTTAATATTTGGCCACTGATAGCGTTCAGATTTCTGTTCACCCTTTACCACTCTCTTAACGCCCCCTCCCCCACACGCACACGCACACACACACACACACACGCACACACGCGCGCACACACACACTGAAGACACCTTGCATGCCACACTGGATACTATTATTCTACAAGCACACCATCATCAGCTAGTCCATTTTGACACAGTTTAGTGCACATTTGCTTGTCAATCATACAACGATAGGGTCTCTGTTCAAGGCAAATTCAGACTTCCTCCTTTGGAACCTTTCGATATGACTATGATTTTATGCACACGCATGCAAGTCACTGCACACATCATTTCAAAATGCAGCCATATATATAAAAAGTTTCAAATAAGAGTTCACCGGATAACTCATCTGAAATGAGTTGCGATCTTCCTCATCTCAATGTGCACATACAAGTATGACACTAGAAGAAAAATGCACCAGCACTGCCCAACAGCACAGAGGGCATCTGGATGTCCAGTGGAACTCTGAGAGAGAGACAAAGAGAGGGAGAGAGAAAGAGAGAGACAGAAAAAGAGAGAGGGAGACAGAGAGACGGGGGGGAGAGGGAGACAGAGAGAGAGAGAGAGAGAGAGAGGGGGGGGGAGGGAGGGAGACAGAGAGAGAGAGAGAGAGAGAGAGGGGGCTTGGTGTACCCAAACACAGCCCGTTTCTGGGATTAGGACGGTGTGGAACCATCTTGGAAGTTCACAAATCCACAGTTGCGACATGAAAGCCGCGCGCTGAGGCGCCCAGCTCAATGGAAATAACACAGGGCCAATATGGCCGCCAGATGGACCAGGCCCCAAACGCCTGCCTCCAATATCCCCCCTCCCAAGCCCCCTTTAACTGAAACAAAACTCCGCTGCACAAACTCTGCAAGAGCAGAAAGTGCTACAGCAGCAGTGAAACGGCCCCTCAGACACAAGCACGGGCACCTTTTATAGGAGCGCACACGCTCTCGCATTGCGTGTGCACTTGTTTATGTTTAGGGGGAGGCTAATGAGGTGTGTCCAATCACTCGAGCCTGTCAAATCATTTTCAAGGCCTGAACAGAATGAAAATAAAAGGAGAAAAACCACACAGTGAATGTCGGATTGGATTTTAGAGCAGGCGGGCCAAACAAAATGACCGAGCATTTAAGGAGGATTACAGATTGCACATAAAACAAGACACCCACTAAAACGCAGTGGAAAATATCCATTTTGTTTTCCACACAATGACAACATCCAGACCCTATATTCCCCGGCGGCTGCTAAGCTGTGTTTTCTGCATGGGTATACAGAGTTTGTGTTAGTGAGGCATATCTAGGAATACCTAGAATATCCAATCAACTAGTGCTCAACAACAAAAACATCCATGCTTAAGGAACACGATCATTGGCTGAGCAAATTACAGCAGGACTACACCTATGTCCTGGCAGGTTTAAAGTACTAGCAGGTGATCAAAGCGTATATGTTACGAGAAAAGCACAACATTTAAAGCAGTCAATTGGCTCAATTAAATATCTACACCAATGGCACTAAAGTAGGATACACGAAAAGTGTAAACACGGAACAACTAGAAAAACCAGATAACCCTAACTATTGCCTACAACTTATATTAAAATTAATCTTGGTCAGACCGATGTGCATACACAAAGATTTAGAAAAGTATAGTAAAACCACATTTTAGTTTTGCAAACACTGCTTAAATTTTGCAAGATTAAACCATTGTCTCTAAACCCAAATTACGTGAGGCTGGACATGCGTGGTTGCTTAAACTAAGTTGCAGGCGAGATCGGCGTGCCACGATCCTACGTGTTAACTACCTCAAAGGGATCACTTAAGGAAAAAACACCGAACCAAACAATAAACAATCTACACACACATTTCAAAACAACAAGACTAATATTTTTAAATGACAGGAGAATTTAGGAATCTGGCCGCTGTAAACAGCTTGCAAAACTTTCAAGATTACAAACAAAACAATATGCTTTCCAGATGTACTACATAACAATTGGTGAAAGTTACACAGCTATCCAGTTATAGCCACTAGTATTTACCCAAAGGTGGAAATAAAGAAAAATAGTATGTGTTTACTGTTGTAAGACCACGTAACTGCATCGCCAGATAGGCTAGTGTAGTAAACGCACAGGCATTCGTTCTGGTGCCAAGTTAGCGAGGTAGCTTGCTAGCCAACTTGAATTCGAGTAGGTAGCTTGCTACGCTAACTGGCTAGCTACAACAAAGCAACACCAACGTTTGACCTCGAACCAAAATGTTTGTTTGTATTTTTTTACTCTCTTATTGTTTGACAAATACGTTTAGTTAGATGCCAGTTTCACGTTGAACATTGTGTTAAAATACAACAACTGTTTTACAACACAACTCTCCGGTGCATTCTCTAAACAAAAATGCATTGCATTTCGTAGAGGAAAACTGGGAAGCAACGACCACTTCCCAACGTTCCCGATAGCCAATCTCAATAAATTCATAACGTTTGTGCTCTTTTTAGATTAAGTAGTGAGAAGTGATAACAGATTTACTCCATTTGGAAGAGGGAAATATTGAGGAAGACTGGCAAAAGTGCTTGTGTAAATCCATTGGAGCTAGTTCGGTTGTTGGCTAGCTTGGTAGAAACTAGATATGCGCAAGCATTCAACACACTAAATTCGATACATGGTAGAGATCTGCACTGTACTTGCAATCAAGGTATCTAACGTTAGCTGGCTACCCTTAACGCAGGGCCCCATTCGTCTGCACGCAAGGCCTTGTGCAAAAAATGGCCACTTCTCCTCGGAAACCTTTTCCCAACTTTCCAAAAAGGCAACAAAAAACCCACATCAAAAACTCACCACGTATCAGCGAACAAAAACTACACCACAACAGACTCCGCAGAACGGCGCCCATATTTCTCCCGTTTTCTCTTGTCCCCGCCGCTCCTCTTCAGCGCGGGGATACCATCGCTCGGCTGAGTTCTGTCCTGTGAATTATCGGCTTGTTGGATGATTCTGGGTTCTGGCTACAATGTATCTGTAATTATTCTCAGTTCCATTCTGCTCGCGCTCAGCCTCGGCGGCGCTGCGATTCCAAATCCCTGATTCGGCTGCCTGAGCGCAACAACACGCTGGCTCTCGATTCGTCTCCTTCCGCCGGGAGAAAAATGTCAACCCTCCCCCCTTTTCCCGTATTCCTCTCAGTTTCTTTCTCCAAAGCGCTCGACCGCCCGGCTATTGTTTTATCTGATTGCATTCGCTCTCCTTCAGCGAGAGTGTTACTCCTAAATTTAAGACGTTGCAGCCAAAATAAAAATCTGATAATGTTGCTGAGCCTCTTGTGTTTTTAAGAAAAGGGAAAATGCAGATTCCAACAACAATTGTTTGGAAGCAAAGAAGCACATTCCAAAGGGACTAGTTTCTCACGGCGTGATTGGTGCTCCGGTTTAGAACAACATACCCCGGTGACCCTGCTCGAGCTACTCGGTCTCTATAGCTCCGTTCCTGAAGGGGTTGGTTTGTGTGCGGTAAACGGGAGTAAATACGGCGTATATTCTGTGCGCAATTTGTCCTTTCCCATAGATTGGAGACCCATGTTTATCAACGGAGTGACAATTGCTTCAGGGTAAATGTTACTACGCTTGGCATGATAAAAACCGGTCATACAATACTACAGCCGTGAATGCATAAAAGGTTTTTGGTAGATTTTGCTCATTTTGCAACCCTACTCATTGTAGAATTGGTTGTCTTCAAATGATAATAATAATAAATGTATAATGAAGCTAAAGACTTATGATTGTAATTGCATTATCTGAACAAAAGGTGAATTTGATATTTTTGACCTGTGCTCTTCTTTGTACTTGAAAATTCAGAAAATTGACCTAGTAATTATATTACTCAGTCTTCAAGAAAACTGCCACTTTTCACCAGACAAGCAATCTGTCTATAGTGAGCTGGAGGCATATAGACAATGTCTTGAACTCACCGCTTCTTGGAAGTTAAAGCCAAAAAATAAAAGCATCAATATTCATTTTATGGGTTACCAGGGAGACTTTCTATGACAAATTCTACTGTGAACTTGCCACAATCTCCAGGTTAAAGTATTGGGAAGGGGACTAAACATAATATTATTATTAATGTTATTTATAAATGACATTATTGGGTTGTTATTTATAAATGGAATTATTGGGGTGTTTATCGGCAAATGCATTTTTGCAGTGTCAGCTAATGTTAGTGTTGCAAACAAATACTGAGTGTTATTTGCTAGTCCTGTTCCGGCTGAAAAAAAGGTGTTGTAACATTGGCTGGTGGTCGTAAATCTTATTCAGTCTTTACAGTTCTCAGGATAAAAAAAGAAGAAAATGGCTGACTGGAGTACAGAGCCATACCTTAAACCAGTCCAGATTTATACTGTACACAGCAAACCTCTCTGCCACACTCGTCACCTTTACAAATATTTCATATTCAGTCATTTTTTCAAAAGCGTTTTTTCCTCTTGTGAAAAGCAAATTAAAAATACGAGATCTAAATTAAATCAAATGTTTTGATATCAAGCTATGCAGGGCGGTGACTTCCACTGAGGACACTGAGATCATGTCCTTTGGCATTTTTTTTTTTTTTTTTTGGTTTCCATGTCCATTTTCAAAAACTATTAATTTCATTCTTTGGTGAGAACATCAGCGGCAGTTAATTTAGGAGGGGAACGAACGGCATTTAATGTTTTTCCAAAATTTAAGCCAGATCTAGGGGTACAAGTCTAGCATTTAAACCCTAAAACGCATCCTCAATTAAATGAGTGAATTAAAGGGGAGAAAGAGTTTACCTCAACCTAACCCCCCCAGCCCCCCATCCTACCCAAATCTCTTGAACTTGGTATTTTTTTTGGTCCTGGTTACACCCTTGAAGGTATGTGCTGTATGCCGAAAAGTATAGTAATTATTTAAAAAATTGTATTCACATGATTTATACAGTATTTCCTTCAATTGAATAAATGTGCATTCTTTTTTCATAAGGGCAAGCACATTTCATGTGTAACCAATGATAAAAGTCATGTGGGTGTTCCAATGTTTGTTCCAGCTTTATGATCAAAAAGAACATTGTGAAACTGGACATCCTTTCGCTTGATCTTCACTACAAATATGAAAGTGCTGCAGAGGTCGTGGAGGAAGGTCCCTGTTTACACCACGAAACGGAACGATCCTGCTTCAAGAAAGTTACATGATGAAGATTAACGACAGGAGTTATGGAGGGCGGACGTGGTTATTGGTAACGACTGCACGTATCTCATATTAAGTGAGCTGGTCTTCGCATGACAGTGGATACCCCAATTTTTTGCATGTGGTTCTAATCACAACAAAAACTTTCTGAGACTGTCCACTCCTTTAAAAAAAAAAAGCAAAAACTGTCTATCTTATATGGGAAACATTTTGATGAATGCAAAAAATAATATATGTTAAAAAAAACCTACAACATATGGTCATGCGTTCTATAGTAAAGGGGAAAAAGAGGTAATCTATCCCCAACATTCATTCAGTAGGGAATCTATCCCCAGCACACATTCAGTAGGTAATCTATCCCCAACACACATTCAGTAGGTAATCTATCCCCAACACACATTCAGTAGGTAATCTATCCCCAGCGCACATTCAGTAGGTAATCTATCCCCAGCGCACATTCAGTAGGTAATCTATCCCCAGCGCACATTCAGTAGGTAATCTATCCCCAACACACATTCAGTAGGTAATCTATCCCCAGCACAAATTCGCACATTCAGTAGGCAGCAGGCAGGACGTATCTTCTAACATGTCATTCATCTTGAACAAATCAATGCTTCAACATCCAGTCTGTTAATCTGACAAACATCTGCCACCATGTGAGGCAGATGTTTAAAAAAAAAAAAAAAGTGGGGGGGGGGGGGCAGTATAATCCAGCGAGACTCTTTCCTTTTAGATTTGTACCGCCACGCGAAAAACCTGTTAAAAAGGCCAGTCCCAAAATACAGGGAACAGGAGGGGCCCAGAAGGGAGGGGTGGGGGTGGGGGGGGGGGGGTGGGGGGGCTGCTCTGTACAGGGACAGCTTGCGCTTGCTTGCCTGCCTCTGACTGTATTTGACAGTTTTTGCGATTGGTCTGCACTTTTTTTTTTAGTGAGAAACATCAGCTGCTAGAAGTCACTGCTGAGTGTGTTACTGCAGGATTCCCCAGCCCAGTCTGAGCTCTGAAAGCTGGTGAAGCCCATGTTCATGGACCTGAACGTGAATTTTGACGGTTCCAGTAGTTCATCTTCAGCACAGAAACGGCCAGTCTTTGGCCTGAGTTTGTTCACATTCAGAGGCAAAGCGAGAACAGCAGTACGATCTGAGATATGTTTGCACAGGTGTACAAACACCTGTTTCCGTCTGCTGCATCCACCTTGATCAATAACTACAACAACCCCATTATGTACATCTTTAGCGATGCCAGTAATATAACTAACACATACACCTATCTTTACCAATATCAATTCAGAAATAAATATATTTCCACTACCATCTTTGTAAATTAAGTTTTGTTGAGACCTTGTTGATCACCCAAATTAAACTCCTTTTTTGTTGTTGAAACATACAGATTATAACCAAAAAATAGTGTATAAATAACATTTTATTTTCTAGCAAGAAACCCCCACCCCTCCACCCCCATGGTCTTTCCACTTAAAATTGATCTACAGTCATAATCCACTAGCTGTGACAACAACTACACAATACCTGTGACTTACATCTATGCACTGCAATCGTTAGAGAAATAAATAAAAACACAATACATGTAATAAACATCACATTGACTGAAGTGTATCAAAACATCTTACATAATTTGTGCAATTAGATTCAATTAAGTAGCTCCATAGTGAGGCTCGACAGTGCGAATATAAAGAGTCAATATGTGGCATAGCGTGGACTCACTTGTTAGGTGCTGCCACCCTGTGGTCAATAAATATATCACATCTAATTGAGGCCAACTATTTTTATCAGCCTACTTGTAGGCAAACATTTGTACATCCTCCTACTTTTTTGCACACACGCGCACACACTAATGTTATTACCAATATAATGTGCAGTCAGTGGAATCTACCAATTAAAGCCATTTTCGTGAGACAAGTGTTTGATATAAAACGTATAGAGAAAAGTATGATTTAAAAGCGACAAAAATTGTGTATCAAAAATTGAACAAGGCTCGCAATGATCAAGCAAATTCCATTAGGGCTTACCCTCACAAGTCTCCATTACTTTAGTAAAACACAACAAAAATGAAAAACAGGGTGTGCACTGTTAAAAATAAGGAGATTCTAATATGAATGACATGGCATTACACTGTAGTGCTGACCCAAGAAATACTTATGACATATATCTACATGCAGAAACAGTTCCACATGATCTCATAACTACATGATACACACTACAGCGTTTTAGGGAATAATTATCGCTTTGTGATGAAGTGAACAGTTATGTGGAGGATTTCACTCAACTTAAGTAAAAATGTACTTTTTTTATTTTCACCAGATTTTTAAAGGGTTCCTGAGTTTGAGGAAATAGAGGTATTGCTGATTACATCTCTCTGCTCTTGCCCTCCAAAAATAATTTGCCCTCAAGAAAATAAGCAAATAAAAAACCTCCAGTGAGGACGCTGGGATGCCTCAGAATCAGACAGCCTCTCCCCTCTCATCAGCTTACCGACAGGACATGGCCGCAGAGCACGAGAGGCTTTATCTAGGATATAAATCTCTCTCTCTCTCTCTCTCTAAAGGCCCCCCCCGTCCCTTTCGGGCGAGCGGGGGGGGGGCTACACGTCGTACTGAAGGTCGTTGAGCTCCAGGCGGGTGTAATGTCTCCGGTTGAAGGACTCCAGGGCCTTGCGTCCCAGCAGGGTGACGGCCAGCGTCAGGAAGGCCAGGCCCACCACCACGGCGGCGGCCAGGCTGGTCTTCAGCGCCCCCCTGGGGTCCACGGCCCCCCCGAGCCCCGGGGCCGAGCTCTGAGCGTGCGCGGGGGTCGCCGCGGCGACGGCGGCGGGGGCCGGCGCCATTTTCTTCGCCGGGGCTCTGGGCGTGGTGATGGCGGCGGTGGCGGTCGTCGTGGTCGGCGGGCTTTTTGGGGTGTCGTCACCGTCGCCGCTGTTGTCGTGGCAGGGGCCAGGGTCGCCCGTCTCGCGGCGGTGGTGGTGGTGGTGGTGGCGGCGGGGTGGCGGCGGCGGCGGTGGTGGTGGTTAAGGGTCTGGGAGCAGCGGTGGGTCTGCGGGTCAGAGCCGGTGAGGGGCGACGACCCTGCCTCGGCGTGGGGTTCGGCTTCCTCGTAGCCGCCGCCGCCCGCCTTCGTTGTCGGTTTGGCGGTCGATGCGGCGGGCCTTGCGGCAGTCGTGGTTGACTTAGCGGGAGGTGTAGTGGGTGCCGTGGTCGTCGCGGTCGATTCCGCGGCGGCCGCGGTTGGTTTCGTGGCGGTTGTAGCCGGCTGCGCGGTAGTGGCGGTTGGTTTCGCGGTCGCCGTGGCGCCCGGAGGCTGTTTCCCGCCGTGCCGAGCCGGCTTGGCGGCGGGGTTCCTGTGTCTGCTCTGCTTTTGGTGGCTGCGTTTAGCCTGGCGGCGCCGGGGGCAGGAGTGGCCTGGGGGCCTGGGGCAGCCGCTGCTGCTGCTGCTGCTGTGGTGGTGGTGGTGGTGGTTGCTATGTGGATGGCTGGCGTTGTGGTGGTCGTGGATTTTGGTGTGGGTGGAGGGGTGGATGGGGTCGCCCGTACTGCGGTGGGACCGTCCGAGCCGCCAGGAGCCGTGAGTTCTAGGGCAGCGGCGGCTGGCGTCGTGGCCGGTGTCGCGGTGCTAACGGTCGTGTGTATGGAAACGGTGGGCGGGGCTGGTGGAGTAGTTGTGGTTTTTTGTGTAGCAGGTGTGGTGGGCTTTGTGGTCGTAGTGGTTGGCAGTGTGGTGGTGGTAGTCATCTGTGTTGTGGGTGGCTGTGTGGTAGTAGTAGTTGGTTGTGTCACGGGGGTGGCAGTTGTGGTGCTCGTAGTAGGTTGTGTAGTAGTAGTGGTGGTGGTAGTGGTAGTAGTTGTGGTAGTAGTAGTAGGTGTGGTAGAGGTGGGTGGTTGCGTAGTGGGGGTGGTGCTTGGGGGAGCAGTGGTGGCTGCAGTTGTGGCCTGTGTGGTAGTAGAAGTGGCTGGTGTCACAGTAGCAGGAGCTAGAGCTAACGCAGACGTGACGGGCGATGCCAGCATTGTGTTGCTGGGGTTGTACGGGTCCAAACCTGTGAAACAAAATCAACAAAACTGAGATGTGCGCACTACAAACACCCATTTAAAAAACAACAACTGCTCCCAGATAACCCAGGTTTGGGGGACAGTACGAAACGTGTGTTGGAAGGTGGGAATAGCTGTGCTTACCTGTAAATATGTAATAGCTGTTCACTCCATCCATTGCGACGAGGGGACAGTCCTCCTCTCTGTCACAGTGAAATAAATAGCAGTTGTCGCTTCCGAGGGGCTTGTTGAGCTGATAGACGACCATGTTGCACTTGAAACCTGAAAGAGAGAACAGAGTTCACTGAGTCCAGTAACAAAGGTCAGGGGGAAAACTCTCTCCTGTCTGAGTGAAAAACACCTCCGCCTGTTTTATCCTTTTTAAAAACCTGACTCCGTGAGAAGTTCATGAGAGAATGGCTGGCTGGGAGGTGGGAGCGAGGCTGTACCGGGGACCAGGTCTTTGGAGCAGCAGCTGCGGACGCAGGCCTGCTGGGTGGGGGTGATGCAGGAGTCCATGACGGTGCCCTTGGCGGACAGCGCCACCCTCACGTTGACGATGGTGTTGACGTGCAGCTTGGAGAGGCACTGCTCCGCGGGCGGCGCCATGGCGACGGACCGCAGCATCAGCAGCAGCAGGGCGGCGGTGGCGGCCAGCGGGCCAATCGCAGCGCGGGACATGGCTTCAGACCGCGGCGTGGACGATCCGCCGGCGGGATGGATGAGCGCGTGGATTCAAGAAGTCCTGTGAAGAAGAACCAGGCAGCGAGAGTTCAGAGACAAGGGGTCAGGGGTCAGAATTTGACATTGGAGAATGTCAAATAAACCCATAATGCTACTCACCAGAAGGCTTTTGATCATTCACAATTATAAGGTCTAAAACAACTTAATGACTCATTAAATTCTGGTGACAAACATTCATATCCTAAAGTGAAAATGCTTGGGTTTGTAAACATCCACTGCAGCAAATTTATATTATTGCACTATTCACTTTTCATTATAAATTTATTTTTATAGGAATGTAACTGCATGTAATAGTCCCAGTAAAATATGCGCATATAACAATAATGTTGAACGTCTTACATTTACTTTGTCTCAGGTCGGCATGAATAACTAAAGAAAAATTTCAATCACGTCTGACCTAAGGCGAGTGTACTTCGCCAGATTTATGCTGCCCAGCTGGCCTGTGTGGAGTCACAGAACTACAGCCAGACAGGCAAGGCTGTGAAAAATGGGTTTTTCACAGAACATTAATTTCACATGACACACGGGCCTATACTCAGAACGCAGTTCTAACGGATGTCCTTTGATATGGCGCTGTCTGGTTGTGGTTGCCGGCTTCCGAAAGTTTGCCAAGCGCACGGAATTGGCGTGCTTGCACCGCACGCACACAGACCGCTATCTGGTTCGGTTCCAGCCGTTTGACGAGAGTTATCTTTTCCAAAGTACCATCTGTTCTCGCTCTTTTAAACGTGACCGGTTCAAAGCGTTTGGGAAGAGCTGTCCTCTTCGCAGTCAGCAATGATTACAGCGCTACGCAATGTGAAAACGTAAGTGTTTTGATTCCACACTCTGCGTTCCAAAACTGTTTTGTGACTTGAGTGTGTTGGCTTCTCATTTTGGCACAGAAAGTAGCCCATGCCACCACTTAACAGAATACATATTGTAAGAGTCCTTAATGGGCACTATTAATGAATCAATTAGAAAAATTATAAATACTAGCATCCCTAGCGATTCAGATTTAGGTATTTTGGTGCCGCAAACCTGCATGACTCCTGATTTCACAGCTAAAGACAAAGTCAAGATATTCACTTAAAAAGAGAAAACTCTGCAGTTTTGGGGTTGGTACTGACGTTGTTCTCAAACTGCCTGTGGATGGTACACGGTTTACTGTGGAAAAAAGGCCTATGGAACAAATCCCTCTACTTAGTGAAACTTCTAAAATGCAACAAGAGCCCATTTTAAATTGTGGTTTTAGCACCCTTTCTTTGCCTCAGTAAAAATGGTTTCTATTAAAATAAAACTCAGGTTACTAAATAGCTTGTTTTCTTAGTAGGATCAGTCATCCTTTAAAAGTCCACCCTACCATGTTCCACTGCTGCATTACTCATTCACTCAGACAAGTTTTTTTTTTTTTCTTTTCTTTTGGCATTTTCAGACTTTCTCAGGGAGGACTGAATCACCGAGCAAATGAAATTAGCGCAGGTAAACACATAACAGGCATGAGTAGGGGCGCACTTACCTATAGAATGTTCTCGTGCACAGAATTCCATGAGCTGGTGAAAAGCTCTATATTACACTCCTGAGCAAAAAAAAAAAAAATGGGCCAAGCCCAAAATAGCAAAATATTAAGCTTTTAATGGTCTTAACAACAAATCATTGGTCAGGAAATTAGCAAGAATTAAACAAATAGATAAAGTAACTTAGTACGGGATAGCTTTTCCCTTTGATTTCTTTAAATGTTTAAGCCTTGTGGGCAAACTTGCGGGCAGCTTATTACAGAAAGAAGAGTCAATGTTGTTCCATTCAATGTTGATGGCTTCAAACAGTTGATGAGTAGTTGAAAAATGTTTCCCGGTTAGCTTGTGTTCAATGTGAGACCAAATATTCTCTATAGGGTTCAGATCTGGACTCTGACCAGGCCAAAACATGAGCCTGATGGACTTGTTCTCAAGCCACTTTTTGGTGGTCTTTACAGCGTGGGCAGGAGCATTGTCTTGTTGAAAAATAACATCTGATCGTTCCTCTTTAGAAAACAACTTTTCAATTGTGGGAAGTAAGCCTTTCTGCAATATTCTCCTGTATTCCAAAGCATTAATTGACTTTTCACAGTGAAGCAGCTCACCAGTACCAGCAGCTGAAAAGGCTCCCCACACTATGACACCTCTTTGTCCATGCTTAACTGTGGTAGAGATGCATTCACTATTGTATTTCTCACCAGATCTTCGAAGACACCTCTCTGGAGCATCACTATGCCACTCAAATCGTGATTCATCACTCCACACAACTCTGTTGAACCACTCTGAATCAAACTTTCCATATTCTGCCAAAAACTTAATTCTGTCTTTGATGTTTTTCTGAGACAGCAATGGCTTTTTAACACATCTTCTAGACACAAAACCTGCATTAGATAACCTTCTGGTTATTGTTTTTCTAGCAAGAGTCTTGTTTTCTGAGGTCTTCTCAGAATTCTGCTGACAGTTTTTGTAGGCTTTTTTTCCTGTCTTTGAGAACTGTAAATTTCAGCAGGTGGTCATCCCTGCATGATGAGGCTTTGGGCCTTCCAGATCCTTTCTTTCTGGCAACATTACCTGTTGTTTCAAAGCGTTGACCTATTCTCTTAATAGCTGATAGAGAAATAGGGATTTCCTCTGCCTTTAGGGTCTTGTAAATTTCAGAATAGCTACAGTTGGCCTGATGAAGACCAGCTATGCGGTTTCTGACAGCAACCCCTGCATGATATTTTGCTTTTTTAGGAGCAGATTTTCTCGCTCCTTTACCGTGGGACTCACAACAATGCATACTGTAGATCTCTCCCTGCTCTATCAATCCTGGTTCAATTTATGAGCTTGTTATCAGGCCCTTGATGGGCTGCATCAGGTGTGGCAGATAACCAAATAATGACTAATCTTTTAAGAAAAAAAAAACGTCCCAGAACATATTTTTAGAAAATTTTGTACACCCAGACATGTGTTAGTTTGAATTTTACATCAAACATTTTAATCCTTATCATGGTTATACCTTTGCATACAAGAATACTTTATAAGTGAATTTCCCCAAACAGTTCACTGCAGCAAAAGTAAACGAGCAAATGGTGGCACAGGAGGTCTAAGGAGTGCATTTGTTTAATTCGTTACAGTATATATGCCACCATCAAACAACAATCGTATCCGGAGTACAAGGCGTACCGTGATGCAACCACAATAAATGATGTGCGTATTTTTTTTCAACCTAATAATGGCAGTTACATTTTCGGAAACGATCAAAACCCACGAATAGGCTTCTTGAAATAAAATAATTCACATAGTAAACAATCATGTCATTAAGTCCACTTGCATAAACCGCCATCGGGAATTAAAAGGGACACAAATGCTAAAGGCATACCTCCTTTGTAGGCTACTCCATTCTTTGTTCGTTGGGACAAAAACGGGTTCTCACAGAATCTTCCATTTCAATATAATCGCTGCTTTTATTTCAACCAAACCGTTTTTATTCCTTGGCCTAATTTCTCCCCTGCATCTCAGATCGCGTTTTCGAAAGCCTAGCAGCAGGATTGTTTCTAGGCTACAGCGTTCCCTGCTGAGGGTGCCATTTACACGCAACCGGAGCACCAAGAAATGCCTCGATTTGGCATTCACGCCTGATATCACAGTAATATTTTGTACTAAATAAGTTATCTATTACAGTAGCCCTGAGACATGTTCAACCCGTTCCAACGCAACTGGCAGGCAGTATTTTTTTATTTTCTTCCAAGGCTATTTAACACCGCGAAGTCATCGCGTCCCATTTCACGACACAAACGCAGTCATGACTGGATTGCAAAAAAGGGGGCACACAATCAAAGCATCTTACCTTCTGACACTCTCTTGACAAAGAAACACGGACACGAAGTGCGACATACTGCGTTCAGTGTGATGGCCTATATAGCCGCCGAATCACCGCCGACGAAACACTTTAATCTTTAAACGCGAAAATGCAGAAGGCGCAGGGACTCGCTCCTGTTTCCCACCGCTGAGTGTGGGCGTTATAGTTTCTTTGTCCTCACACGATAACGGGGTGAGGATGAATGGGTGCGCGTTCCGTACGATAGCATCGTGCTCCGCATCTTCCCCCACACATACTCTACCCTAATTCTGCCAAAATTATTTTAGGATTTTCCCCTCGTTATGGGTCCTTTACCAAGCATCAGTGGGCAAAACACCTACCCATATACTTCTAAATACAGACATCAGTGGTGTTTGATGGATCGCTATATTTTAAAATATCTAGTTTTACAACCTCGGAATTGATTATTTTAGGAAAATGAAAAGTAGTTGCTTATTCGTGAATATAAATCCCCTTACACAAATTGCAACGGTCCCCTTAAATCACAATGAAGTCATCGGAGTCATTCATAACTGTAGGAATCAGGCTACATCGATGTACGTAGGTCTTTATGAACCCGATTCTACGATGCAATTATAAAAAAACTAGGTCAGAATCAATTAAAGAATCGACGCAATGACAAAGAAAATTATATGTTTTGCCATTCTCAAATTTTTTATCCCGCGAATTCATTGCCACAAAAATAAAAAATTAACATGAACTTTTAAAATGACACCAAATGCATTCGAAGTCCGAATTGCAAATTGATTATGCAAATCAATTTGCATAAACTAGTAGGCTACATCAAGGAAATTCATAAACTGGCTCAAATATCAATGTTAATGCACCCCCTCGTTAAGCCAGAGTAACAGGCTTAATCGTCCCGTTTTCCAAATTAATTTTCATTAATTAAAATTAGTGTTATACTGTCAAAATAATACTGTAAAATTACAAATACTTCATTACAAAAAATATCCGAACAAAGTATGAAAACATAGGCTGCTGGTATGTGGACGATGCTTAAAGGCACATACGCCCAGTCGGTTTGAACCCATTTGCGCTTTAATTCAGATGTAGCCAAGAGTTAACATTGCCGAAACACCGGCAGCTCCCAGTTTTGTCCTACATATGAAGTACCCGACGGCCCAGACAAGACAGTCTGGATGTCCTCAAGTGATACTGCGAACGAAAGAAGCTAAATCTGGCCCCTGGAAAAGGTTAAAACTTCATCAAGAGCTGCTGTTAATTACTTCAGAACGCACAATTAGCACACAGAAGCATTTATTAACAGAAATGGTAAAATACCATAACCAAAGACGAAAATGCCGAGAAACTCGATCTGGAACACATCCCAGCGAATGCCGGCAACACAAACGCTTGCAACTAAATTTGGACTCAAACATCTAATATCATGTCCAAATAAAACAGTTGAAATTAGCCGTTTGGCCCACACAGGGACATTTACAGTAATGTTGATTAACGTGCACAGTCCCTGTAAAAATATAAAATGTACAATAAAAGAAAAAATTACCAAAAAAAAAAAAAACAAAAAATAAAACAGCATTTCCAAAACAATCCTTTGTAATTCTATGATTGTGGCTAGTATGCTGGCTTCTCATACACTTTGGCTTGTGACCCACATTTTCACTACAATAAAGATACTTTAACACAGTAGTATAGGGGGTGTTGTACTAAGGCCTATATAGTGCAGACTCAGAATTAACTAGCACTGGAAATGCCAAAGTCTTAATATTACTTTTGGCACCACTGATGTGCCCCTGAGAAAAACAGTAACTTACAAACTGCTTCTGAACAACATCCAGCTGTGTATGCTTACAACACATTTAAGCTGTGCCAAAAACTCAAACGTAATGGTTTAGGCATAACGTTCCATAATGGGTAAAGGGCAACCCTGCCAATCTGAGTCACACAGAACAGTGTGTGGTGTGTAGGAAGGTCAGCAAGTCCCCGGCTTAGACCTCATTGGGATCTTCCATTTCAACATCCTGGGCGGCTGTGGCCTTCTTCGTCCTTTTTGGTGGTTTGGAGACGGCCGCCTCTTCCTTGCTCTTCGGAGGCGCTTCAGCTACCCCCGGGAAAGAAATAATATATTTTTTTTAAAAGCACAAAAGCGTTAAAGCAAGGATAATTTCGCTGCTGTAAAACCATACTGTTGTTCTCTGAGGTTCTCTGTGACACCAAGACAAACATATGGTATAATCGGGGGCTGTCAGGCTTTTACTGAAAAGACTCAGACCCCCATCATGCCTCAATCAGCAAGAAAAATGTGGTCTTCTATCGGTTTGTAACATCGCACAGGTTAAATTCAGTCCAGTGTGTGGTGTGGGCCGGCCGTTGCGCTACCTTCCTCGGAGGCTTTCTCGTTCTCCATGTGCTGCAGCTGCTTGATCAGTTTGCGCCGTTTCTTTCCCGAGAGCGTGATGTTCGCACGCGCGCTGGACCTAAAAAAAAAAAAACCCAAGTCCCCGGGCGTGACGCGAGACCGCAGCCAAGACACGACACAAACACAACGGCCACTTCACGCAGCACAGGCGTTCTGTCCAAAGTTTTTCTTTTTTCTTGTCATTGTTAAATTTAGAACCACTAAGTCCCCCGTTGGAGATGCCTTGATGTAGACCTAGTCTAAGGACTGCAAACAGTTCTGACAGCAATCTGAGAGGTAACGCTGGGGTATCACTGAGGCAATATGGCAATGAACAACGCCCCTGCCCAGGACAACGTAAACGTGCTGATCACTTTTCTGGCGGTCCCAACTGTGAGTTACGCATGCATTTCTGACAGAGGCACACCTACGTTCTCTTCTTCAGGTGGTGGATGGTGATGAGTCCTCTGTCCACCACCGCACCCACGATCTTGTGCTTCCTCCTCTTCTCCTTGGCCAAAACCCGGCGCCGTTTGAACAGCCTCTTCCCCAGGTCCTGAATTCACACGGAAAAAGCACGCGCGGGAGGGCAGGAGCGCCTCTTAATGAAGTCTCATTGACATCTTGCTGTTGGCTTGCAGAGGAGTACAGTACTTAATGCCAACTAGCACCAGTCATGTCCTTTACTCAAACGCCCTCATTCAACAAACATGTGTACACATTTGATCGTAAAATGTGTGTAAGAGCGTTTCCACAAATAATTTGGCATTCATAATTTGTTTTCTTATGCTAATCACATTTACAGCATTGCGCATTAAATTTATAAACAAAACAGACAGCAATTTCATGTACGTGGTAGTAATTGGTATTTAATCTGTAGTCGATTGGTTGCGAAATATTACAAATTCAAATAAAACCACAATCGCGTACAATTAATTAGCTATCTCATGCAATCAAGTGTGAGCACCTAGCGAAGCTAACACACGCAGTAGCTATACCATATTTGAAGAATTTAAAAGCTTGAAAGACAGCTTTTAAATTCCAACAAAAAGCTGCTTTTTATTTGCCAGTAAACTCCCATGAAATGAAAGGCATGAAATGTAATATATAAAGGTAATTCAGGAAGGATTCTTTAAATACAGAGCATAAACTCACGGTTTTGGGTCTGTTGATCTTTCCACCAGGAGCCATGCTTGCATACAACACGTGGAACGTCCTTTCCGGTTCAGTGTTGTGGATTCTAATTGGTTGAAACGTTGTGATCGACTGTGCGTTTTCATTGGATTAAAAATATGCCAGTCTCCCGAAAGGTACTCAATTATGTATTGGTAAGAATTTCTGCAAAACATTCGTGGAAACGTAAAACGAGCAGATTTAAAACTCTTCAGCTGAAGTATCAAATGCAAAAACAAGGTTTTACAGGGCATATTCTGAAATTAATTAAAACTTTTTTCCGCAATATGCTTATGACTGCCAAGTGAGGGCACTAAATAAGACATAATTAATGTAAATTTGCCCTTAGGAAATCCGGCCCTTTATATTCAAGCAAACGATTTCAGAGCACGCAATGATCTGGCGGGTCCATTTGTTTGAAGAGACGGTTTATCTTCATTGGCTCAAGATGGCAGCATTGCACAAAAGATTGCGTCTGCAAACTCATTTGGTCTGCCGTTTGTCGGAAAATTCATGGTAATTTATATTTCAGTTCAGTAGGTGGCAGCATACCCTTGTATAACTCAAGTACATTTGTTGGTAATGGGCCTATTTGTATCAAACCGTTTTTTTTGGTACGTACCAGCACAGCCAAACACACCATTACAGAAGACCGCCAAGAACAGAAAGTAAAAAGAAAAAGTTCCACCCAGCAACCACACTTTCCAAACTTTTGACCATAAGAGACATAACAGGCTTCCAAATTCACAGATCATGACATATGTTAAGGGTAAGTAATACATAAATTCAGTGCAGATTATCTAAGTGATGATGATAATAATAATAATAATAATAATAATAATAATAATAATAATAATAATAATAATAATAATGATTGGACACAGTGCATGAAACTAGGATAGCTGTGGACTGAAGTGAATCAGCCATTAGAGGCACCCCAGTGTTCGAGGCCTAGGCTCTTGCCTTGCCTCTTCATAAGATTTGCCCCTCAACGTGACAACATTCTGAAATCATCAGAGCACTTTCCTGCTCATTAACAGATTGCATGCTGGGAAAGGGGCGTGGCCTGGCAGGGACCTCCAGTACCACATCACGGCAAGGGCCAAAGTGGGACGGGAAAAAGGGGCGACTCCAGCTCGCAGCAGGGACAGTTTGGCTTCCGTTCAGGCCACTTCAATGAAAGATCCAAAACCCTCAAGACCAACACCCTCCTCCCGTAAGAGTATTAGTATATGACATAAAAAACAGCACGGCACCCTGTACGATAAACTGAGATCTGTCAAATGATAACATTACATAACGCTCGGATTAGGTCAGTTTCGGAACCAAGTAAAGAAATGGGAGCACAAAATGTTAATGCATTGCAGCCGATTCCAAGATTTTAACTTGTTTATTGCTCTCTAATACACAGGTTGCACATAATGTGCGTCACATGACCACAACTCATTGGGTAACCATGTTTTCCATTCTGGGGTTGGTAAGTAATAAAGCTCCCTTTTTTCTCAGGAAGCAAATTATGTGTTCAGAAATCAATTCCGCACAAAGGAAAGCAGTGTAAGTTATGGGTTTTTATAGGAGGGATTAAACGCTGTTATAGTGTTCTCACGTTTTTAAGCTTTTTTGGAGTGCGGCTGAGAGAAAACGGTGCTTCCCAAAGGGTCTCATTGTGCAGAACTGAGAACACAGAACCGAGAACACTGAGGCCATTAAATATAATTGGCTGTGTATTTAAAGGCACTAAAAAGGTTAAAATTCACTGGCTCCATGGATTAAACGCGTTTTATTGCACTCAAACATCAGTACACGGAAGGAACGCTGCATGAAGTGTTGAATTAATAAAATTCTTCTTATTGGGATGATGATGATGATGATTGTTGTTATTATTAGAGATATATCCATTTAAACGAACAGCTGAAAACACAGAAAGAGGAGCTGAATGTCCCACAGATCCAGGTGCAGAGCTTCACGGTACTGCCACTGTAAAGAGGCCCCAGGAGGTTCCCATCACTAGGGAACATGGTGCCCTGTAGTAAGGACCACAAGCCATTTTTTGAAAGACGTCCACTGCCCCGGTGCTGTCTGGGAGGGGTGTCTGGTAGTGACGGGAGATAGATGGAGACCCTCGGACCAAGCAAAATGTTTGTAATATACATGCAAGGTCAATTTTAGCAGTTTCAGGGTTTAAAATGTATACACATACACAATTTTTTTTGAAACACTGCCCTTAAAGTAACTTTTTGAGGACAAAAAAAAAAGCCTAATTAGAATTGTAAGACTGAAAAGAAATAATTCCCTGCAAAACAGGATATAGGATATACATATCATACTCATTCAAGGCAAATGAATAATAATTAAAGTTTATCATACTTGTTTGTGAGTTAGAGAGCGCGAGCTCTGCTTCTGAATGCACACAGAACACTTGGCAGCGGATGGATGTCTGTGAGTCACACTGCGATTTGTCTTTCATTCACTTGCAGTCGCGTTCGAGCGAATGAAAGGCGACGATCGCTTGTTTGCCTAACAGCGCGGGAAGTGCACGTGTCAATCAGCGAATGTACAGCGCGCGTCATGTAAGGCTGGGGACCATCGTCTTCCTCAGGCACATCTTCACAGTCGTTCAGGGACCGTCTACAAACCCGTGTGCGCATGCTGTTGATTCTCCAAGAGAAAGTTGAAGGGAAATTAATGTTAGTTTGTTATAAGAACTTTCATATTGATAACAAGGAGAGAGAGATGGAGAGAAAAACATTCTGACTTTTAAGTTCTCTTTATTAATAATGATTTTTTAAAAATAGAGTGAGAGAGAGAGAGAGAGAGAGAGAGAGAAGAGAGAGTACACAGCCTCATTAAATTTTATTTTATTTATTGTTATTTAACCTTTATTTTACCAGGACTTTTTTTCCACAAAGAATCACTCTGTAGGGTGTCTTGCACAGGTTTTGCATTTGATCTAGAGAGATATTTAAAAATAAATTTGGCCCATTCTTCTGCATCACTGCCTCTCCGATTTGCGTCACAAAGCAAAGACACTTTGCACGTCACAACTCCCACTTTTCTCTCGTTAATTTATTTTTTGTGACATGGGTTGTTAATTGATTTTTTCTTCTTCCCAACAAGGGAGTCTAACAGTTAATTAAAATTGGTGAGATAAAAAGCCTTTGACATTTGGATCAAATGACTTCCATTAGAGTTTGGTCAATTTCCTTTTCTCCCTTTGATGCATACAGAGTTTCCATTCTGGTGTTTTTTCATGCAGTTGTGTTTTCTCCCCATAAACATAAAAAACATGAATGAGAGGCATCAGTAGCTCTGCCACTGTGTTTGTGCGACTCACAGAGACCACACACACAGCCAGAGCGTCTGCCTGCTACTGCTAGCGCATTGGGTGAGAGGCAAGAATACAACCTGGACAGTCCACAAATCTGTCGCAGGACACACACTATTTAGAGTCTCCAATTAACCTACCTGCAGGACTGTGGGTGGAAACCCACACGGACACAGGGGGAACATGCAAACTCCACACAGAAAGGCCCAGGCTGGGATTCGAACCCATGACCTTCATGCTGTGAGGCGACAGTGCTACCCACTGCACCAGCACCGTGCCACCCATCGTCAAAAGTCATTAATCCTAATAAGATTTGTGATTTAGTGAGAAAACGATCCTGTTTCAGCACCACATATTACATAACACGTTGCTCATGTTCAAGTTTCATACACCTCACCAGGCTGTTCCAGAGGAAGGCTCCAAAAATGACTGGCTTTTATTTTACAAGTATACAAATCTCCTCTGAAAACTATTATATTGTAATTAATTTGTAAAATGCTACAGTACATGCTACAGAAAAGGCTGATTACAGTAGGTGTGAAAAAGAGACAATGGCAGGTAGCACTGCCAGTTCTTCTCTGACGTGAGGGTGGCCTGACCGGCCTTTTAAAGCCTAGACTGGACCTGTGGCTTCACCAAAGACAACACACACTCTGCCCTGAGTAAACAGCCAGTAAGTAGCCATAGAAGATCCAAATGGGCTCTTAAAACAGCCACCCTCGCTCCCCCCCCCCCCCCCGCCGCCCCTTAGCACTACAGTGGCCCTTTAATCTGAAAATGGACTTCTTAAAAAGTGTTTTTTGTGACCGCTCCAAAAAAAAAAAGAGCTTGAGAGCTTGATTTTTCCAAGGTTTTCCCTCTGAAAAAGAATATACTTCAAGACAGAAATGCCTTTTCTTGCTCCTTTTTTTTTTGCGGCGAGCGAAAAACGGGCCAGAGCAACACGGTGAGCGATCGGCAGTCGGGCCGCGCCGGGCCGGGCCGGGCAGCACTCGCCCTGGCGCGGGCGCGAGGGGCGGAGTCACGGCCCGCTGCCTCAGCCATTTTCGGCTCAAAGGCAGGTGATCTGATTAATTATATTTAAGCTACCTGGATTTGAAAACGAACCGAAAACAACGTTTTTACAAGTCACTCCTATTTATTTTCCAGATGATTTTTTTTCGGTAACTCAAGACCCTAAGTTTTACCGGCTCGCCCAGTGGTGGGACTGTGTGTGGACTGGAGCCCTTCCTGCCAATGACTGAGGAAGAGGAAAATATTGGGGAACCAGGGCGATTTTCAAAACAACCATAAAAATGCACAATTCGAACACCCCCAACGCTGGGGGGGTGGGGGTTGTGGGGGTGTTCTGTGAAGAGAAGCCAGCCAAGTCATTTTGTTGACCAGGAGGTGAGAATTAAAAGCATTAAAAAATTAAATAGGGGAAGTGAACCATTGCCTAAAAAAAGAAGCAGAAAAAAAAAATAAAGACATTTAAAAACAAAGTAGAAACAGAAGTGGAAACCAGTTTAATCAGATTATCAACAGTCTTGAAGGGGACAGGGAAATTAATTCATCTTATTAGCCAGTTTACAATTTTAGAAAAATCCCTCTTCAAAGCTCTGAATTGATTATTTTTTTTAACAGGTCAAACGCAGAATAACACATGCCATTTGCCATCAAAGGAAAGTGTTTGAAAAAGAGTAAATTAACATGACTGAGAGGTTGCCATTTTAATTTTACACGCACATTATTTTCCCTTTTAGTCAGAATTTGCACCCATTAAATACCCCTCTAGAAGTTTCAGAGGGTTTAGAGGACCACTGGATTTGATAGCAGACCACAGGGGATGCATTCACACACTGAATCCAGTGTCTCAAACTCAACCACAGATTTCATCTCAAAGTATGAACATCATGCACGGTATTCACACCACCTCTTTCCACTGTCCTTCTCTGATTAAAAAAAAATTTTTTTTTTGCTGAAATGGTGAAACAGT
Source organism: Anguilla japonica (assembly GCA_025169545.1). Taxonomy (NCBI): domain Eukaryota; kingdom Metazoa; phylum Chordata; class Actinopteri; order Anguilliformes; family Anguillidae; genus Anguilla; species Anguilla japonica. The sequence goes on along the minus strand of CM045901.1, from coordinate 17,738,039 downwards.
CTGGGGGGGGGGGGAATGGGGGAGACGGGTGTTCTCACAGAGGCCCATTATTCCAGCAGGAGGCAGGAAAGGCAATCATAAAATTCAGAAAAAATAAATTATGAAATAACTTTGAACTCTATTCCCATTGGTGTCTGTTACAGTCATCCACCCCACAGGCCTGAGGAGGGGGTGGGGTGGGGGGTTGGGGTGGGGGGGGGTTGGCAGAGGATGAGGAGGAGACGAGCTCGCCCTTCAGCATGGCGCCGGGACGCTCTCGGGGGAAAGGAAAGAGGTCAGAAAGGATCCGATAGAGGACCATGGGAAAGAGGGCAGAGGGAACATTTATCAGAGATGCCTCAACCGAGCCACACCAGCCATTATGTTCTTCTGCCACACTAACTGTTATTCCAACTGCCCTTGCAATGCAGTGACACGATGGCACAGAGAGGAAGCGCAATAAATAAATAAATAAATAAATAAATAAGAAGACAAATACATTAAAATCTATTCAGAGTTCATCCGAGCCTGCCTGCGTCATCAGTATCAGTGAGACAGATGACGGGGGGGGGGGGGGGGATATTTTAAAAGGACGTATGTGAAAGGCATACAGATGTCAGAGTCGGCAGGGGCGGAAAGAAGGGGAGGAAACATCTGCCCCATTCACCGGGCGGATCTAGACGGAACCGCCGCAGCCGAAACACGGCTCGCGCCCGGGCAAGCGCCATTCTCCAGCGCAGACAGCGGGGACCCTGCGGGGGGGGGGACCCTGCGGGGGGGGGGGAATCTCAGTAGCGAGGGGGTAATTTCGGTAGCGGCGCAGTACAGCGTTTCAGGATCTGAACCCGCAGCTCCAGGGCAGCAGGTGACACAGCCGCCAGCGTGCCCTTGAGCGAGGCGCTTCAGCCCGAACCGCTTCAGCAGATATCCAGCTGTACAAACGGGCTGCGTACAGAGAACATAATCTGTGTAATTCACCCTGGATGAGAACACCTGCTAAGGGCCAAAACTATGAACACAAATGAGTATTAAAAACAAACTTTAGGGGAGCAGAAAGAACAAAACCTTGGAGCAACAAAAGAGGATGAAAAATATTTTTAAAATCAGAATGAAGAGATAGTTTCCACTATCGAGAGGGTTTCTGTCCATGGGCGAGATGCAATGAGCTCAATATGGTCATCTTTCGCACAAATTTTAATGTTTTATAGTTTCATATTTCACACATGGACACTCATTCCTATCTCTATTTTCAGCATGCATGTTTCCTGTGCGATTTTAACGAGACTGGACTGCCTTAATTCCCATTACGAAGGCAATCTCAGCCGACTTCAATTTCCTCTCAGCAGACGGATCTGTTTTTGATTTACAACAAAGCCACGCAAGTCCATGTGACCGTGACAAGCGGACCCATAAGCACTTGCAAAAAAGAGACTTAAAATGAACTTCTACCATGTCGCTGTAGGTGAGAGAGCACACAGGTGAGAGGGTAACTGAGTGTGCACACAGGTGAGAGGGTAACTGAGGTGAGAGAGCACACAGGTGAGAGGGTGACTGAGTGGGCACACAGGTGAGAGGGTAACTGCGTGTGCACACAGGTGAGAGGGTAACTGAGTGTGCACACAGGTGAGAGGGTAACTGCGTGTGCACACAGGTGAGAGAGCACACAGGTGAGAGGGTAACTGAGTGTGCACACAGGTGAGAGGGTAACTGCGTGTGCACACAGGTGAGAGGGTAACTGAGTGTGCACACAGGTGAGAGGGTAACTGTGTGTGCACACAGGTGAGAGGGTAACTGAGTGGGTGAGAGAGCACACAGGTGAGAGGGTAACTGAGTGTGCACACAGGTGAGAGGGTAACTGAGTGTGCACACAGGTGAGAGAGCACACAGGTGAGAGGGTAACTGCGTGTGCACACAGGTGAGAGGATAACTGAGTGTGCACACAGGTGAGAGGGTACTGAGTGGGCACACAGGTGAGAGGGTAACTGTGTGGCACACAGGTGAGAGGATAACTGAGTGTGCACACAGGAGTGGAGCACACAGGTGAGAGGGTAACTGCGTGTGCACACAGGTGGAGGATAACTGAGTGTGCACACAGGTGAGAGGGTAACTGAGTGGGCACACAGGTGAGAGGGTAACTGTGTGTGCACACAGGTGAGAGGATAACTGAGTGTGCACACAGGTGAGAGAGCACACAGGTGAGAGGGTAACTGTGTGTGCACACAGGTGAGAGGATAACTGAGTGTGCACACAGGTGAGAGGGTAACTGAGTGGGCACACAGGTGAGAGGGTAACTGTGTGTGCACACAGGTGAGAGGATAACTGAGTGTGCACACAGGTGAGAGAGCACACAGGTGAGAGGGTAACTGTGTGTGCACACAGGTGAGAGGGTAACTGTGTGTGCACACAGGTGAGAGGATAACTGAGTGTGCACACAGGTGAGAGAGCACACAGGTGAGAGGGTAACTGTGTGTGCACACAGGTGAGAGGATAACTGAGTGTGCACACAGGTGAGAGAGCACACAGGTGAGAGGGTAACTGTGTGTGCACACAGGTGAGAGGGTAACTGTGTGTGCACACAGGTGAGAGAGCACACAGGTGAGAGGATAACTGTGTGTGCACACAGGTGAGAGGATAACTGTGTGTGCACACAGGTGAGAGGGTAACTGCGTGTGCACACAGGTGAGAGGGTAACTGTGTGTGCACACAGGTGAGAGGGTAACTGAGTGTGCATACAGGTGAGAGGGTAACAGAGTGTGCACACAGGTGAGAGGGTAACTGAGTGGGCATACCTGCACAGGGGTGGCTGTGGGCTTACTTTCGGTGAGGGCGAGAGAAAGCCATCTGAGTTGGGTGCAAGCAGCACTCAGCCAGGTGATTTTGATAAACGCACACCAGCTAATAGTGTGCCACCCCCAACCCCAACCCCACTCATACCCCCACCACCACCCGCGCCCCCACCCCCACCAGCGCCCCTACCCCCATCCCCACCCGCACCCCCATCCCCACCCGCACCCCTACCCCCATCCCCACCCGCACCCCCATCCCCACCCGCACCCCTACCCCCATCCCCACTCGCGCCCCCATCCCCACCCGCGCCCCTACCCCCATCCCCACCCGCGCCCCCATCCCCACCCGCGCCAGTACAAATACATTCATTACTTACAGCGCTGGGCAGCCAGTTTTGGAGGCCGGATGAAATTACCAATAACCCTGCGGTCGGGCTTCACACCGCTTTGCCCGGGCCTGGAAATGGATCCCTCATACTTCAGTGTGAAAGTATGGACCGGTCTCAATCATTACCAGGAAACACGGTCTTATAGAGCCACACAGCCTATAGCTACACACACTGCCCGTGATCTACGGGCACCTATCAATTACACATACTAATATCAGCATTACAGACATATTAATGAAATGTTATATTAGACAATGATATGTATTATACAGGCAGTGAAAAAAAAACATGAACAGCAATATGAAGTCCCTTAATAAGGTGCTGGGCTGGTGTGGCTTAAAGTCGTCAGCCGGCGTCTGGAATTCTACAGGTGTAAAATGAGCCCGCTCTTCCACCAGAAACTCTACTCCTGCAGGCGTCGTTCCTCGCTATCCCAAAAAAACGCTGGACTGGGCTCCACTCTGGTGACTGTGAAGGCTGTGACATGCGGATAAGGGTCAGGGTCATTATCAAATTTCCACGGTGGGGAAATTAATCTTCTCCGAAGCACACACATCAGTCTTCTGAGAACCCTACAAAGGGTGCGATTCTCCAACTCTTCCTGAAGCGAAGCTTCCGCTGTCAGACCCGGCGTTCGGCTCGATCAGCTTGGACCAGGACGCAGCGGCCACCTCTGTGAACTCCCCGATGCTTCACAGGTCCAAGATCCTTTCAAGAATCCATTTTTTTTGAGTAGCTGCTGCACAAAAACATTTCGAACACGGACTCGCTCAGTCAGGTTGATCTTGGACAAGAAATCTCCAGCAGAGAAACCTGCCCAGCGAAGCTGAGTACAAGCTGATGTGACCGCAGGAGAAAGACAGGAAAGCCCAGCCTTAGGCCGACCGTTACCACCCGCAGAAATGTGTCTGCCCATCAATTTCCACCGACAAGAAAGAGGCTTTTAGGAAAGAGAGCCAATGTACAAAGCAGCTGAGTGAGCAGCCCATGGGAAACAATGACCCTTTCAGTCCTTCACAGATGGGTCTGTCACTGACAGGTCTGTGCTTCACTGATTGGTCTGTCACTGATGGGATTGTCCTTCACAGATGGTACCATTTAAAGCAAACAAATCATGAGGAACCACTGTCCACAATTCAACTGAGTAAATCCAAAGGATTTTTTTTTCAGATGTTATAACAAGATATGAAATATGTACCAAATCAGAGAATGGATATTTAAAAAAAAAAAAAACATTAGTGAAAAGTTAAATTAAGTCATGTGGCCACAAAAGCGTCAGAACATGAGAGAATAGGATTGAGAAAACCCAAACCAAAAATAAATAAAGAAATAAAGAAATCACAGAAAAGGAGTTATTTTCATGACAAACTTGAAACAAATGTGAACCAAGAATTAAAAGCAGATCTCCCTCAGAAACTCGGCTCTTCAAAACGTAAATCGTCCAGACAAATTTGTTGAGGCAGTGGACCGGTTAGGGGGTGAAGCTGGCACACTGCAGCAGCAGCAGCTCAGGGCCACAGGGGTGGCAACGAACAAACCATGACAGCAACATCAAAAATAAAAAGCCTGTTATTAAAACCAACGCCTCCCCCCCCCTGTGCCCGCTCACCCCCACTCTCACATGCCTAGCCCTCAGATTTCAGTCAAAAATATTTCTAAACCAAAAAAAAATGCCATTTATAGGCTGTTTATAGTCATTCCATATTTATAGGAATTCCATGACATACAGGAAATTGACTGTAAAGGAGACAGTATTCCAAGATGTAAATCCAACCCTTATTTCCAGTTATAACCTTTGCTAAGCGTTACAAATGACCAAAAAACACGTCAATTAGTGATTAAGTGAGTTCTGGAAGCCGAGGCAACGGAAAACCCTGCCAGACGTCACAACTCGGGTCCAACCAAACCCACAGGCCCCTCACTCCCACTTTTGGCCCTTCGAATTAAACATGTACAGCGCCCCGTTTGAGCGATCTTGAATTGTACCGTCCCCTCGTACGTCACGATGTTACACCGCGTGCTCACTCACAAAGTCCTGAAAGAGAAAGAAGAAGGGATATTATCAGGCTTGTTCATTTCACACAGAAAGGACATGGTTTTCATTAACTGACCCACCGTGGATCATTACTAAAATACAAGGTGATGTGCTCGATTCTTTCCGAATCTTTTGTTTATTTAAACCAGTTTAGTCTTAAGATTCAAATCTGTTTTGCAAGTATTGCCTGACCTGGTCTCTATTGTGAAAGAGACCTCAAGGGAGGTCACAGTCTCCACCAGGAGGACTTTCACCTGGACCCTCGGGAACCTGGTGGAAACACAGCAGGAGTGAGTCTGACTCTTTAACCGACAGACGGTTTGTGAACAGCGCAGATCTCACCACCGGGCAGCGCAGAGAAAGAACAGAGAAAAGAAAAAAAAAAAACAGGCAGGAAATAAGAATGAAAGTGAAGGAGGAAGAGGTTTTTACGGCTTGGTCCATATATCACACTTACAAAGAGCTCACATCTGATCCGTGGACAGCCAGTACTAAAAAACCGCGCTCTCTCTCTCACGTCCATACTGAAAACTACGCAACTGTGCTCAGGTGCCCTCTGCGACATGAAAGTGCAGAAATATTTATTCAAGGCACTTCGGGGATTCCATATGCACCTCATTTATAAACCATAGAGTCGTTTTTACATTTCCATATGGATATATATATATATATGTATGTATTTTAATATGTCCATAAAATACTGTAATGCTCTTCTGAGTCGTTTGACTTTCAATGACATGTATCACCTATTTACAGTCCCGGTAGCACAAAGCTTTCAGGCGTTTGACTGGAACTGAAATGGTTCTCGCAGCTAAACGGGCTCGCTGATCAGTGTGCTGTGGGCCACGGACGTCTCCCAGGCAGTGCCTCTCATCCTGCCAGGACGTTCTGTGGTCGAGTCCCATTCGTTTATTCGACTGCATCGTAGACTGTGGACTCTTCGGCTGAGGAGCCTGCGCCGCCGACCCATAATGCATTGCGTGGGGGAGGTGTGATGCTGGATATTCTTACGAGGTGTGCGGCCACAAATCGCGTGCGGGGTGGGTGGGTGGGGGGGGGGGGGGGTGGTTAAGCAGTTTTTCTTGCGCAAACCCTAAAACAACAGTCTGCAAACCTCTACGGATGTAATTCATAAATGCTGTGCTAATTAAAATCAGGCTTCTCCGTGCTGTCTACTGTGCCAGAGGGAGGGGAAGGTGCCAAGGGCCATTTTTTTTTTGGAAAGGGGGGGGGGGTAAGCGAGTTGTGTCTGGGGTTTGAGAAAGAATGCCCATGTTCTCTCTGATTGGCAGAGCTGGGTGACATTTGTCAGCCTGTCTTTGGCCCACCTACTGCATCTGGCACAGAGTCAATACCAAGCTCTCCGTGTCTTTTTTACAGGAAATGGGCTCCAACCGGCACCCCACCCTCTATGAACTCATGCCAGGTAACAATGCTCACACTGCAAAATTAACTTGACCCCCACAGCCCATCACAGCGCTGTTTGTGGGTTAAAAAAACACACCCCCACAATCCCTCAACCCCCCTCCCACAGCCCTACATTCCTCAAAAGAGGGAAGGACAGACCATAGAGTTGCAGCTGAGCAGACTGCAGACTTCCCCCCTGAGGCTTTGCGGTGACGGCTCCCCCGGTGGCCTGTGTGTGTTATTGCGGGCCTTTGGGCACGCTCGGTCCTTCATCCCCCCGGAGGTAATTTAAAAGAGCAGGGGCGGGGCGGAGCGGGGCGCTGCGTGCATGACTGCGCCCGTCCCGTGCCAGCGCACCGCGCCAAGCACAATCAGAGGCGCTGCCCAAAGCCGAAATCCATCCACTGTCCCTAAGTGCAGAGCTGGCCCGTGGACGCAGCCGCACAGCGCTGCCCGGCAACTCGATACCCGGGCAATTAAGGCCGCCGTGTTTGTCTAACGCCGACCACACCGCCAAATGGAACAGGCCCTCCTCCCCTTCCCCTGTGAGGTGACAGGTAGCTCTGTCACGGGCAACGCAGCCCAATTAGCACCTCTCCTGCACCTCCTCCAGACGTCCTGCACAAACCCGCAGGTGTTCCTGTTGGATGTGGAGATGGGGGTGGGGGTCAGGGTTGGGTCGGGGTGCGGTGGCAAAGGTCGTTCATGTGTTTGGCTAAGTGGTCATGCACTCTGATGGTACGGTGTCACAGTCTGAGCATCATCGAGTGCGTTAGAGCTGCTTATCTGCTGTGATGTGATGATGTCACTGCCCCCCGCCCCATCCACAGAACGCCAGCGCGAGTCTGAGACGTGGCGATGCAGAAGTCGGCCATTTTCTGTGCGCATAAAAAAGGGTCCCTTTTGGTGGAGTCATTAACCGGCATCCAGGCCAAATCTCCGCACTCCAGCTGAACGGCCAGCGCACTGTCAGGAGCTGCATCCAGGAGCGGAGGTCTCCAGCGCAGAACAATTACCACAGAAGAAGAAAATGACCTCAGAGCGACTGTCCGAGGCACTACTGAGCGTTAGGCTGGGATTGGTTCTGAAAGGTTTGAGCCTGGACTTGCCAGAGAGGAGGAGAATAGGGCCAGAAAGCTCTGGAAGTGAAGCCCATGGCTTGGGTTCCACCACAGAAAGGTCAAATGGCCACCTTCTTCTTCTCCTTTGTATGAAGAGCAGGAAGTGAATGCAGCGATTATAATGGGGAATCATTCGCTATCATTCCACAGGAAGTGGCCTTTGTCAGATCGCTTTATGAGTTCTCTGAGCACTTGAAAGTCTGTGTGAACAAACTGTCAAACCCATCTTCCTGCTGCTGATATCGCTGCTTCGCGTTTTTCGGTGACTGGTGCTCGGCCCTGATTGGCTCTCGTCCTACACGGCGGACGCTTTTGCGAGCGGCGTCCTCAGAGCGCGGTTCCCATGGCGACGCGTTCGGCCCGCAGCGTTCGGGGGGAGAAGTGCGGGCGCCGCTAACGCCTAGCTTAGCGTCCTGAGAGCGGCCTGCAGACAGGCCCCATTACAGCCGGCGTGGGGGGAGATCCCGCGGGCCGGGCCCTCCGCCAACTCCCACATGTGTTTCTCCTCTCGGCCCTCAGACCGCTCCCGCACAGCCCCGCACCCAGGAGGAGGAGGCGCTCTGCTTAAAATCCAGAGCTTTGGGGGATGTCGACCTCAGGGAGGTCCAGGTTTCGAGGAGAAATGAGCCATTATTAGTGTCTTCCGCGTTTGATCTCACATCACCGGCGGACTCCAGAGCGCCAGTCCAGGGCTGGAGCTGACCCCTGTCCTCAGATGCCAAGGATGTCACCTTTCTGATTTACCAGTTCTCCCAGCAGCCCCTGGCATCTGATCCCGCTACGCCCCGCCCAGGAGATGCCAACCAGGGCAGAGAGACTCTCAGCTGGAACACGGTGATGTTAAAAAACATATTTCTCCACTGGGGCTTGCGAATCCATCTGCACTGCCGCCATCGACCAAAATTTCTGCGGGTAGTAAAATGAGCGATGTCCCTGTTGCATGTCAAAGGATTGAAAACCCAGGTCTCTTTCATCATGCTGTCCGTTACGTTTGATCTGAAGGACATGTCAAGTGCTCCCTTGGGGCCGCAGGATTTATTGAGATGCTGAAGAGCTGCATTAAGGGGCTTTGCTGGAGAGGGAGAGGTTTGCTTCTTCCCAGTAGACTCTGAGTCTTCCTGGGAACCAATCACCACTTGGATGGAGAGAAAGCGAGGGATAGAGAGAGAGAGAGAGAGAGAGAGGGAGAGGGAGAGGACTAACAAGATGAACCGGCTGAACTTTCTCCGCATTAATCACTTGGCAGTAAATTATTTTCTGGGAAATTAGGAAGCGCTGCAGTTGCTCTCTTGGGTTTCTGCCTGGACTTCCTGTGCAGTCCAAAACATGTGGAGTGTTAATTCTGGGAATAAGGGAGGTCAATTACAGCAAAGCACAGGAGAACGCACTCAGAGCACAAGCCCAACAGGACAAGGCAAGAGAGGAACACACAGGGATCACATCCAGGAAGCCTCCACAACCAAATTCAGGCCAGCAAGACAGCAAGACCTACCGCTGCACTGTGACAAGTGAGAATCTCCTGTGTAATGTTGTTTGGAATGCGGAAAAGTGCTCTCTACTCCCCTCCGGAAATCCACACTCAGGATAACTGGCAGGAGCTGAGAGCACACAGGTCGATTATACAGATTAGGAGTGAATTCACTGCATTATGCAATATGAATACCAACATGGCTGAGTATGAGGCCATCCACATTCGTTTATGAGTTATAATCGCATTGGTTGTACTTATTCATTTTAGTTTTTTATTCTGTTCAGGCTTTGAGAATGGAAGAAACACTAACAAATATAGTGCATTATTATTATTATTATTATGATGATGATGGTGATGATGACGATGATGATGATGATGATTATTATTATTATTATTATTGTTATTATTATTATTATTATTATTATTATTATTATTATTACGATGATGATGTCATGTGGCCCATGTCCATCATTTTCACTCACTCACAAAAAGGGACTGCCAAATCTGAAATCATGGAAAGACTGTACCGTACGCCAAGACAGCTGGACTGAACTTCAAGAACTCCACACACATTCTTCCCCCATGAAGTCTGCCAGTAGGTCATAAAGACGACATCAATTTCACAACACCAAATCATAATCTATATTTGCTACGGGTGTGAAATTCTGGTCCAGGCGTTTGGCTGATGTTCCTTCTGATCTATATATGGCTCATCCTCTTAATACAGACGACACACATTACGCATGAACCCCTCTCTCTCTCTCTCACAGACAGACATAAGGTTAAAAAAGAAGACCTTCTGTCCAGCAAAAATGACAGTTGGACAATCTAGTTTAAAAAGCTAGCCATTTTTGGAAAGAGGTACCTGGGAGTGACACAGATGAAGCTGTCGAGGTTCCAGCAAAGCGTCTGACTCACAGAGAGCTCTGTGTCCCCAGGGCTGACTGAGGCCATTACGCAGCAGCCCGGCCTTTGGTGGGCCGGGGGGGGGGGAGAAGTGCTTTCACACTCGGTGGCGGACGGTGTCTGGGAAAACGGTCGCTGGCCCTGTGACGGTCACGTGACATCAATGGAGACGGCAAAGCCTGGCTCTGGCACGGGGCACTTCCTGGAAGGGAGAGGATGTTGATCTTAGTGATGGAAATCTAAATATCCAAATCTAAAACACAAACAGACGGCTTAAGTGCAGGTCGTTAATCCCATTAACTGGCGTGAAAGCGTATGTTTGCGCAGCGAATTAGACAGAGCCATTCAGCTAACCTGCTGTAAAAGAAAGGTGTTGTTTTAGCTAATTCACAGGGGATGTAAGTCAAACTTTCCCCGCACAGGAGGAGACCCATCTCTGCTCCCCACCATTACAGGCCATTCGGTATGAGATCCCACAGAAATTCATCAGGGATAATTCCCCCACAGCTTCACCATTCCCAAAAATAAACAGCGCCATTCCCACAATTTCTTTTGGAGTTATCCCCCGAAAACCGCACTTTCACAGTATTTTACATCCGCTGCACAAAACCCGTACAGACATTACGGAATTGTGTTTTACACATTTATTACTCCTCTCTGAGTACCGGCTGTTATTTTTGTCGTTGACGGCTGGGCAGAAAAAGACGAGAAACGCTGAAAAGAAGGCAGGTGCCACTCCGCCATCCCGGCCGCTTCTATGGCAGAAACAGGCGCGCCTCTCATTTTAGGGGCCAGCGAGCGGGGCGAGCGGGGCGTTCGGGCGGGCAGGCGGGCAGGCGGGCGGTCGGACCACACCTGACTCCGCTTGGCTTCCACGCGCGCAGCAGCAGCAGCACAAACGCAGCTCCTGTACCTGCGCTCGCTGACCCTGCGCTACACAAATAAACACCTGGGAGAGCGGCCCGCCTTCGCCGTGCGGTCTGTCCTCTGTTCCCCTGCCCACGCGCTGCAGCAGGAAAACAGCACGTCTCCTTCAGACGTGCTCAACACAGAGCTTCTCTATCACGCCACTCACACAAACCCGGCAGAGCTGATTTAACACTGCTGAGAGTAGTATTAACACTACTGATTTGTGAGTTGATTTAAAGAGGAAAAAGCAGTCTATATAAACATGTAGTTAACATATTGCTGTTGGTTACTTTTTCTTTTTCTGCAGACTGTCTTGATATTGTGCTATATCGTAATTTTGGTTACTTTTGACATATACCAAAATTAAGAAATTAAGTACAATATGACAGTCTGTGGCATGAGGGCTTATTGACTAGGGAACTGGACTTATTTACTTACTTATTCTGTTTGCTCTAGGTTGGATTAGTGTATCACAGTATCACCTGTGTGGTATACAGGCCATTTCAGACTCACTCAAAGGCTGGCCTCTCATCCCAGAAACCCTAAATTAACCAGGAACTGTTTCCCACGAGATCCCCCCAAACCCTCCCGAAGGCTGACTGCACGCGTCCTGCAGCGAGAGCTTCACGGTCCCAAATTATTCGGGTGTTTACAAATCCACCGCCCTCCAATTTACGGATTTACTCTGTCGGTCTTATCTAATTGGCCGAATGAAAATCAACACACAGGAGACCAGTGTGGGGAGCCGCGGAAGCGCGCGCCACAACACCGCAGGTCGCCGTGGTTACGCTGGGCTTGTTGATTTAGAGTAAGGATGGCGGTAAACGAGCACTGGGGAGGGGGGAGGGGGGCGTGGGGGGGTTGCATGAAACCAACCTTGTAATCCACAAATCATTTTGCATCAGCATGGCTCTTTTCATTGCTACAGGTCGTTTCACCAGGAAATGGCGGTGGGTTTTTCTGTGACGGGGTAGGGTGGGGTGGGTTGGGGGGGGGGCAGGCGGCTGGCTCTTCTCACGGAAAACACACGGGGTAATGGTAAGTCAGTGAAGCGGCACGGGGCATAGGCCTCATACAGCACGCCCTGGGTTCCTCACACTTAAAAAAGCAGAGTCTCAGAACTGGGGTGCGCACACCCTGGCACACAGGTCCCGGGACAGAGGAGAGAGACACAGGATGAGGGGGCGGGATGGCACACCTGGAGGGGGGAACCTGTAGACCAGCCCGAGGTGTGACAAAGTGAGCTGGTCATTTCCTTCCTAGCAGAGACGTGGGTGAGCTGTGACCTGGGAATCCTGTTTCCCGTTTCCTCTCGCAGGACAACCAGACACCTGCATGACCTCTGCACGACCTCTGCATGACCTCTGCACGACCTCTGCACGACCTCTCCCGTACATCTCAGAGCCCGACCGACTGATCCCCTGGATCCATTGGAAATAAAGAAAAACTGAATTATAAATTGAGTTGGGGGTGAAGGGGGGGCGGGTTGAAAAAAAAAGCAGACCTTGTCAGGGTGGCCGGCAGTCGCTGTAATTAACAAGGCAAAAACTCATTTTCCTGCTTAGCTTGGCCCCTCAAGGGGGGGCTGGTTATGCTCATTGGAGCACCTTCTTGAGCTGATGAGGAATTAACTGCAATTAAATAAATGAAAATAAAAAAAAAAAAAAATATTTTGACTAGGTGGCACAGACGTGCCCTCGATGCCCCGTCCTGTGCGAGATGCCAGGCGACTGAGCTCACCCCCCCGCCCCGGCGCTCGGGGGTGCAGGTCGCAGTCCTGGAGGCGCTCTGCTAGCCTTCCCTAATAAATCAAAAGGAGCAGCGGAGACGTTCTGCAGGAGCTGAGCGCTCGGCGCTCGCTGTGCGGTCCGGTCCGGTCCGGCGCGCTGTGCCAGGGGTGCGCTGTGCCAGCGGTGCGCTGTGCCAGCGCAGCTCCATGCCAGCGCCTCAGTGTGCCGGGCACCTCTCTGTCATTCTTGGCCCCCGGAGCTGCTCCAATTTTTCAATTAAGGGCGAAAAAAGAGGAGCTCTCCGGGCTGGCGTGTGATTGGCCCGCGCTGACAATGCCACGCTTGTTCACAGCACTTCCATTTACACTTTTCTGCGCCGTCCAGGACAAACCCCCCCCCCCCCCAAAAAAAAACAGTTTCTCAGTCACCCCTCACCCCATTCTCCCCTCTCAGCTTTTCACATATCTGCGTATTAAAAATATTGGCATGCCAAATTTTTCACTGACCCCCCCACCCCTCCCCTACTCAACACTAATACATATATATTTTTTCCTCCCTTCAGGATTTTGAAACAATTAAGCCGCATAATCACCGGGCGTTTTGGCAGACTGAGTCCACAGCACTTGACCTTTGAGCAGAAATAATAATTGTGTTTTAATGATCAACCGTTTCAAGTGCTCTAAGTGTTGAAACCGAGCGTGCAATGTTCCATAACGATTTTAGAGCAAGTCAGCACAGCTACGCTCCGGTCCCTTCCACGGTGGTCAGAGAGAGAGGGGAAATCCACTTATTCCTCATTAGTGATATTTCACAGCTCCTGCCCCCAAGTTCAATAATGATCTTAGGCACATGAAGGACTACCTATGCACGTCACTGGCAATAAATGTGTTTATCCTCACCCTCCCACTGAATTTGGGAAAATGCCTATTAGGCTTCTGAGCTCCATAGGGTTAGACCTCACCCCACAAACACGCTCGGATTCGACTGCTCTTCCGTTTGTTTTGAAAGGTCTGTCACAAAAGAAGATGATGTGTTCTTGCAGTGACAGGCAAGGCACTGTTGACCAGGACATTCAGAAAGACACTGTACTGCTGACAGGAAGGCTAAAAGCATCACAACACTGGCTTAAGTAAGGGAGATTAGAGATGTACAGGGGTATATAACCAACATGCTTTGTTAATCTACGCTGTAAATGTGCATATTACACAATGTTTAATGTATCCAGCGGTGTAATGAGTTATTACACTCATTTGGTTGTTATAAGCCTGTTATTACGCTTGTAATAGATAACAGATTTAGATTACAGTGCTGTGGTGTTATAACTGCTTCAGTTAAATGATTCTGCTTTATTTTGTAATTTCGTCCCGTTGTATCTCTAACATCATAATAAATTATAATTGCTTTCATTCTTCTCTTAAAAGAAAACATTCCCTGTTCTTCTAGTTTTAATATAATATAAACTATTTAAATTCATGAACAAATTAATCAATGAATAAATAACCAATAGTGGCTATTAATTAATTGTTTTTATATGGCAGTGGATTTAGTTAATAGGTTCTAAATTCCTCAGTCAATGTGAAACTGGGTCATAGTTTCCAGTGGAAAATATCCTAAGAACAGAAATGATTGTACAGCATAATTTAATATGCCAGACCAATGACCTCCAACATCTTATATGACCTGAATATCCATGACAACTCATTCTGTCAGCTGGCAAAGACTACAACCATAAATCTCTTAAACACGTAAACACAGCCAGAAGAATACTTGGCAATAATTGACTGACAACGCAGAACTTGCTGATGCATAAAAACATAAAAATAAATGACTCTAAAAAAAGAAAAGAAAACAAAAAAAAAAACACACGCTCCTTTCCAATTTCTGTTAAGAATAAAAAAAATAAACTAAAATTGTAAAAACCCCAAACATACATTCCTTTTTAACCACTGGAGCCCACCTAGCCCAAGAGGATTCAATTTAACCAAGACCGTCAGGCGGACCAACTGCCGCATTCTGTTGCTAAGCAACGGAAAAAAACATTGAGAAAAAACAACGCTGAGCTCCAAGGCTGTAGCTCTTTGACAGTAAAGAAGTGAGTGGTGATTGACAGGTCGTGGCCATGCCCATGGTTAAGCTGCAAACAGCTCCCTGGCCAGCTCAATGACTCCATAATGACAGGACAGGAGGCCAGGCCGAGGGGCCGCTCTACGGGTCAGAGGTGTTAAAAGATCAAATGGAGATTATTCCATACAGGCAGGGCAAAGCTGAAAAATTAGGCCCCTGTGTTTTCACTGCATAAGGGAAAAAACGGTGCTCAAACTGGCCTCTCTTCCAAGTTCCTTCCCCAGAAGAGTCAGAAGCTGGGGCCAGGTTGAGAAGAGATGTGCAGGGTGGGAAAAGCTCTCCCTGTGCAACAGACAGTTTTAATTATTGTTATTATTTTTGAAGTAACGGTTAGTCACTTACATTATCTTAATGAAAAGACAGAATTGGGAAGGGGAAAAAAAGCTTCAATGTGCCAGCTGGAATGGAGAATAGAATTGTCTCTCTTTTTTCTGAAAAAAGTACGGTCATCTCTGCAACCATTTAAACTGTTTTTTGGGACAGAGGTGTTTTGTGCCGGGGCAGCAGCAAAGTTTTCGGCACACTCCCGCGCCCTGGAGCACGGCGTTCCGCAGGTCGGGGTCGGGGACGTGTCGTTACGGTTTTTATCTGGGGTCGTGACCCTGAGTGAAGGGCGGGGTCATTCCGGCATGG
This sequence comes from Anguilla japonica, assembly GCA_025169545.1. Lineage (NCBI taxonomy): Eukaryota > Metazoa > Chordata > Actinopteri > Anguilliformes > Anguillidae > Anguilla > Anguilla japonica. The sequence continues at coordinate 17,722,549 of CM045901.1, read as the reverse complement.
CGGTCGGTTGCGCTCCAGAGAGGCCCATCGCGGCGGCCTGCCGTCCCCAAACCCCACAGCGCGTGTGTCCCGGGCCGGCGGTGAGGCGGTGAGGCGCTGAGGGTGCGCGGTGCCAGAGCCCGCTGGGTTTGGCACCCGTCCCGCCCGCCGCCTGCCAGCGCTGAGGTACAATAAATTCGACACCTCGAGGAGCGGCCGGACCCTTCGCCGTGACAACCGGCGCTTTGTGCTAACGCTCCCGCGCGCTTCGAGCGCAATAAGAACGCTACAGTCAGCAGCATACCCCCCCCGCCCCCCCTGAGTCCCCCCCCTGACTGTTCCAGCCTGGCAGGGGTGCTTCCACACGATGGTTTCCATGGTTTTTTTGTTCTTCTGTTGGCTCACCTGTGTCGATTAAAAAGATAAGAAGTTTATTTTTGGAGACCCCACCCTTACCTCAGGCCATAAAACGGTGTCTGAGGGGTTTCTGTGTAACTGACCTTGAAGAGGCGCTACAGTCCGTCCCCCCTGCCCCCCCCCCCAGCGATCCTGCAGCACGTCCCACTCAGGCTGTGGTTTCTGACCTCCAACACAATCATCTGCAAACTGTCTGCGGTTCAGAATGCATCGCAGGCCGAAGTTATGATTATTTTACCAGGCCCAGTAATGACAGCTATTTTATATTACACACCCACAATGAATCCGCAAGCTTTTACCTGAATAAACGCCTTCACATATATGTGTGAAAGAACATTTATTCAGAATCACTGACCAGTCTAACGGAACTTCACTTTCACAGAAATGAATGCACAAGCACGCACTCTTACAAGACACATAACGTCCTTGTTATAGTCATTATCACTATCATGCAATTATTTTAAATAATAGTAAATAAGCTTGGTTTTGCACGTTTTCGCAAGTTAGTTGTAACCCTTTCCACCCTCCCAAGGAAATGAATGGCTGAGCAACAGACAGTGCGAACAATAAGGCACTTCCCTCCGGCAGGTGAAAACTGGGAACAGAGAGGAATAGTATCTACGCAACTCCTGTGAAAGAGAGTTCAGGTCCCAAACAGGGAAACAATGGGGGTGACAGGCTTTGCCCTCTGTGAGAGATCGGAGCGGAGCTTTGGGCAGGAGCCCCTCTGCCAGCGTATACCCAGCTGATTTTAATTGCCCCCCCCTCCCCCCTCCCCCCTCCCCCCAGCGTGAAATTCATCTTGGGGGGGCGGGGCTGAATCACAGCCGGGTCACCTGGGACTGGATCGCACCACACGGACCAGAAAAAGACGCCGTCTCATATCTCCGTCCAGCGATCGGCGAACGTGGCCGGGGCCGGGGCCGGGGCCGGGGCCGGGGTGGGGGTGGGGGCGGGGGCGGTGGATGTTATTCTGGCCACAGCTGGGAAAATCCTGAATTACAGCTGGAAAAACAAATACCGTTCGGCCACTTTCAGCGGGCCCAACACCCCTTCTCTCCGCCATCTGTGATGAGGGAATGCACCGCGAGGGTCAGCTCCCACCCCCCCCCCACCCCAACCCCAACCCCAACCCCCCAACCCCTGATAGCACAGAACCAGGCTGGCCCACCAAACTCAGCCTTCCAGCAAGTCACAACATCAACATCAGCTGGCATTAATCTTTGGATCCACATCATCAACATTTGCTGGCATTAATCTTTGGATCCACATCATCAACAATGGCTGGTATTAATCTTTGGATCCAGCATCATCAACATTTGCTGGTATTCATCTTTGGATCCGCATCATCAAGCCCACGGTTTGTGCTTTGCAGCATACCAGGGACTGTAATCACTTCCTGTAATAACAAGCCTCAGGGAGAGTAAAAAAAATTTTTTTTGAGATGCTGATGGGAAATGTAGTTCAGAGCTGGGATCAGTGTACTCCAAACACAGATGCACTGGTGAACTTCACCAACCAGGAGCACCTCTGAGGATCATTTCAGTGTGTAGCATCCTGTCTATTGGACTCACCCCCTCCAGAGGCGTCCCACTGAAATAAATGACATTACCTGGAGGATACATGCCGGCAACATCAGCAGTACGAACAGCGGGGAGAGTTATGATGCCCAGGGGATGAGGGGTTTAGGGTTAGGCACCAAGCACAGAGGAAACCTGAGGGAGGCATCGCCATGGAAACCATAATAACACGGAGAGACACTTCAGCCAAGCCCTGGAGGAAGCGGGCCACGTGGGGGTAGACAAATTTGGGAGGGGGGGACACCCCTGTACCTCCAGAGGTTGTTTGTGAAATGAACAAAAAATGACCCTCTGATCCAACCCTCATGTGAGAGGCCATACGGAGGAGGGGGGGGGTAACGCTGCTCTCAGGCCCAAAATTATAACAAGATCTAATGCGCCCTGACAGACATCGGGGGGGCATTGAGAGAGAGTGACTGCCACATGGTGCTAATGGGCTGTGCATGCAGCACGCCGGCCTCCCCCAGAAACACAGTCAAAATGGAGCGCAGCGCTGCACAACGGCCTCCCCCAGAAACACAGTCAAAATGGAGCGCAGCGCTGCACGCCGGCCTCCCCCAGAAACACAGTCAAAATGGAGCGCAGCGCTGCACACCGGCCTCCCCCAGAAACACAGTCAAAATGGAGCGCAGCGCTGCACGCCGGCCTCCCCCAGAAACACAGTCAAAATGGAGCGCAGCGCTGCACACCGGCCTCCCCCCAGAAACACAGTCAAAATGGAGCGCAGCGCTGCACAACGGCCTCCCCCAGAAACACAGTCAAAATGGAGCGCAGCGCTGCACACCGGCCTCCCCCCAGAAACACAGTCAAAATGGAGCGCAGCGCTGCACGCCGGCCTCCCCCAGAAACACAGTCAAAATGGAGCGCAGCGCTGCACAACGGCCTCCCCCAGAAACACAGTCAAAATGGAGCGCAGCGCTGCACACCGGCCTCCCCAGAAACACACAGTCAAAATGGAGCGCAGCGCTGCACGCCGGCCCCCCCCAGAAACACAGTCAAAATGGAGCGCAGCGCTGCACACCGGCCTCCCCCCAGAAACACAGTCAAAATGGAGCGCAGCGCTGCACAACGGCCTCCCCCAGAAACACAGTCAAAATGGAGCGCAGCGCTGCACAACGGCCTCCCCCAGAAACACAGTCAAACCTGCGCTCAACTGGAACCCCGTCAGCAGGAAAACAAACAGAAAACCTTTCTGAAGGTAATGATGATGATGATGATGGCAATGCTGGTGAAACTGGTCCATCCAAGTCATAAGTCAAGTCCAATTCCCACCACCCCCCCCTCCATAAAACGCAAGGGTGTTTACAGTGGAAAACAGAAAACATCAGTCTTTCAAGACCGCTGTGGGGAGCCGGTAACCTGACGCAGCTGCGCAGCCTGGTGGGGGGGCTTTGCGTCTTTGGGGGGGGGGGGGACTTAGCGTGGGGTGTGAGGGGGCTTGGAGATGCGCTTCCAGGAGCTTTAGGTTACTGGCAGGCCTCTTCGACAACAGCACAGGGAGGAAAAGAGAAAGAGAGAGAGAGAGGGGAGGAGGGAGGGAGGGAGGGAGGGAGAGAGAGAGACAAGCCCAGGGATTCCCCTGCTTGCTGCAGCACAGGACGACCTGTCCTCTCCTTACTGAAATTAAGATGCTGCTCCTTTCAGAATGAGTTACTCAACCACCACTGCTGCCAAAGCCCTCGGCCTCTGTGCAGGAGGTGCAGGGTCCAGGGGCACCAAGGAGAGGGAGGGAGAGAGAGAGAGAGGGAGAAACAGAATGAGAGGCAGAAAGAGAGGGACAGACAGGAGGAGAAAGAGGGAGGGGAAGAGAGCGAGAGAAGGCCTGCTCAAACTGCACAGATGTGGCCAATGCAGCAGATCAGGGGTAGAGAGCGACGGTGTCCTGCAGCGGACAGCCTAAGTGCAGCTGAAGGGAAACAGATACGCTGCTGAGCTACTCGTCTGCAGGCTCCAGCTGACAGAGTCAAACAGGGCCTGGAGCCGCCGGCAGCCACACTGAGAGAGGAACCGGCCTACTGCTCAGAACTGAGCGCTGCTCCGCCCTCCTGACTAAAGCTGAGGATGCCACTTGCAGGGGTCAAGGGTCAGGGGTCAAGGGCTACATGGTTCAAGGCTTAGGGGTCACATGGTTTCCGGGTAACATGGTTCAAGGGGTCGTATGGTTCAAGGGGTCAAAGGGCCTAAGGATCACATGATTTTGGAGTCACATGGTTTGCGAGGTCACATGGTTTTGGGGTCACATGGTTTTGAGGTCACAGGGCTCTCAGTCTTTTTATATTAGACCTCTGCCTCTTTCCATACAATACCGTCATCATTCATCACAACACACAACGGTCTCCAGAGCGCGTGACCACAAAAGCAAGCCCTTAAGATGAATAAATTGAATTTATTTTTTATTAAATATTATTCCAAGTGTGGGTATTTGGGGAGGGGTGAGCCAAGTCCTCAGATAAAAGAGGCGTTTTGTTAAAATGAAGGGCAGAAGGGAACAATAGCGACGGTATGCGCTCGGCTCATGTTCCCGCTGTCCGCCATCCATGCCCTGCTGCCCATTGCTTTCCCATTCTCCAGCGCTGCGTCTCCCATTAGCTCACGTCTCAGCTTCACCTTCCTGTAAAGCCATTTCAGATCCGGAACATTCCGCAGGCGGACGGAGAGAGAGAGCGGCGCTGAGGGCCCGTCCGCTGCCGAGCACGACTTCCACAGACCAACTGCTGACAGGACGGAGGGAGCGGCAGCTTTTCAGATCAGCAAAAAATAAAATTTTTAATAATTATTTTTTAAACAAACAAGAAGAAAAAATGAAGACTATTACATTTTTTTTTTTTTTTTTTAAGCTGTTTGCCTTTCTGATGATGAATACTGATGTAATGTCATTGTCATTGTTTTGACAGTAAAGCTTCTATTGCTATTGTATTCTAGCTGTTCTATCCATCAGAACCCCAGTCCATTAACTAGGCGACGGTTAAAAATCTCCAGTCAGCGGTGAATGGCCTCTGGCTCCTCAGGGTGATTTTAAACCCCCTCAGAAGCCCTGTGGTAATAAAGCCGGTTTCTTTACGGGCCAGGTCGCTCACCAAATCGTCTGCAGGCCCCATTACGACTACTCTCCTCCCCTCCATATCTCCACAGTTATTTTCCACCCAGTGTTCACCTTCGCTTTAAACCCTTTAAGCTGTGAGGTCACAAATGTGTGATTAGAATCTCCTTAACGGAACATTCTAACGCCCTTAACAGAACATTCTAATGCCCATGTAACAATCACTCCTGGCAACTGAAAGCTCTGGAAGCTCAATTGAGAGTTCTAGAACACTGAACACTGACACTTACCTACTCTTCAAAGGGTTAAAGGCAGTATTTCTGTATGCTTTTTAATCCCCAAGGTACAAAACCATCTCCAAGATGACATCACTACCCACGAAGATACAGACCACCGCGTTCCAGACCAACTATTTACGATAAGGACATTTCTAACATATATTTCTGAGTGGGTTCAATGACGCACCAAAGAAACCATGCGAAAACATCATGTGATAAACGTATTGAAAATTTACCGCAAAAATGGAATTTAGAGAAACAGACAGACTGTGATCCAAACAGAACTTATAGATGCAACCAAACCCTTCACCAAGGACACACACAATTTACACAGATGAGAAACCGCTTTAACACAAACTAACAAAGGCCAGCCCAACCATGACATGGAACATCATTATTTTTCAATTTCTCTTGTTGTTTCTGGCAAATATTCCTTTGTACATTTAATAAAATATTGCCTCAAAGAGGGACGTGGGAATCTACAGGACATTTCTGTTATGGTAATGGGCACGACAGGCAATTTAATTTCATCCCCATCCCATATGATATCTGTGGGAGAAGCGCCTAACTGGTTCAGTTCTGAAGAGAGACAAAAAAAACAGACACACATTGATGAATTGCTTTTGAACTGAACGCAGCAAGTAATACAATAATTTCTCTGTGCCATATTTATGGCAGTTCCCCCTTCAGCATACTGACCAATGAGTGCTCAGACAGTTCGGCTGACCCTACGCCATTGGCTCCTGGGTAGACGGGATGTCTGCTGAACAACTTCTCCCGTTGCCGCCTGCTATTCGATTTTCCCCGTTTGCAGATGAGAGGACCGTCTGAGCACGTGCAGATGTGTTTTTCCAACCTGCTGCAGAAGTCGGCCAAATACCTGTTTGACCAGGGGCCCCTCGTACCTCGGGCCCAGGGGCGCTGGTTGTTGCCAGGCACGGAAAACCACCTGACCCAGCTCACGGTTTGTCTTGATTAAGGCGACGGGGTCCTTGTTTCTGAGTGTTGGCGGTTAAGGGGCGGCTGTGCGGGTCCAGGCTCACCTCCACCCTTCACCTTCTCACCGTCGCCACGACGACGGACCCAACCGGTCGCTCTTCAGCACGGCTGCATTTAATACCCCCCCCCCCGCCCCCCCCGATGGGGGCTGGCAGACAGGGGTCCAACTCTACACCCTGGATGCATTTTAATGAGCAAAAGCAAAGGCACAAAAGAGCTCACTCTAAATGACATGTATGAGGCCCGCTTTGGTGTTAAGACAACGTTCCCGACATCAACACCCAGCAACACACAACCCAGGGACACAAACAAAACTTTAACACCCAATGTCACTGCAAACACACAAACACGACGCCGCCGGCAGGCGAGCAGCTCAAAGAAAAGGCTGTTTGCGTCGCGTTAAATAGCATGAAGGCGCTCTGCACTCCAGATGTTTTTTGTTTTGAGTTCTGAAACTTTATTGCCGAAAGCCCTTCAGCGTACATTCCATGAACAACACATGATTAAGCCCTTCGTTGTTCACATCGCCAGTAAGGATGAGAAAAATTACATAAGATATCATCATCATCATCATCATCATCATCAAAACAAAAAAGAAAAACATTCACTCTTCATTTTGCATGGAAGGAGGTAAAGCGATCGCCCTCCTGTGTGTGTGTGTGTGTGCTGTGGAAAAGGCTCGAGTACAGAGAGTACAGGACAGGGAAGAAACGGTCAAAGACAAGGACACTTCTCAGACAACAGCCCGCACTGGATGAAGGGATGCGATCGTGGCCAGAACGACCCTGCTGCTCGTCAGAAGCAAGGGGATGGGGGGGGGAATCGAGCTGGAGTTTTTCGACCCGCTCTACTAGGATTATTGACAGAAACACAGCCTTTGAACAGGAAGAGGCCCTTCAGGGCAGTAGTGATGATATTAACCTGCTGCGTGATGTGCAATTTGAGTTGGGGTGGGGTGTGGGTGGGACGAGGGGGGTTCAGTAAGTTTGAGAGGGATGTGGTGGGTGGGGTGGGGTGGGGCGGGGGGGGGGGCGGGGCGGGGCAGCTGTCAGAGGCTGGGGCTGCTGGCGGGCGTGTCCACGTTCCCCCCTTCCTCCTCCTCCTCCTCCTCCGCTGGGGGGCCGTCCTGCAGGAGCCCCGAAAGCTGCCTCTGGGCACAGGACAGGAAGAGCTCCAGGCTGGCCAGGTTCTTCTTCCGGGTCACATGATCCAGCTGCAGGAGAGAGGGGGATGGCGAGGGAGAGAGAGAGAGAGATAAATCATCACCATGTTGATCACTTCAGCTGAAGGCCACAGAAGCTCCAGCAGCTCACCTGCAGGCACTATCACACCTGTGGGACACACAGGGAAGGAGCGGGGGCCCAGCCTCAGCTCAAATCCCTGAAATGCAGCGCTGCTGCTGCAGCCTGAGAGAGGGGACCAGCTGACACACAGTCAGCCTGGCCTGGCTGCACACACTGTCCCCTGGCCCGACCCAAAGCTGCACTCAACCCTTATTATTTTAGCACAGAGCTGCCGCAGTGGGGCACATGGCACTGTGGGGCGATGCTGTATTTGCATGGAAAGAGAGAGAGAGAGAGAGAGCACAACTCTTATGGTGACTGAAAAAAAAAAAAAGAATTTCCTCCTTTTCTATTTTCAGTGAAAGTTGACAGCACAGGAATGATCTCATTTTGGCAAATAAACGTCAACACACTGTCTGGCAACCGTAACCCCATCCGAGATGTTCAAAGAGTGTGCAAAACCCCTCTTCGGAAGGAGACCTGTGTTTTCCTGGCGTCCGTTTGAAAAAAGCGCTTCAAACGAGCGACCGACCTCCTCTGTCCGTCACTGCATAAGCACTAAGCCCCTCCCACTCTCTGGCCCCAAAGGCCGATATGCTGACCTCTGACCTCCAGGAGTCCGGGAAAAAATAAACCAGAGGATGCGTGACACAATAGGCGGCCTCTCTCAGCTCCAGATTGCGACCCCCTGACCGCGCGTCCTGCTTGCTGTGGCTCCTCGGCCCTCTCCTGAACACCATGTGCTCAGGCTGCACGCTGCCGTGTGTGTGTGTGTGTGTGTGTGTGTGTGTGTGTGTGCGTGTGTGCGTGTGTGTGTGTGTGTGTGTGTGTGAACGCGGCCGAGCGCAGGCCTGAAGGCTGCGCCTGGCAGTCAGGTGTCAGGGCAGAGGCGAACAGGGAGCTCGCCGGGTCTCTGGAAGAGGCGGAGCTTCAGGCAGGCCAATCAGAATCCCACAGAGCTGTGGTGGCCAACCCTGTTCCTGGAGATCTATCGACCAGAAAGATTTCACTCCAAACCTAACACAGCACACCGAGAGATCAACAGCTAGAGATCACTTTGAGCTGCTAGCAGAATCAGGTGTGCTTTCTTAGGAGTGAAACCTACAGGACAGTAGACCTCTGGGGCAGTCCCCGCTCTAGCTGCTGAATGAGGATGTGTTTTGTTAGGGTTGGAGTGAAACCCTAGAGGATGGTAGATCTCCAGGAACAGGGGCAGAGAATCAACAGTCTGTCCTCAGCGAGAGCCCCGCCCTTCTGTTCCTGTCGGCTCAAACCAGCCATCAGCAGCACAAGAGCCCCTGATGGAAGAGCGCCTAGAGGTACACTCCACTGTGGCGGCCTGTGGTTTGGGCTTAACTTTTCATCTGCACACCGGCATTCCCATTCATTCACCACCGCCACCCCCCCCCCTACCCCCCAATATTCACATTCATTCACCCCCCACCCCCCCTCACATTCATTCACCACAACCCCCCCACCCCTTACCAGGAGTCTCAAATGATTTCCTGTCCATTTCCACCACAGGAAGAAGGGGACACAGACTTTTTCAACTGACAATCACCCAGCAGAGTTATTTTTGTAACGGAGATACCCACCAGTGAGTGGGGTGGGGTGGGTGGGGTGAGTGGGGTGAGTGGGGTGGGGTGGGGTGGGGTGAGTGGGGTGGTGGAAGAGAGCTCTTCAGCAGAAGACAGCACTCGAGGAAAGTGACTCCTGAAAGCAAGGGCTTAATACCTAACCTTCATGGAAAAGCAATCAGGGCTCAGGACGGTCTGTAAGGGCTCCAATGTGACCGCTAACCGGCCCGTGAGGGAAGAGGGACTGATTGTCCCAGATTTACTCCCTTAAAATCGGCACAGGTTCAGGGCCGTTTCTGCTTCCGTTCAGAGGAACCTCTGACCTTAAGAAACCCACCGGCATCGCAGGGAGAGCAGAGCCCGCCGCCGCTGCACCAAAGCGCAACCCCCGCTCCCCCCCCTCCCCGCTCCCCACCCCCCCGCTCGGCCTCGGAGACGCACGCGTCCAGATGTGCTCAGCGGAGGATCAAAGCTGGCGAGCGGCTGCCAGGCACGGAATCCGGCTAACGTCCCGGGACACAGTCGCGCTGACCAGCGCGGGCCCAAACAGCCCCGCGGAGAGCGCTGTGCTTTCCACAGCCTTCAGCCGAGACGCGTGCAGCAGGGATCGCACGCTGGCCAGGGGGCAGGAATATCCATTAAGAAGAGTCAAAATAAAGCAATTACGGAAAATATTTTTCAAGCACAATGCTGACATGGGGGGGGGGGGGGGGTAAGACTTCACACAAACACACACACACAGGCTGAGAGCCAGACAGTGAACAGAGCAGCTCCTGGGCACCTGTGCTTTCAAGGGTGCACAGGTAAGCCTCTCTCCCCTCTCCAAACGTGAAGAGAATGCTGCAGCAAAGGAATGGGGCCAAGCAAACGCTCACCTGTATTTCAAAAGAAAAGAATAAACAAATCCGAGACAGAAATAAACTGTTAAAAGTTGTGAAGAAGGAGTTAAAGGGGGGGGCCCTCTGCTTGTTTCATGGGGCGGCGCGGGGGGGAGGGCAGGGGGGTGGTCGAGGGTAGGGTGGGGGGGGGGGGGGGGGGTGGGGGGGTCCGCAATAAAATAAAACTTTATATGAGGCTAATAAAACAGGAAACCGGGCTTAAAGTGTGAGGCTGCTTTGGTCATTCCCCACCGCCTGGAGACAAAGACACACACCTACAGCAGTTATGATCACTATACCGCACACTGACCCAGGACATTACACACACACACCCCCCCCACACACACACACACACACACACACACACACATATATATATATATTACACAATGTTTCACATGTTAAAAACAAAGATGTTCTCTCGCTTTCCTGGGGCCTTTCGCAGAAAAATGACATCACCGCTCCCTCTCAGCCCGCGGTCCGCATCTCCCAGCATGCAACGGGGCAGAGGCCAGGTCTTTTCTCTTTGAAAATAAAGCTGGTCTGGATGGACTGGCATAAACAAGCGCTATTCATGTCTGAAGCCCCCCCCCCCTCCCCTCCCCTCCCACCCCCCCCCAGCCCCCCCAGCCCCCCCAGCCCCCCCCCCCACCGTTCCTTAAAGATGATCTCACCGGCTGCTAAATTTAGCCGCCACCCCGGAGTTGATTAATGAGGCTTAAATAGGTATTTCCCTCCCCGTCCAGAAATACCCCTCCTAGGAAACGCACCGATGAGCGTGGGCGGGCGGGCGAAGGGGGTACCCCAAACCCCGCAGGGCAGGGGTCACACGCCGGCCCGCCCCGCCCCGCCCGTCATTCCCGCCACCAATCGGAGCGATTCGGCCGGCGCTCCGGGCCGCGGGAAGCCATCCATCCGCCGAGACCGCAGGAATGCGCCGTGAAAAAGCCCAGGAAGCGCCGAGGACAATAACGCCACACATCTGCCCCGCACACATCCCCATCTGCCCCGCACGCAGCCCCCTCTCCCCAACACATCCCCATCTGCCCCCCACACATCCCTCACCGCTCCACACACATCCCCTCCACACACATCCTCCTCCACACACATCCTCCTCCACACACATTCCCCTCCACATACATCCTCCTCCACACACATTCCCCTCCACACACATCCCCTCCACACACATCCTCCTCCACACACATCCTCCTCCACACACATTCCCCTCCACACACATCCCCTCCGCACACATCCCTCACCGCTCCACACACATACCCTCCACACACCTCCTCCTCCACACACATCCCCTCTGCACACATCCCTCACCGCTCCACACACATCCCCCTCCGCACACATCCCCTCCGCACACATCCCCCTCTGCCCGCACGCTCTCCCTACCCCCCCCACCCCAAATAAGCACGACCCATCTGCTCCACACGCATCCCTCACCCCTCCGCATGCCCACCCCCCCCCCAACCACCCACCCACCCGCCGGACGGGAAAACAGCGACCATCTCCCGCACTCGCTCCGGCTGCTCCACAGCTGGCTGCAGGAATGTGCACGAGTTTAAACACACACACACACACACACACACACACACACACACACACAGACAATGCACACACACACACACACACAGACACACGCACGCACGCACGCACACTGGACATACACGCTGACACACATGCACAGACACAGGTAATCATACATGCACATACACAGATACACGTTTACACACATACACATATGCATGCACACACTTAGATGCACATGCACACTTACAAGAAACACATAAGATACTCATGTGCATGCTCACACTTACCAGAGATATTGCACACATGTCCTCAAACAGACAGACATGAGCACAGACACACACTCAATCACATGCACACATGAATACACACCGTTACACATGTACACACACTCGCACATGAAGACAGACACGCATGGGTGCGTGCATGCACACACACACAAGCAAAGATACAGATGAATACACACAGGGTACATTACTGTGTGTGTGTGGGGGGGGGGGGGGGGGGGGGGGGGTCAGTGTATATGCACTGGGCGCAAAGGAAAGACCCCCCCCTCTCCAGCAGGCCCTGATAATTCTCTGAGTGCAGAGGAGGGGGCCGTCAGAGACACAGAGGGGCTCTTTATGGCCCATGCCTGACGCTTCCCCAGACAAAACTATGAGAAGCGGGCGAAAGGCGGGCGAAAGGTGGGCGCAAGGCGGGCGCAAGGCGGGTGAGACGCGGGCGCAAGGCGGGCGCAAGGCGGGCGAGACGCGGGCGCAAGGCGGGCGCAAGGCGGGCACAAGGCGGGTGATTCTACAGCACGGCGACAGCAGGCGAGGGCCTGGCTCGTAAAGAGGAGAGGCCTGGAGTAAGTCAGGCTTTCATTAAGATAATAATATAACCACACACACACACACACACACACCACAACCACACACAACCACACACGCACACGCACACACACCTCCACACACGCGCACACACCTCAGACACACACACACACCTCACACACAAACACACACCTCATCACACGCACGCGCACACACACACCTCAGACACACACACACACACACACACACACACACACACACCTCAGACACACACGCACACACGCGCACACACACTCACACACAGAAACACACATAAAGCTCTGAAGATGCCCTGCCCTGTAGAAGCGTGCTACCAGCGTGTTATTACTGTACGTCACACGCAGCCCCTGTCTGTCTGTCGCCATGGCGAGCCTTCCCATCATTCCCTCCTCACGACACCTGGAAGAGGCCTGTGCACCGCGGGTGTGAAAACCCCCCCCCGGCCTCCGGGCCACCAGAGACGGCTTTCTGGAGAACGATGAAACGAGGGAGGAGGGGGGAAAAATAAAAAAATAAATACAAGAGTCCAGGGAAAAATTAAACAGCTTTTTTCCCCCTCTCTGCGGTTCGGGGATGAAAAGAAGAGAGGAAGAGAGTCCTTCCCCGCCTGGAGAGAGTCACCAAACACCCACTTATCAGCGTCAGTGACAGGGCAGACTCCGCCCCAGGCCAGTGTTCCCTCTGTCCTCCCCCTCAGTCCTCCCTCTGTCCTCCCGCTTTCCTCCCTCTGTCCTCCTGCTTTCCTCCTCCTGTCCTCCCTCTGTCCTCCTCCTGTCCTCCCTCTGTCCTCCTCCTGTCCTCCCTCCTCAGTCCTCCTCCTGTCCTCCCGCTTTCCTCCTCCTGTCCTCCCCTTTCCTCCTCCTGTCCTCCCTGTGTCCTCCCGGAGGAGCAGCTGTCAGGTGAGGACAGGAGCTGTGCTCCAGGTGATCGTTCCAGGTTGGCTGACTGGGGACAGGGGCCTTCATCTTTTTTTAAGCTGTTGACCCAGAACTGTCAGTACTTTCCAGCGCCACCACGTCACTGCTTGACCCTGGGCATGTATCGGGGTGTGAGGAGAGTTATAGCGCTCCACAAGTTTCACCTCTTCAAAACCCCTCCAGTCGATAACCTGGCAACCCTGTGATGTCATATTTATGCTCACTCACCCCACCATTTTCCCTTTCCCAGGGTCCCTCTGTGCTGTCAACATCAGGCTTCATTTCCTTCACAGCAAATCCCATAATGCAATTCCGCCCCCCCCCCCCCCCCCAAAACACCTCTGTGGCCCACCCTGCAGTGACAACACGTCTGTGACTTTATCAAGGCTGTGATGACGGCCATTTTGAGCAGCCTACGGCATAAACCCAGCTTTGGGAAAAAAAAATTAAATACCTCAGCTTTCTCCAAAGGCCTCTTTCTAAAACACACTCCAAGCACAATGGGGAATGACAGAAGTCGCTCATCGTTGACAGAAAAGACCGTGCCTCGTTTACAATTTCTCTGCACCTGCTCACCTGTACATTACATTAGACTATATAGTATTCCATTAGTAGATACGCATGCAGTGCAGGAAAATCATATGTGCATTTACCTGAGTACGAACCAAAGACCTCCGAGTAAAGACAACCCTCAACGCTAAAGCATTGGTTGGCATCAACTACACCAGTCAAAAACCAAATGGCAATGCCAAATGCACACAGATCATATCCCAGGAGAGCCCTGAGATTTACAGCGGTGGTGCCTCCTGCACTTAACCGCTCTGTTCTTTCCTCTCTCCGTGTCTGAGCGGAATCGCGTGTGGTCCACCGCATCCCTTTGTCTGTTTTACAGGGGGGCTGAAGGCCCTGCCAAAGGTAAAGCCAAAAGCAGTCTTTTTTTTATTTTATTTCAGATTTTTAATTCTTCCAAGGGGATGCTTAAAACTGGCGCGTTTTGGCCGCCTCATCTCCTGGCGGGACCTGCCGAGGTTCTGCTGCACGGGGTCCAGCGCGCGGAACATTCCGGCGCCGGCGGGCCTGGGGAGGACACGCTGCGTACAGGAGGGGGGGGGGGGCATTTATTAAACTTCTGCACTGCCACTGCCAGATCCACACCGGCACTGACACCACCCCCCCCCCGACACAGGACCCCGTGATTTATCCAAATCCCCCTCTCAAACACAGCCCCAGAGACTGCAGCCCATCCAGGGCAGAGGAAGCAGACCTCCCGCACGCCCGTGACTAATTACATCATAACCGCTCGGGCATTCAGGATTTTGGGGGGGGTCATCACAGGACCTCAAAGCGCCAATTTTTTATGGCCCCGTGTGCTCCTCAAGTAAAAATAGGCTCTGGTTTGACAGGCCAGCGCTAGGGGAGGGAGCCGGCCTCTTGCTCGCCCCCTCTGGCAGGCTGAGGTGCCGCAGTTTAATGCCGACGCAAAGCCGACCGTGGGCCGATCGTGGCCTCGGTCGCCCGCCAGAGGAAGGGAAGGAGGGCGAGAGAGTGGGTGGGCCAAAAGGAGCTCAGATTTCCCATTAGTTACAATAGCACCCCCCCCCCCCAAAAAAAAAAAAAAACACACAAGCAATACTGAAACACAAACCCACCTGCCCCCCCACCCAACAAAAACAGAAAAAACAAACCCTTGAGCCCTGGCTTGTGGTGAAGAAGGCTGAGCCAAACGCGGGCGATGTTTTTTTTTGAATGTGGTATTTGTGCAAATCTATTTACCTTCCGCACGGACCTCAGGCTTCACACACAGTACATTCTGTCTAAAACACCCTGAGCAAAAAGGCTTATGATACGGTCTGGGGGAAGAAAAACAAAAAAGACAGGGCTAGAATTTTAGGAGAGCATTAGCTTTTCTTTATGAATGGTTGAATTGATACACAAGCAAAAAATGAAAACATTAAACCAAATAAAACGCCAAATAAATGAGAAATGAAGAAGCCCGACTTCACTGGGACCGACGCAGGACCGCAAAGCAAACGCCGTTCCACATAACTGGAGCGCATTAACTCTGCACAGGCCAGAGCTGCGGCCTGCTAGGACAACAGAGCGCCGGTGTGCGCCAGTCCAGGGGTTCTGGGGTGAAGGCTAACGCGACCGCTGGGTGGGTATAAACGCCGCTTCTGAGCTTCCTCTTTTAACACCCCCCACCCCCCCCCCCCCCCCCCCCCCCCCCAAAAACCCCAGACCCCAAAAAGCTCAGGCTCCAGGTCTTTAGGCAGGAGCGGAGAAAGGAGAACGTCAGCCAAACGTTTGGGTCTACGCCGCGCTTTTTCCTAATTGGTGGGCAGGCCGCAGGCAGGTCCACTCAGAGGGCGGGTTTGTGGACTCCCTGGGGCCATGGTTAACCAGCGTAGCTAAGGAGCGGGAGCGGCCCACCGCATGTGTGCTATACTGAAGGGTCTGACCAAAATGAGCACTGCGGTATCAGCAGGTGCTAGAGTCAGAGGCCCAAGGGGCTCAGAGACAGCCTACGGCATCTGACCATACTGTAGCACAGCTCACATCTACCCCAGTGTAGCTCACATCTACCCTAGTGTAGCTCACATCTACCCCAGTGCAGCTCACATCTACCCTAGCACAGCTCACATCTACCCCAGTGCAGCTCACATCTACTCTAGCACAGCTCAAATCTACTCTAGCACAGCTCACATCTACCCCAGTGTAGCTCACATCTACCCTAGCACAGCTCACATCTACCCCAGTGCAGCTCACATCTACCCTAGCACAGCTCACATCTACCCCAGTGCAGCTCACATCTACCCCAGTGCAGCTCACATCTATCCCAGTGCAGCTCACATCTACCCCAGTGCAACTCACATCTACCCCAGTGCAGCTCACATCTACCCCAGTGCAGCTCACATCTACCCCAGTGCAGCTCAAATCTACCCAAGTGTAGCTCACATCTACCCCAGTGCAGCTAAAATCTACCCCAGTGCAACTCACATACACCCCAGTGTAGCTCAAATCTACCCCAGTGCAACTCACATACACCCCAGTGTAGCTCAAATCTACCCCAGTGCAACTCACATACACCCCAGTGTAGCTCACATCTACCCCAGTGCAACTCACATACACCCCAGTGTAGCTCACATCTACCCCAGTGCAGCTCAAATCTACCCCAGCGAGGATGCCCTCGCGATGTCGCTCTGAACCCAAATAAACACAGACAAAATCCAATCTCCCAGCATGTCCCAGTAATATTCACACCACAAGACTGCAAACTCAAAAAGCGCACCGATAAGCTGACAGAGTACAGCGTGGTTAGTGAAAAGCCTCTGTTCTTCCTTTAACCCCCCTTCTCTCTGCCATTCAGCCTGAATGCCATCCTGATAGTGGTCCTGAAATTGGAGTCAGGAGCGGATGTTTTTCCAGAAATCCCTCATGCTCTTGTTTGTGGAGTTCAACCGGACAAAAGCAACTTCTTCCCCAAAACTCACAGCAGACATCCAGCAGACATTGCAGCCCCCCCCCCCCCCACGGCTGTGTTATAACCTGTTTCCCACAATCAGCTTCAGTCTACACCCTGGGACAGTCTTCTTTCTGAAAGAGGCACACTTGTTTTAACACCCTCCGACCCCCCTCTCCCTCCATATCAAATGTCATAATTAATAAACACAGAATTCTCCACACTAACAATCAAAGTGCTGTAAGTTGCGCCATCCACACATGTCACGGTTGTGGATTAAGGTGCGTATGCTCGTCTGGAGTGTTATTGCTACATTGTTCTGAATTTGACAAAAAAAAAATCAAGTTCTTCCGCTGCCAACTGAGCTGTCTGGCGAACGGCAAAACTGAACTGTATGTACTCCCCAGCCCAATTAGAGGTGCAGTTTGATCCGTTTAGCTCTGAAGGCCAGCAGGAAGTGGGGGGTGGGGGGGGGGGGGGGGGGGGGGGGGAGTGAGAGCAGAGGCGGATGCACGGACTCGGTGGAGGTACATTTCTGTTCTTTAAGTATGTGTACCCAGAAAGTGCAACAATGTTCAATTTGGGTACTAATAAGTACCTTTTACAAGTGTGCTAATGACTTATGTATTGCTGGTTAGGGGTGCAGTTCTATGTACCGATATGGTATCACCCCAGTGACCAGCTTTCATAGCTTTTCAGGCACGTTTTTTTAGAAAATAAGAGAGCAGCATAATGGGAGCTGGGCTTATAACCAAGAGGCTGCAGGTTTGACTCCCAGAGGGGGCAGTGTTGTTGCACTCGTGAAAAAGGTTGCGAAGCAGAATTACTTCAGCATATATCCAGCTGTAGAACTCCTACAGCACTTCCTCTCAGACTCCTTCAGCACTTCCTCCCAGACGCCTTCATCACTTCCTCCCAGACTCTTTCATTGTTTAGCTAAGTGACTACAGTCTGCACACCTGGGTGCACTTAGTCATAAGAACCAATAACTCATCACTAGGATCAAAGGCTCTTTAGCATCTACAATCACACACCCACACGCACGCACGCTCGCTCGCTCACACACAGTGAGGTATGACTAGTCTCTCCACTCCATCGCAGCATCCACACACACTGCTGTAGGGCTGTAGAGCTGTCCACAGGCTCCAGGCCGCTCGGTGCAGGCGAACGCGTGAGTCAGCCGGCTGCAGGTCGGAGGACCCGAGATCGCATGGTGGAGACGGGGAAACCGCACGGTGTGTGGCCCGCCATGACATACACAGGCCAGCCCCGCTGGACGGGTGGGCAATTAAAAAAAAAAAAAAACTAACTAAACGGTGGATATTCCAAAAACCCATGACCAGCTTCTCTCCCCCTGACTCATTAAACGCGTCTCCTCTGGAGGGAAAATGTCCGACTGCAGCGGCTCACCCTGGGCGGGGGAACCGCTGGGCGCAATACGCTGGCTGGCAAATTATTTTTTTGTTCACAAAAATTTCACGTGTATTCTTTACGATTTGAAATGCACACAATAATGCTGCCTAGCCCAAATTGGCCGGATCATTAGGAAAACTGTCTACCTCAAATGAACCACAGATTGTAAAGCCATATATAAATTGTATTGAGTTGGGTAACTGGTCTCAGAACAAGACCCCGAAACATTAATTTGTGTGTGCGTGTGTGTGTGCGTGCGTGTGTGTGTGTGTGTATGCATGTGTGTGTGTGTTTGTGTGTCTGTGCATATTCTGTACAAAAGGTCATGTTAAGTTCAATTATCACAAATTGAATTAATTCCAGTTGAACTGAAAACAATGTTCACCGTAATTCACGTCAACGAATATTATTCTGACCAATTAAAGCCATCCGTTCGCTTCAACGGCCGCCGTCCTCCTGTCAGAGTCAAGCTCCGGAGAGAAGCGGACCCTCAGCTTGAGCGCTGAACACGGACACAGCCGCGTTTTAACTTAACACGTTTCATTATTTCCCCTTCAGAGAAATCATCTGACTCAGCCTAGAGAGGAAAAAACAACAACACGGCCCTGATTATATGATTGAATTTGCATCGCGCTGTTACACAGTGTTGAGAAAGAACGGCGATGCAGTCTTACAGGCACATCGAAAACCCAAATTATGTAACAGTACTGTTTTTCCAGAAGGTGCCTTTCCTGTTAATGACAGACCACAGAACGTTACTGCAGGAAAACAATAAAACTCTTATTCTATAATTAGAACAGAGCAGGTTGAGGCCTGGGAGGGAGGGGGGGGGGCAGTCTGGGAGTGTGTGGGGGGGTGTCAAACTGATGCACAGTGACAGAAACCAGGATTTTGTTTGATTTTGATTGATGGTTGACAAGCCCAAAAAAAATCTGTGATTTGTGGGTGGGGGGGGGGGGGGGTGACAGGGTGATATTGCCACGGCCGGCCTCAAATGCCACAGACAAGCAACGAAGGGTTAAAGCGGTTTAAATTTAATAACTGCCACAGACCCCCGGCTGGAGGGCCCGGCTGTCTCTGAATGTAAACCCGGGTTTTCAGTTACATTCAGGGTGTCAATCACACTGAGGTACAGATGAACTAAACGGATATCAGATAAACAGTTTAAAGAGAGGAAAAGTCACAGGGGTCTGCATGAACTTTATTTGGGGGGGGGTGAGTGAAAGGGAATGGGAAAGGGGGGGAGATCAAAAAGATAACAAAAACACACTGAAACCACAACCTCAACTAGTCGATTAAACCAGCTCCTGTTCTCGACATGAGCTTTAATTAGAAACATGCTTTTTTTTTTGCGCGTGTGTAAAAGTGAGAGCTCGTGTGCGCTCTGTCCGAGGGCTCCAGGAGCCGTGACCTCCGCAGTCGCCCCAGGGGGCATTGGGCATCACGGCAACTGCAGGGGGAAACGGAGCCGAAATGGAGGAAGTGGTTTTGTTTCCTCTCCAAATGCAGCACAGCGCTCCCTCAGTGGAATCGTTGTTCAGACGGTTCCACTGGAACACGAGCCATTGTTCCTCCCTGCGTCACGGCAACAGCCCAATTACGCACGCCTGCCAGTTACAGCCAATCAAAATGGACGCTCCCCTGAAACGGGGAAGGGGTACAAGAGAGGCCCTCCTAAAAGAACTTCGCAGAGGGTTTCCATAATTGTTTTTACCAATATCCTCTGATTTTTGCTTTCGATAGAGTCGTATATTTTTGTATGTTAAAACGAAAAATTAAATTTCCGCACTCCGTACTCTAGATTAATGCACACAAACCTCTCCGTACCCTTAATTCGCCCATGCCCTCCCCTCGCACTCTCACTCTGAGTTTTTCTCCCATATAGCCGTACACGTTTCTGCATTTTTTAAATACTAAAACAGCGGGCGCGCTCTTAATTTGGCGTGTTGTCAGGGTGGCGGCGCGGCTCTGACCAGCGGGCTGTGTGGCAGCGCGCGCTCTTAATTTGGCGTGTTGTCAGGGTGGCGGCGCGGCTCTGACCAGCGGGCTGTGTGGCAGCGCGCGCTCTTAATTTGGCGTTTTGTCAGGGTGGCGGCGCGGCTCTGACCAGCGGGCTGTGTGGCAGCGCGCGCTCTTAATTTGGCGTGTTGTCAGGGTGGCGGCGCGGCTCTGACCAGCGGGCTGTGTGATGAGAGCGGGACGCGAGGCAGCGCGCTGCGGGGCGGGTAATTAAAAGCGGGAAGGCGGGGGAAGCGGAATTTAAAATGGCAGCCGAAGCCTTCTTCCCGGCGGGCGTCCCCCCGGCTCGGGAGCTGGACCGCCGGGGCTCGGCTCGTCCCCATCGCCTTGCCGCGCGGGGGGACCTCGCCTTCCTCCTCGCAGAAAACCTGGCTGACCGTCTCCCGGCAACAAACGCACGCCAACAAGTCACCAAAATAACGGGGCCACAGCGTCCCGTTTAGCTTCTCAGCTGATCTCCTCTGTCCTTAAATAGAGACCTGCATAGTGACACGCATACCCTGACAGGAAGTGACACGTGTGCCCTGTCAGGAAGTGACACGTGTACCCTGTCAGGAAATGACCACTCACCCTCTTCTGTTCCTTCATGAAGTCCATGAGCTCCTCTCGCACCTTCAGCGTGGCCTCCTGCAGCCTCCTCTCTCCTGCCTGCCGCTCCTCCTCCACGGCCTCCCTCAGCACCTCCTGCAGAGGAGCACACCTCCATCAGACACCAGCACACACGCCTGCACATTACAGACACGGAGACCAGCACACACACCCTGCACATTACAGACACAGAGACAGACAAACACACCTGCACACTACAGACATAGAGACAGACAAACATGCCTGCACTTTACAGAGAGACTCAGAGACCAGCAGTTACGCATTACGCAACCCTGGCGTTTCGTTAATAAACCTGGAAAATTGTTCCCTTCATGACGGACACCTGGAAAAATCACTGCCACAGATTTCAGAACGGAAAAAAAAACGCTCAAAGAAAAACACATCAAAGAAAATTATTCGTTACAGGACAGGGGACAAGTGGGGCGGGGTCGTGACTCCAAAAGCCTGAATACAGGCCTTACAGGGAACCCCCCCATACCACTACGGTAATCAATGGCCTTTACATCGCTATGACAACAGCAGGACCACAAAGGCTCTGTTAGCCTCCTGTATCCTATTGCCTTGGTACATGTAGCTGCGTACATAAAACCCTTGTTTTGACAATGTGACCCCTGGGGGGGGGGGGGGGGGCTACTGAGCCCCTGAACCTGTGCTGTCGAGCGCATGACCCAGACAGAAATTTTTAAGATGACCCCCCCCCCCCCCCTTCCCACACAAAAGTGGATGACTGTATAAAAGTTACGTAATTATTAAAACAGCAACAAAAATACTCAGGAATCTTTCCAAAGGTGTGTTGCACTTATCCAGAGAAAAATGTGGATTTTGGCATTTACATATTCCGTCTCTGACAGGACTCTCTTCAGGAGAAAGAACAAAAAAAACAACAATACCGTCACACTGAATAAAGAAACGTTTCAGAGCATTTAGGAATGACCACACGCATCAGTGATGCATCATCGGTCATTAGTCTTGAGCTTGTGTACAGCCGCCAAAATAATGTGTGCATTTTTACTTTCAGCACGTTTGAGGCATCTTTGGGAGTGCAGATCCTTCTTGTTCTTTGGTTTAGGAAACTGCAGTCGACTAATTCTCCTTCAGATCAATGAACTCCAAAGCGAGTGAAGAACAGGAAGTGTGAGTTTTCTGTCTCCAGGTTATTTGGAAGCGAGCTGGGGCGAAGAACCCAATCGGCGGAACGTTCTGGAAAACGGTCGAAACCGACTTTCCACCGTGACCGGTTTGGCTAGTCCGACCCCCCCCCCCCCCCCCCCCCCCCCAACACCCCCACGAAAGAACAGCACACCCGCTCAAACCAGGCTTCATCGCAGCGCTGAACAATTTTTTTGTTTATTTTTTGAACGAATGGAAAAATTTAGCACACTGGTCACCCATGTATGAACCCAGCCCCACAGCTAATCGACGGAGGACGGGCTCCCCCTGTTGGGTCTGGTTCCACCCAAAAAGCTTCCTCCCGTTCGCCCACAGTGGGAACTCTTCCTCACCATCATCACCCCTTGCACTTGCTTCAGGGGAGCTCTTAGGACAGGACCGCCCACAAAACATATTCTGACAAATATTTTGTAAATGTGTACATAAATGAATATGATTTGATTGGAATACAAGAGCAGCCCTGGCTGCTCAGATGCACAAGATGGCCGCTCTCTCTCTCTCTCCTTCCAGGGCAGTCGGCTGGAAATGTAGCTTCTGATCAGAGGAGAAGGTCATCAAACCGTGACCACAATTTGTGAAGAAGAAGAGGAAACACAAAACCGCAGGACTACATTTATCCCCTAAGTGCTGGTTTACCCCTCTCCTAAAAACATGACAGCATAATGAGCAGTGTGTGTGAATGCCTGAACCTAATGCCACCACTCTGACCATACAAACCCACTGCTATTGGGCTCTGAGTGAAGAGTCAACTCTAAAGACACAACAAACCGCAGTGTCCATTTTACTATTTCTGAGCACACCATTTTACAAAAAAAAAAAAAAAAAGATGTGAGAGTGTGATGGTTTTTCTGGTCAAGGTCCCCAAGGCGTGTAGGAGGGGAGGGTCACAGAGAGGGAGGCTCCAGCGGGGTTAGGGAGGGGGGTTGGGAGAGGGGTTGGGGGGGTTATGGGGGGGTCCAGACCTTGCTGGCTCTCCGCTGGTCGGTCAGGGCGTCCCGTATGGCCTGCTCCAGCAAGTCCCGGTCCCTGCGACGCTCCGCCTCCCACTCCGCCCTCTGCTCCGCCTGCTGCCGCTCGGCCCGCCTCCTCTCCTCCTGCACCGCCTCCAGCACCGCCTCCTTCAGCCGGCCCTCCTGCGCCTGCAGGGGCCCCACGCCCATTACTCATCACACACACACACACACACACACACACACACACACACACCCCCCACGCCTCCAGCGCACGCATGCACTTCAGCACACCCTCCTGCGCATGCCCACACAACCCATTACATGCACACAACACACCCCCACGGACGCACACTCACTCACACACACACACACACACACGGATGCACGCATGCACGCACACACACGCATGCACACACACACGAGCACACACGCACAGACACACACTCACTCACACACACACGCACGGATGCACGCAAGCACGAGCACACACGCACAGACACACACCCACACACGGATGCACACAAGCACGAGCACACACGCACAGACACACACTCACTCACACACACACACACGGATGCACACAAGCACGAGCACACACGCACAAAGGCATAAGCACACTTCCAAAGCGTGCATGTGAGGACGCTTCCGGAAACTTCCAGACGTTTGAGGCGGCCGTGCTGACCTGCACAGCTGCCTCTACAGCCCGTTCAGCTCTCTGCTTCTCTTCCTGCATGCATTTCTCCAGCTCCTCCTGTGTGCAAACAAACACAAACAGAGCACTGCACACGCAGCACAAACACAACCAGAGCACTGCACACACAGCACAAACACAACCAGAGCACTGCACACACAGCACAAACACAAACAGAGCACTGCACACACAGCACAAACACAACCACAAACTGGGACACAAACTGGACCGTGCGTTTGTGTGCAAATGTGTCTATGTAGAGTTACATGCAAACGTGTGTGTGTGTGTGTCTGCGTGCTTGTGCCGAGGTGCCAGATGTGTGTGCTGGCGAGGGTAGAGAGAGTAATTCAGATGGACAGGACAGGATCTTCTGTACAGGAAGAGGTGGTGCTCTGATGCATGAGCACTTCCTTTCCCTGTTAATAAAAACTTCTTTCTGTCCATTTTCTCTCAATTCTGACCCTTTCTTTCCCTCAAAGTGCTTTCATACACTGTGCGTACCTCAGTCAGAAAACACAGCCGGGGTTTTTGCACAGAGTCATAAAGAACGGCAGTCAGGTTTGGGTGCATGCTGGATTTGACTGAATGCAAAATACACCATAACAATTTTTAAAAAATTGCGTATGCAGGTTTCTCTGGAACTGGGCAACATTAGGCGCCAATTCTCTCCAGCCCCCACCCCCCCCCTCCACAACCCCACCCCCACCCCCCCACCCCCCGTCAAAACTGCACACGGCGAGTACACAACGGCACTCACTACTGAAAGAAAGCAGCCCTCAGGCCCGTTTGCCTAAAATGTAAACTCTCTCCGTAGATCAGCCAAACTGAAATAAAACACTATCTGGACACGCAGCACAAGCCATCAACTCGATCGGAAAGTGTTACAAAGCCCCATTGTACAGAGCTGGAAAATGTGGCACTAGCTGCAGCGTGATGCCTTCTGTATTTCTGTATGTGCGATATACACAACATATGCTCAAACTCTCCATTTCTGCAACACATCCTGCATCCGACCTGGCTGAGCGTGTCTGTGGTCACACGCCGCCATTTTTTGGTTCAAAGACGCGACCCTTTTCCCGTAAAGAGTGTGTCGAATTCCCCCAACTCTGAATCGCCTCTTTATACACCAACAAAAAAGAGAGGAGAGGAAAAAAAGAAAGAAAAAGATCTGAATCATAAAGTCTTTACATGCATTATGTAAGGAGGGGACTTCCACTCATGGGCCCGAGAGAGAGGGAGAGGGGGGGAGAGAGAGAGAGAGAGAGAAAGAGGGAGAGAAAAGAGAGAGAAAGAGGGAGAGGGACAGGGAAAGAGAGAGAAAGAAAGAGGGAGAGAGAAAGAGAGAGGAAAAGAGAGAAAAAGAGAGAAAGAAGGAGAGGGAGAGAAAGAAGGAGAGGGAGAGGGAGAGAGAGAGAGACAGAGAGAGAGAGAGAGAGAGAGAGAGAGAGTGCTGAATAGCTGTCACCCTTCCCAGCAAAGCCAAGGCAAACAGCTCCTTTATTGAAGAGCGGTACCCTGTGATGTTGGGCTTGCTGACTCAGCGTTTCTCTCAGCTTCTCCTCCAGGGCCTCCCGCTCGCCGTCCAGCAGGTCCAGCAGCCGCCGGTGCTGCAGGGGCGAGGAGCACAGAGAGGGCCGATCGTTATCAGGGAGGCCCAGAGCAGCCACACCTCCACCGTAATCACATCACTCTGCAACTGGTGTACCGGCTCACGCCCCCCGGCACCCCCTGCCCCCCAGCACCATCCCCCCCTGAGCACCCCCCCCCCCAGCACCATCCCCCCCTGAGCACCCCCTGCCCCCCAGCACCACCCCCCCAGCCCCATCCCCCCATCCCCTCCCCACACTACAGCTACACCCATGGGAAGCGGGGCATTGAAGAAAAAAAAGAAAAAAGGAACACATCTCATTTTTCTCTTATCTTTGGGGTGAGGTTTGCATTGATTACACTTCCAGGGTGATCTCACCCAGTGAAAGCCCCTTTTCCCACCCCGCCCCTCTCCCTCCGTCCCCAAAATTAAATCAAGCCGTGAGCGATGCCATTTCACTTTCTCACTTAATTAATTAATCGGAGAATACTGCTTATCATAGCCTACACCAGAAGCAGAATATTGAGACACGCCCCAAACATTCACAACAGGAGCTGCTTCCACTCCTTAGCAGCTGATACAGAAACAGAAATTCCAAATAGGAGCCAACACCAATTTTCAAAGGAGCAAAATCTGCTAAAGATTAGCACTATCGCTGATGCGTGTGAAACGATGGGACGTCCTGAGTTCCCACACTCTTCCCTTGCCACTGATCTCCGCTGTAAAAACACCAATTTTACAATATTTCGGGAGGGCGCGGCCGAGGGACGGCGGAGTACCTCCACTGGGAGACGCCCGAAAGGGGCACCCGGTCCCACGAGTGCCGACCGAAATACGAAATTTAAAAACACAAAGAGGTTCGGGGAGCGGAGGGCGGTGCTGCCGCTGGGCTCGGGTTCCTGGCACGGTTCGGGGCGCGCTAATGCTTCCAAAAACTCCAGGCAAGGTCGACAAAGCGAATCGTCACTTAACGGTCGAGAGCGATCGCTGTGACCGCACACTGAAGCGCTGATTCCCGGCAGGGGGGGGGGGTCTTCCAGGAGCAAGGGGTTCTGGTAAATCTCTTCCCCGCGAGGGGTACACTTTCCTGGAGCGGTTTTCGGCGCCCCCCCCACCGCACCGAGAAGGCAAGGTCGATGTCAATCATCACCTAATGGTACTGTGTGATCATGGCCACCACACGTCAAAGCACTTCCTTCCTGGGGGGGGGGTCTTTCAGGAAAACAGTACCCCCTTCCACAGAACAGAAGGAGTCGGTCCAATAGCCTGATGTGCATGACCCTTGACCTTATCTATGCGCCAAGCCCACCACGGTCACCAGATCTAAACCCAGTCAGCATTACATTCACTGTACAGGCATTTAGCAGATGCTCTTATCCACAGCGACTCACACAACTTTTACACAGCATTTACACTGCATGCATTCATACAGCTGGATATATACTGAAGCAATGCAGGTTAAGTACCTTGCTCAAGGGCAACAACAGCAGTGTCCTACCCGGGAATCCAACCCAGTCAAGCGTTCATGGAACATTCCGGAACAAAGCCTTCCAAGACTTCCATCAGCTGAGCGTGAGCAGACAGACTTTGTCGTGGACGACAGTTTACAATCCACAGCCTCGTCATTTCACAGAAAGCTCTTTTTTTTTCCGCCCAGCCAAAGCGACTTTCAAAAAGTGTGTTTCACAGATCTGGACCTCGAGCTGGGCTCAGTGGTGAGGGGTGAGGGGTGAGGGGTGAGCAGAGGTGGCACATTAATCCTAGAGAATAATTCCAGATGCCCGTGGACTCAGTGCCACGGTCCAGACAGCTCATTACTGGCCACACGTAGACCGGCACCCTGTGTGGCTTCACCCTGGAGTTTCCATTCATACGGCTGCATGTAAACTGATCCACGGCTTTGGCCTTCAGAGGGGGATGAGCTCAAACTGCAGACACTGGGACACTGGGGTTGATTTTCTACCATCAAAGAGAACCAGCTGGTGACCACAGAGCATACCAACACCTTCAAATCTGCGGCTACATTATAACGCCGAGCAATTCAACAGGAAAAATAAAGACGTTATATAGAGCAATTTTAAAAAAGAAAAAAGAAAAGGCCCAATTGCACTTTTCATTCTCTTAAAGCCTGTTTTTTTTGTACATGAATGTAACACAATCAGTTTGGGAAGGGCAAAGCGAGAGGGAGAATCCGCCACTTCCCAGAAACCCTATAAAGCCGGCGATATTAAAACAAAAAAAATAAAAGAGAGAGGGGCTTGTTTTTGCAAAACCACCTGCGCAAAAAACGACAGGTCATCGATTTCCCCAGAATTCTCAGGGAGATTTTCCCAGTGATGCAGCCCCTCATATCTGGGAACTGCAACAAAGAGGTCCTGATGGGATGGGATGGGGGGGGGGGGTGAGGGTGCGTGCCCCCCCCCCCCAACCACAGCTCCCACCCAGGTCATGTTTCCGTGCGCTGCCAGACGGACCGGAGCAGCTGTCCACACAACCGGCACCGAGGAGTCAGATCCAACGGGCCCAGCAAACCGCTCGCCCTGTCTGTATATCTCCCATTAAACCCAAACAGCCTCCCAACCCTCACTTTCACATGCTCCTCTTATCCTACTGGGCTTACTGGAGGGAGGAAGGGGGGAGAGGGAGGGAGAGAGGGACAGAATACAGGAGGTTTTCTGTTTGCAGGTGTGCACCCGCTACTTAATGTAATTTGAAGGAGGGGGCAGGAGGGTTTGACTCAGTAGCGTAATCCCCCCCCCCCCCCCCCCCCGGTGTGGGGGATGATTGTGAAAACACCGGCGTCCCGCACACTTGGAGCCCACGCTGCCGGGACTGAGCGGGGATCTGTCTCTGGGGCCGGGGGGGGGGGGCTGGAGACACTCCCAGGATGGGAAGCGGTGAGTCTGTGGGAAAGGTTTTTTTGGGTGGGTGGGTGGTATAGCAATTTATCCCACACTGCCCACAGCAGGAGGAGGAGGAGGTGAATCACAGCCACACTGGGGTCGGGGGGGCTTCCTTAAATGAGTGAGTCAATGAGGGGAGCAGGGAGAGGGAGAAGGTGAGGGTGGGAGGAGTAGCTCACCTGTGCAGGTACTTTACCTGAACGCTACACGCTATAGCCAGGACAATTAACACAGGAAATGAGACAAAGCAGAGTGAACTGGGTGCCTGTCTGGGCATGGGTGACTGTATTAACACTAATACATTAATACTACGACAACAATACTACTGCATTAACACTAATACATTAATACTACGACAACAATACTGTTGCATTAACACTAATACATTAATACCATTACATTACCTGGGCCTCCATCAGCTCCTCACACCGGTGTCTCTGCTTCTCCAGGGCGGCCTGCAGACGAGCCTCGCCTGCTTCCTGCTGCTGCTCCACGGCCGACCTGGTCAAGGCCTGGGGAGGGACGGGGGGGGGAGAGGTCAAACCCGCACCCCACTCAAAAAAAACAAAACAAAGCCCTCACACTCATCAGCTCAATGACACAATGGTGGCATTTAAAAAAAATAAATAATAAAAGACTGGAGACCTTGCCATATTGCAGTTTGAACTCTAACCAGCACAGACACAGGAGCACAGCTGCACTGTGCATCACCAGCACAGACACAGGAGCACAGCTGCACTGTGCATCACCAGCACAGACACAGGAGCACAGCTGCACTGTGCATCACCAGCACAGACACAGGAGCACAGCTGCACTGTGCATCACCAGCACAGACACAGGAGCACAGCTGCACTGTGCCTCACCAGCACAGACACAGGAGCACAGCTGCACTGTGCATCACCAGCACAGACACAGAAGCGCAGCTGCACTGTGCATCACCAGCACAGACGCAGGAGCACAGCTGCACGGTGTCTCACCAGCACAGACACAGGAGCACAGCTGCACGGTGTCTCACCAGCACAGACACAGGAGCACAGCTGCACTGTGCATCACCAGCACAGACACAGGAGCACAGCTGCATGGTGCATCACCAGCACAGACACACTCAACACGTGTCCTCCAGCAGTCTACCTCTATGAGAGCTCTGAAGCTCATGCAGGAGGCAGTCCTAATTGACCTAATTGAGTGAGCATGGGGGTTAATGATAACCTTTACTGGATCTTAATTATAAAGGTCATTAGAAAATTTGAGATGTATTTCACTGGAAGGATTAGCAGGTCACATTAATGTCACGGAGAGGTGACGTTCTGTAATTTTCCGTGAGTCGCAGTGGGAGATACTGAAGGCCACACAAACTACAGGAAGCACAACTTTGTTTTTGAGTTGCATTGCATCTGAAATCAGACAGTTTGTCAACACGTGCATGTTCAAACACACACTTCCTACACCGCCCAAGCAGCACACCAGCAGACTCCAGCAGAAAAGCAGCACACGGGGCCCTGTAACAAAAAGCAGCTGCAACGGCAATATGGCAAACAATATCTTTATGAAAACAGGGCGCCGCCAAATCACACAGGACGCCGACACATTTGCACAGACATGACATCAGATATCCACTTAACGCACGCGGGGAGGAGGAAGGCATTGTCAAGCCAAAGGCTTTAAAAACCCCTCTCCTTACCCACAGATTACAACCCCGGAGAAGAGTGTAGAGTGATGCGTTAAGCACACTGAGATTTATTACGTCTTCCGCTCCCCTGCTTTGAAGGCACCTTTACGTACACAGAGCAGGACTTACCGACTGCCCAACTTACACAACTGAACTTTGATTGCGATTAAAATGTGGATTACACGCCCCCGTTTAACGGTATGACTGTGCCACGTCGGATCGGAACTTGCAACCCGCTGTTTCACAACGACCACACCGCACAGCCAGTCAAAACATCCGCCTATCATGGTATGAACTGTGTGTCACACGCCAGTTACACTGTAACACTGCTGCCACCCAGCACAGCCCAGCATTGTGACATCACAGTCAGAATGACATCACGCCAGAGTTCCGCTGGCTCCGCCCCCCCTGCTGACATCTTCTAAAGGCCCCTCACTTCCCCTCTTCTTCCTTGAGTCACTGAACCCAAGACTTTTTTTTCTCTCTCTCCCTCTCTCTCTCTCTCTTTTTTTTTTCCAAAATATGCATTCATGAGAAGAGAGAGTCCCAACCCAGCGCATTACCTTCTTTTTCCACACAGCTCTCCCCCTCCCGGCCTACAGTCCCCCCCCACAGGGGGAGTCCCCCGCTCCGACTCCCTGAGCTGCTTTTAGGGGTACACTGGAGCTCTCCAGCTCCCGCAGGTCACCCCCGCGTCCCCACGAAAGCCCGTTGGGCCCGCTGGGGACTGGAGACCAAACGAAGCGCCTGTAGCGCCCCTTTCCGAATTTCCCCTAGATTCTCCGGCACCGGGCCGTTCACCTCCGTGCATCACCGGCTGCTGAACCAGGTGACAGGTAAACACTCAGCACTGCAGCCACACTAGGAGCCGAGCAGAAGAACAGGACTCATTTCTCCCACAGAAACTCAGTGGCGGTTTTAGCGTCGCCCGCCCGAAGTTCTGCTTCCTCCTTCCTCTCGTGACTCAGAGCCCAGCGTGTGAGGGGCGTGGCGCCCAGCCGGACACGTCACATGACCCAACTCCCGAGAGCTTTCTGCATGTTTACAATTTTAATGACTACATGGAAAAGCCAATGAGTCATGGGAGATGAAGTCTTAGATCACCTCAGTGACCGTCTTAACAAGGCCGCTTCCCATTGGCCACGGACGCCATGGAACGCGCCTTTAAAGCTCCAACAAGGCGGAGTCTTTTTCTGTGGGATGAGCGCTCCAGTAAGAGGCAATGAGTGCAATGTCCACAGTGCCCAGGACATACAAACCAGCAAGTTTATGACCCACTACTGTAGTCAAGAATGTGAGAATTAGGCTTCAGTTCTGGATGATTAAACACAAGCTGCCCGATCACACACACACACAACTGCAGATAGCCAATGAGCATGTCACAGTGTGAGCTGGCAGCATTTGCAAATGACAAAACTTTCCATTTTCTCCCTATTGGCTGACTGCTTTAACACAGATATGTGCTCTACAGAATCTGCACGCATTTAAAAAAAAAAAAAAAAACTCCAAAAGGAAATTGAGGTCTAAGCTGACTATTGAATCACTCAGCGGTGTTTCTTCTGTTTACTCTGTAATAAAGGTGCGTTTATTCTGCACATTATGTCATGTACACACAGCCCAGCTTTTGCTTGCATTACAATTAGGAATATACCCGAGTGAGAACCAGGGACATGGCCCAAACGCAGAAATTTTTGGCATTACAGGCCCTCTCTCTCTCGAAGCCGAATCCCTGCTGCTTTTACGCTCGTCTCGAACCCGCGTTCCTCCCGGGGTCCAGAGGAGAGAGGCCCCCCCACTCGACGTTTGGGGCGGAGCACCGCCCGGCGACTGCATGCGCTCACGGTCGCGCTGACGCCTGGGATCGCGCGCACGCACGGACGAGCCGAGGACTGACTGCCATCACGTCGCCCTCGGAGACGGACCACACAAGGAGACGAGCGTTTAAAGAGGCAGGGGAGGAATTTCAGTCATCTCTCCCCTGCTGACAGGGGGGGGCCTGGGGGGGCCGGTCTGTGTTGGGGGGGCTGGGGGGGCCGGAGCGTAATCTGGAGGACAGACGCAGGGACGGGAGGTGCAGACTTAAAACCAACCCTTCAATGCGCCAGCTGACACTTTTTTGGGTAGGGGGGGGGGGGGGGGGGGGGGGGGGGGGGGGGGGAGGCTGGTGGACACCAGGTCGGTCATCACAAACAGCAGGCATCTAGGGAAGGAAGGGGACGGCACTTCCAAAAAACCCCAGGGGGGGTGGGCCACCACCCACAGAGCCTTCCCTCCCCCTTACGAGCAAGGAGGGATGACAGCACTCCTGCAGCTGAGTAACACCACTGTTTTTGTTTCCACCCATCTCTCTCGGCCCCAGGCTGGCTTCCTGATGCAATGCACTCTGGGCCAGGCGCGGAGAACACCCTCGGCACACAGAGAGGCGAAGGGGAAACCCTCACACCTCACACCTCACACCCCACACCCCACACCCCACAACCAAATTCAAATCACATTTTAACCCTCCCCGCTTATTCGCTTTTTGGGATGCTGTTGATTGACTGACAGCTCTGAAATGAACCGCCGTTTTGGACGGGGGCGCTGAAGGTCAAGTCAAAGGGCGAGCGGAGGCTCCACACAAGCGCTGCGTACACGGCTAAACTCTAAAACCTCTTAACGAATGGATTTAATGCAATCAGCAGACAGCCTCCACGCTCCTCTTCCTGGGGTCCGTCAGCACCTCCGTACACGGCGGAGGGGAACGCAGCCAGAACCCGGGGCGTCCCGTACAAACCCCCTTTCCCAAAACATCACACATCAGACACAAAGCTGCCAAAACAGCCCTCAGCCAAGTCCCCCGTTCCTCTCCGGAGGGTTCTGTTACAGCGAGGAGAAAGAGCCCATTTGAAGTGGATACTGCACCCAGAGTGAATGAACACACAGAATAAAACGAAACCTTATCCCCCTGTTTAAAAGAATAAAGGAGGACAGGGAGGAAAAAAATAATAAAACAGTTGGCAAAACTGCAAACTCCGAAATGTGTGGAAAGCCTTTCATGTTGCAAATAATGCTAACCAGTGGATTTACATTTTCTTAAAGCTTCTCATTTATTTATTTTTGCCATCGCATTATTCCAGGTCTTTTTTGATTTTTTAAATCCTTGGAACAACAGGGGAAATGAGAAGCTAATAGATGAAAAGGTTCGATTTCCCCGGGGTAAGTGCCAAAGCCCACACGCCCCGGCCCGGGGGGGGGGGGGGGGGGTCAGCGGGAACGGCGGACGGCCCGGATCAGAGAGGATTCTGGGAGGGCACGGGGACCGAAGACCCTCGGGACGGGTGGAGCTCTGTTTGCACAGGAGGGCCCCCCCCCCCGGGCATGGAGGGCCCGCCACGGCGGCTAAGCACTGCAGATAAGCCAGGGGGGGGGGCGGGGGGGGGGGGGAGAATACCACAGCACTTATCGCATATTTATTGTGCTAACGGGCGCAGAGTTTTCTGCGGGGCAGAGTGACCGGGGCGGGGCGGGGCGGGGTCGGGGTGGGGGTACGGGGTTCGGGGGGAGGAGAGAGGGGGGATTTAGGGGGAATCGGAAACGAAAAAGGCCTGGGAAAAAACGAAATCCACCAGCATTCGCAAAATTCACCCGCACAAACACAGATGTCATCTTTCGCAAGCGGAGTTTATGGGGCTGATTTGCGTAACTCTTCAAAGCGTCCGAAACGCCTTCATGAATAAGATCAACAGCCCGGGCCCAGTGAGAGAGGCTGGGGGGGTGTGGGGCTGGGGGGAGGGCCAGGCTGGGTGTTGCAGGATCAGATTAGGCATTACCTCACCCTGTGTGTTTCTGTGTTTCTAACCGCACACGGGGACACAACGACGTGTGGTGGCGATACGGGGGCAGGTTCTGATTCGCCGCTCGGTCCGGCCAAACGTGTGGCCACTCTCAGACAAAAGCAGTCGACGTGTTTTTCACTTCAACATTCAAGCAAAACATTTCAAACAAATGTCAAGAGCTGTACGAAACAGACACAAAGTCATTGTGAACACGATCTGAGCAACTATGTATAAACCCAAAAAAAAGGTGCAGTCCATTTCAGACCCTCACGAGCGTGAGCTCCAGTGATGAAACGTTACTGTAAATGATTTGATACAGAGCGGCAGGGCGGCCAAGCCAAATGCCACAACCGTAAATATTACACTTAACAGTTTTATGTAAAATAACGAGATTTAAAGGCAAAGAAATACTGAATCAAACGTGTTGACACGCAGCACCAGGAGAGATATCAACTCTCAAACTCTTCAGTAGAAAAATAACATAAAATCTCAAGGAAACGTAAAGTCTGAATGGACAGTTAAGTTAAATGCGGAATGTATCCCATCATGCAAAGTGCACATTTGCCCCTGTGCACCCTCCAAGGCGGGGCAGTTCCTCCTGAGGAGGTTTGGACTACAGACCCACACATGGAGGGCCTCTTTTTTTTTTTTTTTTTAAACTTTCTCCCCAAGACAGTCCTCTGACCCCTGTCCAAAAAAAAAAAAAAAAAATTCAAAAAATAAAAAATCTGGAAACTCTCTGGAGAACCTGCCAGTGAAATCTCACCTCTTTTTTCCTTCCTTTTCCTGCTCGCACTCGTCCATGCATGCGGGAGGCTTCCGGCCAATCGACACGCTGTTTATTTGTCGAAAGGCATACCAGGAAGTGAAATTCCAAACAATGGCCAAGGTTTTTAAAATATGCCTTTTTTATGCATTTGACATGAGAGGGGTTGGGGGGGGGGGGCCTGGACTGGTCTACCTGGTCCTTGGGGGGGGGGGTGGGGTGGGGGGGGGGGGGGGGCGACGGAAAATATAAAACATTCCATTGTTCCAGCACCCGTGGCCCGATTCCACACATTCGTAACCGGCGATGAACCAAGTCCATCCCCTCCGCACCTGCGGACAGGGGGGGTGGGGGTGTGGGGGGACGGGTGTTTACGAGACCTCCCGTCTGGGGAGGGAAACCCGAGGGGAGGGGGGCCCTGCGGAAAAGCTTTCGATCAAACCAGTCATCGCGTGGGCCGCCCCGGGGGGGGGGGAGGGGGGGGAGCAGAGCAGCTATTAAAAGTCTCCTGTTTAGACTGTCCCTTCTGGAGCCTCGCAAGTCCCCCCACTGGGGTGGGGGGTGGGGGGCATGTCGAACCCGTGTATCCACAATGGCTGCAGACACTCTTAAAAGGCTATTAAGCCCCCCTCTGTCACATACACAGATACAGACACCCAATTAAAGCTTTTTTAAAAAATTTCCCCACAACCCTTTCATAATGGCCAGCCACACTGTTGTCTGGGCGACCACACCGTCATCCGGGTGACCACACCGTCGTCCGGGTGAGCTCGAATCCAGCGCATGGTCACGCTGTCACTGAAATGCCCGCCAGCGAATCATAAATCATAGCAGGGCTCTGGAGCGAGGCAGGAGAACAGAGGCGGCCATTTTAACTGTAAAACACACCTTCTTTACCGGGCCTTCCAAAGCAGCGCAGCGCAGGACCAAACCACACTCCCCGTTTTTCAGCAACTTGTCAGACGTCGGTATGGAGCCTGCTGGGAGGGGGGGGGGGGCTGACTCTGGCACGCACATGATAACCATTCATCACCCCCACTAGCCCCCCCCCCCCCCCACCTCCAGCTTTTCCTCCTTCTCCCTTACAGGATGGCCTGGGGCAGCCAGGTGAGGTAGAGGAAGGAATTCAAACGTGGAAAAGTGGCAAAAAGAAAAGAACAAATTTGTGGCATTCGTCTTTCAGGGGGAGTTAAATTGCCCGCAGCTCATGGGGGGGGGGGGGGCAGTGGGGGGGCAGTGGGGGGGAGGAGAACTACCAGAAGCCTTCATGGTTGGAACGCTTCGGTTTCCATTTTATGCTCACTACCTGTGTGTGTGTGTGTGTGAGCATGTGTGCATATGTGTGTGTGTGTGTGTGTGTGTGAGCATGCGCCTGCATGTGCGTGTGTGTGTGTGTGTGAGCATGTGTGCATGGCCGTGTGTGTGAGCATGCGCCTGCATGTGTGTGTGAGCATGTGTGTGCGTGTGTGTGTGTGTGAGAGCATGCGCCTGCATGTGTGTGTGTGTGTGTGCATGTGCGTGTGTGCATTTGCATTTGTGTGTGAGCATGTGTGCATGTGTGTGTGCGTGTGCGTGTGTGGTACATATAAAAATGCTGGAATCTTGCAAAAGGATCTATAAATCTGTCCACTCGCTGCCCCCAGCTCCCTGCTCATTTCCTCAGATAAATATCTTATAAAGTCCTTTAAGATGTTTGGCTTCCCAGGGCCACGTCTTGAACTCTGGATCCCATGATTCAATGTCTGCTGTCGATTACGAATGGAAGGAAGTCAAGTGTACGCGAATCCCCTCTTTTGCAAAGGCAGCCTATCGGACGGCAGCGTGAAGCGAGGCTAATCTCCGTCCTCCAGGACGCATGATTGCGGAAATTTTTCCCTCCGAAAATGCGGACGGGCCGCTGGCCAGAGTGACGGACCTAGCGTTGGATCTGAGGGAGACTAACGCGGGACGCAGGGCAGCCAGGAGCCCCTGAGCGAGGCCGAGGAGCGCTGAGCGAGTGGAGCAGCCCCCACCACCCCACCACCTCAGCACTGACGGGCTAAAAGGCGGGAAATGGGGGGGCGTTAACTAAAGCAGGACATGCGTGTGAAGTGAATCACAGGAAAGGCCCAGAGCAGCCCCCCCCCCGCCCCCCACTCCTCACTCTTCCACAAGCTGCCAGGAACTGCTCTGCTCAGCTGCATCCCCGACTCAGTACCGAGAACCGGGACAACTCAACTTTGACTTTTAGGGTTTTTGGGATCAGTGTTTCACTCTGCAGTGAGAACACACACACACACACACACGGGTGCGCGTGCACACACACCCTCCACGCACACACACACGCACACACAGACGGGAGAGGGTTCGATCAACGCCAGGGACATGACCTTTAAGTCCACCGCACGCCAGGCCGTGATCCCCGACTGGAAAGCTTGCGGAGGCAGAAACAGCGTCGGCGCGCTGGCCGATGCGGGCCTGGCCAAGCGCAGCCTCGGCAGCCTGTTCCAGCCTCGCCAGAGAGGACATAAATTGACGGTAATGAGCCCTGATGTACTTTCAGAACTCATAAACCAGATCTGCGTTACGATTTATGCTTTCCAACCGATCTCCAAATACCCGCCCCCGCCCCCGCACCAGAAATAAAACACAGGGGAAAAAAGCGTGAAGCGAAAGCCTTTGGGTTATTTCAGCTTGCGTCTGAGCTCTGGGCTGAGAGGGGGCGGAACACCTCCCCCCCGCGGCACTGTCCCGGGACGGCCAGCGGGACCGTCGGGAATTCTCCGAAAGGCTTCCATCTCATTACAGCACCTCTGAGGAATGAGGGCAGGCAGGAAGACCCCGGCTAAAACAGACACAGCAGCAGCTTTTTAATCAGGCATCGCACGAGCACACGGTCTTACTGACCATCGCCACTGCCACTGCCTGCGCCCCCGCCGCCCGCACCCCCCCCCCATCCTGCAGTGGCACCTGCTCCAGCCACTGCAGTGGCACCTGCTCCCTGTGTGAGCCTGTCCAAAAACCAGAGGGGGAGTCTTTCAGTGAGTCAGCCCTGTAAAGATCAACTACAGACAGCAGATGTAAAGCTCAGCCGACGGGCTGCTCACAGTGCTGTAGATCACCAAGGACACCCAGACTATGCGGTCGGGGTGGTTCAGGAGCGCACTGTGATGTCATGACAGGCAGCGTTTTTCAGCTCCTGCGTATGGCGGACTGCAGCGCTGCGTCAGGTGAAGCGTTCCCCCGAACGTGGCCCCCCCTCAAAAAATGACACAGCGCATCCCAGGATAGCTAACAAAGGAGGAGGAGGAGGAGGAGGAAGAACGATGACGAACTACGACCTGTCAAACAACCAAAGAGAAGAGGAGAGCGGAGAGTGAAAAGGTCACGGATGTCATCCAACGCAAAGGCTCGCTTGCTAAACAGCAAACAGAACAAAACAAAAGAAAGTTTTACGCTGGGCTGTATTTGCTGGGTAAAGGGCAGGGGGGATCAGGGGGTGCTGGTGACGCTGCTGCCAGTGATTCAGCAGGTAAATAGACGCGTGGCCTTCTACAGCCGGAAATCCGTCAGGAGGGCCTAAATCACCAGCACCAGGGCCACCAGCTGCTGCCACCGCAGACCACCGCAGACCACTTCCTGGGGTGGGGGTGGGGGTTGGGGGAGAAGCCTTTAACCTCTTTACACCTCATTAAGCCTTTCACACACACATACAGGCTATTTTTAACCCTCACACAGCGGTATGTGTGTGTGTGTGTGTGTGGGGGTGCTCAACACCCCAGATGCCCCATGTGTGCCTGATGAGGAGACTGAGTAGATAACCAATGAGAAGAGAAAACACTGATCCTGTTTTCTTTACAAAATGGAGGTGAGGTGGGGGGGAGAAAGTTCTAGAAATATACTGCAAGTGTGTCAGCTTGCTCAAACTTGCTTATTTAAGGGTGGCCCCTGCAGACCAGGTCAGAACAGAGCTCTTTGTAGCATTATTGACTTCAGCTGTAAACCCCGAAAGGGCCAAAACGTTTCACTTTAATCCAAACTTTAATCTGAAAGGGTTCCATATTGTAAAGGCAAAAACTCACGGTCCCCCTTTACAGATTGAGAACAAACACTGGTATATCTCAGTACAGTTTTTTTAAACTCCAAAATCAGAATCACATCTGGTCCAAATGAAGCAGATTTGACCTGTTAATCTAATTCCATTAGTATTAGAAATTCAATAAGAAAAAAAGACAGTTTGTCTGGCTGTCGCTTCCACCTAAAGGCCACAACGGCCTTCATTTAAAGCCCATCTTGATTGGACAAAGGCTTGCTCCTAATGTCAAGAAGCAGATTAGGAACTCTGCAATAGTTCAATAGCCAATTCACCAAATTCCAAATATGTCTGGAGTCTGAAACTGAGGGCAAGAGTTTACATTATCTTATAAAGGTTTACAATCTTGTAAACGAAGCCTAAAAATTTGTGAAGACGCCTTTCCCACTTGAATTAAAGACAGTGAGAAATGATAGTTTAATGATAGTTTAAGTCATTTTGCTCTTATACATAACTACGCTTTCACAAGTTATTGGATAAACAAACACGCAGGGGCGCTGTCTTATAGAGTTTAAAAATCTGCTTGTTTTTTTAAATAAAGGGGAGAGCTGGAATTTTACGCTCATTCTCCTGCCTGCCCAGTCTTCTGCTGTTCAGCAAGAATCACAAACTACACTGACTACACAGCGCAATCAAACGCCGCTGATTTTTCCTCTTTCAATACGAACAGGCGGACTTCTCAGACGTCCACATGGCGTAGAATTTGGACGAGATAACTGACGATCGCCAGCCAAAAACGGTTACCTGAGTAACCCTCGACGCGAACACAGGCACGAACCCACAGCTCCTCATCCATCAGCCCCAAAAACCAAGACTAATCGCTCAGGTCACATGACAGGAAGTGCCTGCTCTCTGCTCAAGGCTGTCAGGTCCCTCTCCAGAACAGCACACGCCCATCGGCCGCTAACGGTTAGCGCCGATTAAGCGGCTTCCTCCCGCAGCTTCACGGACGCGATGGAGCCCGTCTCCGGCCCGAAGCCAAGGCCAGAGCACCGTGAGGCCTGAGAAAGAGACACGAACCCAGGCCGGAGCAGAGGAGCCGCGAGCTAGCGGAGGAAAAGGCCATCGACGTCGTTAAAAAACCCCCAAAACACACAAAACGCGGTAAGAAGCCGCAGAACACACTCAAGATTTTCTTTTTCTTTTTCTAATTTCCCTACATTTACGGGGTCCAATTTTCATCCATTTAACTTCACTTATTATAATATTTTAGAAAGCCGAAGCGGTGAGCTGCTAGAAGAACGCCGGGCGGCCAGCGTTCGGCCGCGAGCCAGAGCCGTGATTGGCCGTCAGCGGGTCAGAAGTTCATCGCCATAGCGAAAGAGCGACACAGAAAGACGCACAGTGATAAAGCACGCGGGGGGGCGCGGGGGGGGGGGGGCAGGCTAACTTACCCCAATGCGAAATGTAATTTCCCTGCCTCGTTCCAAAAGCAATAGGGGCGCAGTTCTGATGATAAAACTGTCAGAAGGCATCAGTGGGCGACCGTAGGCCCATGAACAAGCCCAGTGTGCGCAGCGCTGGGGGAGCTGAGCGGGGAACGGACCGCTTCCGGCACCGAAACCGCCCCCATCACCGTCCACTCATACTGAGCCCCGATACTGAGCCCCGCCTCCACGCATTTGGGCCCCTGAGCACTCCAGCACCGGGGGGCAAGCCATCCGATCTGGATCTGATACGGGGGAACGACTGCGGGTTGGGGTTGGGGTTGGGGTTGGGTTGGGTTTAGGGTGGGGGGGGGCAGCTGGAACTGAACCCTGGCCTCGGGTCGAAGGTGAATTATCTCTCGCCCCATCTGACAGACTGTCGATGGGCGGGCGATAGCGCGGCCCGTGGCGCCCGCCTCCACTTCCTCCCTCAAACCCCAGCCAAGCTGGTTAACATGGCGTGCCTGGAGTTCACCTTTTAGCCTTGGCCTTACCTGGAACGGGGGGGGAAGGAGGGAGGGAGGGAGGGGTGGAAGGGGGGAGGTGGGCCAGCAGAACCTTCCAGACCGAGGCCTCTCCGGTCTGAGGGAGGAACAGTGCGATTCCGCGGAGCCTTAGGGCCGGGGGGAACAGCACTCACCTTAAACTCCTCCACGATTATCCTCAGGGACTCATGGCCCGCCTTCCGCATGTCCTCCAGGCTCACGCTGTGCTGCTCCTGGAAACAAGACAGAGAAAAGATCAGGACTGAGCCGGGAGCAATCAGGCTCGGTCACTTCCTGCTACGCGCACACTGTACGCTGCCGCTTCCTGTTCCAGCCGCCACACCGCCCAGCCCGCAAAACAAGCGGTCACCTCCTGCACAGTCACCTCCTGCACAGTCACCTGAAACATTCACAGTTAGGGAACTGGGCCTGTGGCCGGGGTCTGGGGCCTTAAGTAAAACTGCTGAGCGCGGATTCCTCCTGGACGCAGTTGCCCTCAAGAAAACGTTGCGACTGCTGAAACTGGCAAAAAAAAAAGGTCTATTCAGTGCCACACAGTGAAAAGGACATTCGCAGACTAATCCACTTAAGAGTAAAAAAAAATAAAATAAACACATAAATAAATTCCAAATTGATTTCTGTTGATGTAGAATGATTTGTCAAGGAAAAAAAAACACTTGCAGTTCGCACTTATTCTGTGGGTGGCTCAGATGAAATATTTGTGCGTTAAAACCACCACAGAATAAATACCATCAACGTGCCTCATAACCCGCTCCCCCCCCCCCCCCCCCCCGCCACCCCCCCCCCTCCACCCCGTTCATCAGAGCTTCTGACAAGCAAATAGAGCGCAAAGCGGGGAATTCATTCAGCGCAGACTGCCTGTCTCCTTTCCAGTTAATCGCTGTTTTCAATTACACACGACTTCCCCTGAAAGAGAGGAATAAAAACCACGCAGGCGACCGCAGCCGGCCGCCTTCCCAGAGAGCCGGAACGTTCTCACACGGAAAGGCCGCGGTGCGGGAAGGCCCCGCACACAGCCCCAACACACAGCCCCGCGCACACAGCCCCGCACACAGCCCCACACACAGCCCCGCACGCAGCCCCAAACACAGCCCCGCGCACACAGCCCCGCACGCAGCCCCAAACACAGCCCCGCACGCAGCCCCACGCACAGCCCCGCACACAGCCCCGCACACAGCCCCACGCCGGCGTCTGACGGGGGCGTCCGGGACGCTGGCACCGGCCCCAAGCATTCCGGTGGAACTCCTGTGCCCCGCTGCCACCCTCTGGATCGTCTGGAGACCGCAGAACGCAGAACCACCGCACCACGGAAACCACAGCACCACAAAAACCACCACCAATACTTCCACCCAAGGCGACTTACATAAAATAAAATAAAATGGTAATCTATTTGCATTCAATCAATTTAAAAGGCTGGATGTCCTACCGAAGCAATTCAAGTTGCTCAAAGGAACAATGGCAACTGCCCCGCCTCGGATTGGAACATGCAACCCCTTCTGTTAGTACCGTCAGACAAAGCCACCTACAGCCCACACCATCTTAGCTGGTTCAGCTCTACCATTAAAAAGTCTTTGAAGAGACACACGCAGCCAAGATTAATTAATTGCGATGGCACTGATAGAACAC
This sequence comes from Anguilla japonica, assembly GCA_025169545.1. NCBI lineage: Eukaryota > Metazoa > Chordata > Actinopteri > Anguilliformes > Anguillidae > Anguilla > Anguilla japonica. The sequence goes on along the minus strand of CM045901.1, from coordinate 17,680,530 downwards.
CCATGTGACCACAGCATCACAATGGGCCACTGGCATAAGGCCGGGACTCCGCACAGTGCTGACTCCTACCTAGCAAACCCCACACGTGCTGAGGAGACGCCATTAACTGACCATGAAGGTCCCTGAAAGTCCAACACGGCTGGAGACAGCCGGCTTAGCCCCGTCAGAAGCAGGGCGACTCTGTAGGTTAACCCCGTCAGAAAGAACACGAGCTCCTGTTACTGGATTACCAAAATAGACCTATTGTGCTGCTCAGTCTGCTGTTCAGGAGCCCAACACAAAGCGCTCTCTTTGCAGGCACGCACACACTCTTTATGTTACGTGCAGCATGTGGCTTGCATTAGAAACACGGGCCCGACGAGGAGCGGCTCCCGGCTTGTCATCGAACCCGATCTGCCGGCTGTGTGGCCCTTTCCCAGGGAGGGGGCTGCAGGACCCAGAGCTCTCACAGACCCCCCCTCATCCCCCCCCACAGACCCCCCCCTCACCCCCCCCAGACCCACGGGCAGAGCAGGAAACCAGGCAGCAGCGAGGCGAGACACACCTCACCCCACCGAGAGAGAGAGGGGGGAGGGATGGGATGGAGAGAGAGGGGGAGGAAGGGAAGCAGAAAGGAAGATAGGTGGAGAGAGAGGGATGGGGAGAGGGAAAGAGAGGAAGGGAAGGAGAGAGAGAGAGAAACAGAGGGAGATGGTCTCTGCTTCCTGTGTTTCTCCCTAATGAGTTAAATTACTAAATTACAGTATCTGCAAATCCACAAGCCTTCCTACCTTCACCTGGAAGCAGAGAATGTTTTTTTTAATGAATGAATTAAAGCCATCCCCTGTACTGGACCAATGGTCAGGCTGACATTACCGTTTTGCGCAAAGCCGTAATCCAATTGGCCAAAACTTTCAATTGCCACCAGCAGTGTGGCACCACGTGCGTGATGTGAGAGGTGTGCAGTCCAGCACTTTTCCACGGATTCGAGCGAACTCATTTCCCAATGCTTTGCCAGACACATTTACCTATAAAAAATATATAAAGTCTTGTTCAATGAATGCACTGACTGTCTGTAGAGGGCAAAGCACCGTTTTTTATAAGTACACACACGGCACATTAATAAAAAATTGTTAAAATACAAGTTCTGACAACTTCCTTAAGAACGGCACTAAAGTAAACTCACATCCAGAGCAAGAAAAACAATAAAAGGCAAAAAATAAAATAAATAGAAAACACCAAATACAGAACTTGTTGCTGGGAGAGCAGACGGCTGAGAGGCTGTTTTCCCAGGGCTGAACGCAGCCGTACTGTCAGAGAGCGCTTCCGCGGTCCCGGCTCTGACTCCGCCCCTCTCCTCTCCAGCCACACAGGTTTCCACGAAACCACGAGCCCAAACACACTTCAGCCCGGAGAGCTGGGCCACAAGCGACCGCACCTCGCCGCCGCCCTCGCCCTCGACCAGCCCGCCGCCCGCCGCGTTTACAAAATGGCGCCTCGTTCCAAAGAACACAGCCGGCATCACCGCCGAAATAAATCTCAATTTCCCCGGGCCCACTTTCCTCATTCAGCAGCAGGCAATGAATTAGCAATCAAAGGGCTTTCTTTTCCTTTTATTCCCTTTCCAAAGCCCCCTCTCTCTCTCTCTCTCTCCCTCTCCTGTTCATTCTCACTCTCGCTTCCACTCCACCACTGCACAAGACAAGTCTGCCCAAACAACAAAGCCTCTAAGAAAACAACGGCACTTCCTGTTTGTCTGTTTGCGGTCCAGAAGAAAACAACAGCACTCCCTGCTGATCTGTTTGTGGTCTCGCCCCCTCCCTCCCTCCCTCCCTCCCTCCCTCCCTCCGTCCGTCCCGCCCCTTCAAAAAAATCAGTATGCTGCTTCAGCATGAATGCCTCCCCCCCACCCACCCTCTGTTGATCTGTTTGTGGTCTAGAAGAAAACAACAGCACTTCCTGTTGATCTGTTTGCGGTCTAGAAGAAAACAATAGCACTCACTGCTGATCTATTTGTGGTCTCGCACCCCCCTTCCACTCCTTAAAAAAATCAGTGTGCTGCTTTAGCATAAATTCCCCCCATTGGAAGTGAAGCCTTCCGGTGTGACTGCAGCAGAGAGAGGGAGAGCCGTGCTAACGTGCTAACGTGCTAATGGCGTGGTTTCTGCTGTGCCGCTATGTTTCCATAGCACAGGGCCCAGTGGCAGAGCTAATGGGGCTGCCAGTGGACTCACGCTGTAGGTGCGGCCTGCTCTGCGTTTCCCAAACCATTCCCAGCGTCCACAGAGACCCGATTGGGTCTGGCCACACACCCAAAATATCCGAGAGCACTGCAGAGGAACAAGGAGAGGAAATAAAGCGACTAAAACGGTATCAGAGCAGCACATCCCCAGAGATCGACAAACTAAAAGCAGTCTGACATCCGTTTCTTTTTTGTTTTTTACAAAACAAGCAAAGTGCTCCTCTTCTTCACACCATCTATGAATAGCTTCCCAAATCTCATAAAACATTTTCATGAAAACAGTCAATTTCTTAAACAACAATTGAGGCTACACCTCAATTAAAGTTTTATTTTTAAAAACAATCTGAATCTGGAGTAGTGTTTTTCTTACAAAGTGAAAGGCACTTTTTTTTCTTAGCCTAAAAGCTAGTTCTCAATGAATAAATAGTAAATTTGTAAACCATGTACTTTTTTCTCTTCTCATCTCTGTGGGATTCCCCCGTTGTAAGAGGAAGCAGAACTGAGACAGGAACATGTTGTGTCCAGAAGGGAAGGAGCGGAACATGTGGGAAAGGCTCAAGCCGGGCTCCGGGGTGAGATATTTAGGGAACTGAGACGATGTGCGGTCCCCAGCCTGCAGACGGGCAGAAGGCACAGAGCCCAGGGAGAAACGTGCAGCCTTTTCAACCCCATTGTCCTAGACGGCTTTTACACACCCAGTGCTCAACACCTCAACACATGACCTCATGCTCCTGCTAGCTGCCAGTGTGTGGGGGGGGGGGGGGGTGATGCACGTCTGGGACAGTGGAAGGGAACACTTTTCCCTCTAACCCGGGCGCTGATTCCCCACCCCCCCCCACCCCCCCCCCACCCCTCCCTGGTGTGATGCAGACAAATTGCAACAAGTGTGCAGAAAACTGGGTGGCGGATCTGTCTCGGGCTTTAAACGTCTGGGGGGAGGAAAAAAAACACATAAATTGAAAATGAAAAATAAATTTTTCAGCAGCGCTGACACAAGGTTTTAAGGAGCACGCGACAGACCATTGGCCATTTTAACCAACACAAAGGTGTTATTTAGAGCCTGCATCGATACATTCAGCTTCACTAGTGGCTTGTTTCTCTTGGGGAGAAAAAAAACTCCTAACCACATAATGCAAATGTAAATGGGAAAAATGGACACTGACAAGACAAGAAAAGCATGGAGGACTAGACAGATAAATCCAAGATTTGATCTCTATAATATCAAGCATGGTTGGGTTTTTGATGTATTGAGGCGATATAAACATATATTTAAAGACAGGGGCTCCCTCCCATCAAACCCGGGAGAGCAAATGAAAAACAAATGATGAATCTAAAGAGATCATCCATCAAAAACAGCACATGCCCCAAACATGCAGCAGCTATCTGCCAAGCCATGCAGAGGACTGAAGCCACTTCCTGCAGATGTTCATTCCTTTAACCCTTTAAGGTGTAAGATCACACACATGCGATGGGAATGATCTTAGCGGAACATTGGAATGCCGATGTAACCATCGCCACTGGCAACTGAAAGCAACGGCGTTCTGTAGAACTTTGAAAAAGCATTCCAAAAAAACCTACTCCACAAAGGGTCAGCTGGGTCTCCAGGGATCTGTGTCAATTTATTCTTTTGTGACATCACAATAAATAAAAAAAACAGTGATGTCACCCAAGAACATTCTCCTCAGTGTGTAGGATGAACCCAATGAGCAGGTGCTGCGTAACCAGGGAGACGGGCCTCCTGGTCCCACACGTGAGTATTTACACCCCTCCCCCCTCTGTTTGGGCCTCAGCGTTTAATTGGTCTGCATTCCTTTCACCCCGTCTTCATCACCGCAGTTAGTCACAGTGGGATGTACGGGAATTTTCAGTGTGTCTCTAATGGGAAGCACCACACCTATACCTCTGCTCCCACCCCCACCCCAGAACAAACAGCATTCCTTCAAGGTTTATCCCCTTCCCAAAAGCCAGTGCACATCAGCTGCCATGTCCTGCCGGAGTGGGTTGTCAAGAGAATGTCATTAATCCGCAAAGACAGGAGCCTTTTAAGGTGGCCAGGATCACGTGGTCAGAAAAGCATTGACAGCAAACATGTCCACGGGCTCCACAGCAGGAGTCTGTGCCCAGGTCACATGACTCAACACATGACAGGTTCATCTACGAGCGCGTTCAGATCGGAGTGTGTGTGTCGGGCCAGAGAGACATATCCTCTAAGACCCCGACTTCCTGACACCCCACAGAAGTGGGCGGGGCAAAGCCGGACACTAGGCCAGGCTGAGGCCGCTGATCACAGGCAGCGGTGAGTCACCCCTCCGGGTTCCTCTCTGTCGCTCCGCCGGGCGTGCCTGCCGCTCTCCCCCGAGCGGAGCTGCCCCTGGGCCACCGTGCCCGTGTGCAGGCCGGCGAGAGAGAGAGAGAGAGAGAGAACAGAAGGAGCGGGGGAGGAAGAGAAGGAGGGAAAGAGAGAGGGACAGAGAAGGAGAGAGGGGAGGGAGATGGGGCAAAGGGAGAGAAAGAGTCTGTGGAGTTATGCATGTGTGGGAATGCAATGCACGTGCACATGTGAGTGCATACATGCTTGTGAGTGCCTACGTGTGTATGTGTTGGTGTGTGTGCACTGGTACGTGTGTGTGTGCACCAGTATGTGTGTGTGTGCACCAGTATGTGTGTGTGCGCACCAGTACGTGTGTGTGTGCACCAGTATGTGTGTGAGTGTACGTGTGTATGTGTTGGTGTGTGTGAGTGTACGTGTGTGTGTGGTCAGGCCTCCCCTCCCTCCCTCCCTCTCCCCCTCTCTGGGTCCCGGCTCTGGTGCGCTGTGTCTCTCAGTGGCGTGGTCCTCAGTGCAGACGCAGCTGGTGGCAAAGCCAGCACCAGGGCCCCTGCCAGCGCCGCGCAGACAGATTCCAGAAATTTCCACGGGCGCCGGGGACGCGGGCCTTGGCACGGTGCCCTGTCTGTAGCGGCGCACCCGGCCCACCAAGGTCGCCCCGGCGACGCCCCTGTCACCGGGAGACTAACAGGTCATTCAGAAACTAAGTGCTTGTGTGTGTTTTGGTTTTTTTTTGGGGGGGGGGGGGTTTGGCTGGTTTTAGGTGCGAGGGGAGAGGCGAGGAAAAAAAATGAAGCGTAAACAAGCAACTTTTAAATATCTGTGTAAGCTGGAGAAACACAATGACGGAGGGCATGGCTCGTACCTGCAGCGTGCGGCTTTAAGGATGGCCAGCTCCCATTCTCTCATCTTAATCAGCCTCCGAACCGACGAGGACCAAGCCCTGCTCCACACCCCCCCCCCCCCACGCCTCCCCCCGGCCCCCCGAAAGGAAATTAAGCTGAATTTGCCCTTAAAGTATCTTAAAGTAAAAGCTGGGCAGCTCCCCTGCAAATATAAAAGATTTAACATGGAAATAGAGCTAAAGCTTAATAATATTGAGTGAGAACAGACAGAGAACATTTTAAAATGTGCAGTTCTCTGGTTTCGCCATAAGAGGGCAGTGCTTATAGCAGTGCCTTTAAGTCGTGCGCTCGTTTTGATGAAAATCCATAAATCTCTGGAAAGTTTTATTCAAGTTTGGGTGTGGATAAATAAATTGAGTCCTCCCGAGGAGCTATTTTAAGACACGGTTCATCAAAATGGAGGAATTTCTTTCTAATTGATACAAACACTCACCACCCCACCAGCTGAGTCATGGCAGTTTGGTTTTTTTTTCTGAAACCATAGGAGAATATTAAACCCTTTACACGATTCCTACAGGACATACGCAAGAGAGGCTGTAAACTTGGAAAAGGCACTACCCTGATTCTCTCTCCTTCACAGGAAAAACAGGACAGAGAGAAGTGAAATACAGTCTAAATCGAGGTGATCATGTCCTGTCAATCAGCATCAGCAAACTAAAAGCTGCAGGGGAGGCCCAGGAGACTACAGTATTTTTCCTGTCATTACAGGCTATTAAAACTGAATATAATACAGAAAGAAAGAAAAAAAACTCCTCCTCCATTTGCTAACCACCCCACTGTTACTCGAGCTTCCTACAGTAATGGAGTGAAGTGAGGTTAAGTGATCACAGAGGCACGCATGTTGCTGTTTGCCTGTTAGACAAAAGCTGAGCTCAGCGTAAACGGCAGGGCCAGTAAAACAGGGGAACAGGGGGACAGGGGAACTGGCTGTCCCGTCGGCTGCCCTGGTATCCCCCCGTGGCCCCTGTCCACACAGTTCTGCTGCGTTTGGGGGTCTGATTTACACCGACCGGAGAGAGAGAGAGAGTGAGTGAGAGAGTGAGAGAGCGAGAGTGAGAGTGAGAGAGAGAGAGAGAGAGAGAGAGAGAGAGAGAGAGAGAGAGGGGGGTTCTGGGAGGGGCGTTTCTCCAGGTTAGCTGGCGTCCTGGTCATGTAACCCCATACCGGGCAGAGGGGTCCCCAGCTCCTGGGGTGGTCCCGCACCCCTCAACCCCTACCTGCTGGGCACCTGAGGGCGGAAGAAAACCCCGAGCCCCACTAATGAGTACCACATTGCCCCCCCCCCCACAAATCTAAGAGCAGGACGGATGGAAGGGGGGGAGGGTGTGCTGATGCTGGCCGTGTCAGTCAAAAGTCTCCCGCTGCGCCCCCACCGAGCTACGTGTGCAGGACTGCCCTCTCTCAGCCAGGCGGAACAAACCCCTGCGTGAATACCGGCTTCTGTTCCCCCCCCCCCCCAAAAAAACCCCTGCACCCCAAACCCCCGCCCCCCAAAACCCCCCCCCCCCTCGCAGCCCGCTCTCCAAGGTAGAAATAAAGAGAACATGACAAACAGCGGCCATTCATTCGCCGTCCCACACTGGAGTGCAGGTGGGGGGGGGGGGAGGCACTGGCGATTTAAGAGGCTGCTGTCAAAATAATACCTGGAGGGATTACACAGGTAGGCAGAGGTGGGGGGGGGGGGGCTTTTTAGGGATGTGTGCCACAGCCTCTCCCTTGGAGGGAGGGGTGCAGGGGAATGTTCTGCTATGCCATATGAATGAATGAATGAATGAATGAATGACTGCACTATTACTGTTGTCCCATAAGTCATATTGAGCGGTAAAAAAGAGAGCCCACAGTAAATCTGTGCGGGTCTCTGGGTGCTGAGAGACAGGGTGTGTGGGGCCCCGGCCCTAAATCCAGCCCGGAGCGGGACAGAGACAATAAAACTACAAACCCCAGGAGGAGCTCCTTTGATCCTGCATTTGCAGCCAAGTTATTCTGTCCCAAACTCAGCCATTCCGTAACATGTTCATCCATTCTGTATCACGCTCAGTCATTGAGGACCATGGCTCAGGCAATCCTCCTTTATTTATTCCAGACGCAAAAAAGAACCACACTTTAGATTTTAGTTACCCATATATATTTAAGCGGTGAGACCCCATAAGGAGGTCCTATGTACTGGGAATACACTTCACACGGGCCACAGAGGTGCTGTTAAAGCAAGAGGGCCGTGTGTGTAAATCAAGTGCGCTATACAGACCGCCATCTACAGCACACGAGCAGCCAGCGGCCGCAGTGCTACTGTTCACTGCCGTTTCTGAGGACGTCGCTTCAAAACGCCCGGCTGCTTTGATAGGACAACAGGACCGGTAAATTCGGGGGCCACACAGGGGCCCCGACATGCGCACCCCCCGTTTTCCTCTCCGCGTCGTGTTTCAGGAAGTGATAAAGCAGCACATCCTGTCGCAGCGCCCCCCCCCCTTACCGGCCCCCTGAGCAGCCGCCAGCCCAGCTTTACGAGCGCCATAAAGCTTTTCATGTTCGACACCGCTAACATGACGAAGTACAAAAATAAAACGTACCGGTGTGTAGAGACTGACGCCCCAGAGCGGGGGGCGGACGGGGGGTCGGGGGGGTCGGGAGGGGCAGGGGGGGATGGCAGGTCCATTCTGCATACCCCCCCCCCCCCCCAACCACTTCCCTGCAGATTCCCAAACGAGCGCCTGAGTTCAGCTGCAAAACGCATTTTCAAAAACACATCATACAGCCGCCCCCCCCCCCCCTTCAGACACAGAGAATCAAAGAAAATGGATTTTCCTTTGGTTATAAACGAGGCTGCTGATAATTAACTTTAAAAAAGCGAAAGCAGAAATTCAAAGGGAGAGTGTAACTAAACACCCCACCGCCCAGTGGACCGGGCCAGTATTTTTTGGACATATGGAATCATCATTCCACATTTAAACATTACGTTGGGACCAGGTTTTAACAAAGGGTGGGCTGACTGATTCAATAAAAAGGTGGTGGGTTAGGGGAGATTTGGCACGCCCTTCTGCAGGAGAAAGGCTGGAGAATGGCCAGGTAGGGCCCTGTGAATAGCCAATGATAAAGAAAGTGTGTATAATAATGTCAGTCAATTCAAATCGGATCAAATTGATCTGTAAAGAAAAAAGGCGGCACGAGACTGTGTGGCTCAGTCCATAGGGTGAGTGATGCTCAGTAGAGTCGCCTTGTGTGCCACGGGTTTGATTCCCAGGCCAGGGGTTTGATATGCAGGCCAGGGGTTTGATTCCCAGGCCAGGGGTTTGATTCCCAGGCCAGGGGTTTGATACGCAGGCCAGGGGTTTGATACGCAGGCCAGGGGTTTGATTCCCAGGCCAGGGGTTTGATACGCAGGCCAGGGGTTTGATACGCAGGCCAGGGGTTTGATTCCCAGGCCAGGGGTTTGATTCCCCATGCCACGGCACGTTCTGTACTTGTGATCCCCTCTCTGTTTGTAATGCTCTCTGGTTTCCTTCTGCCTGAATAAAATGAAAAAATACAATAGGAAGGCTCTATCTCTAATAAAAACAAAAAAAACATTTCTGGAAACACAATGATTAAACTGAGGGATCATTAGGTAGCGGCCCGGTGGAAAAAAGCCAGGTTGGTAATTCGACCAGCACAACAAGAGAACCCCTGAGAGTCTTTTTGAGAGAGGCCGTGGGATCTTTGATGACCACAGTGAGTCAGGACGTGGGCTTAAAGTCCTGCTCTGCAGAAGGGTGAGTAACAGACACATGTAAAATAAGACCTGAGTAACAGACACATGTAAAATAAGACCCATCGGGCCCTTCGCTGTGAGGAGCAGTCCCACACGGTCCAGCCCGAGTGGAATTCCGAGTGGGAATCTCAGACTGGCACACGCACTGTAAAGGAAACCACTCCCATGGCTGAGAAAACCCCAAAGCTGGCCTCGTTTACCTCAAATATCAGCCCGAAAATGCCAGTTTTATTCTAAGCACTTTCATGTCTTAAGAAAGATTCTCAAGTCTCAAAGACTTTGTTCAAATGGATAATGGCATTCCAACAAAGAAAATCCTTCCTTGATTAAACATAAATATGAAAACACACTGCATAATGGGACAACACTTTAATGTTTCAGTAAATTATACCTTCATGCTAAAAAGATGTCAGCTTACAGTGAGAAAGAAAAAAGCCTATGTTAGGAAGTGTTTTGGGGGGGGGGGGGGTTTGGGATGGGTTTTGGGGACGCCAAGTAACAGGGAAAGAGTTTCTGCATCTTGGATCACCAAACAAATGACATCAGCACCCGCGATGGAACTCATAATGAACGTAATTGCAAGCGTCATCAAAACTAAGAACGTGCCAAAGTGATGGTGAGGATTACAGAAGCGAGCGAGTGGAGCATCCATCGGCGTCACGAGATCTGGGCGTCCTGCATGAGGCACTGCTCTTGTGTGTGTGTGTGTGTGTGTGTGTGTGCGTGCGTGCGTGCGTGCGTGTCTGTGTGTGTGTGTGCGTGTGGGGGGCACACCCAAAGGGAACACAGAACATCGCTTCTGTTTATTGTGCCTCCACAAGGGGTGAACCTCCCGGTTCAGAGCCGCTCGTGTTTGCCATGGTGACGTAACCGTGGGCCGGAGGGGGATGAGCCAATCACAAACGTGCGTGCGTGCCGTTTGGGCGCTGACATAACACCTGAGACTAATCCTAACGTGGCGCTGTTTAATCCGACCAAAAAGAACGAACGCTGATGTCATCGCTCAGCGCAGGACGCTGGAACAAACAGACCCGACCCGGACCCCAAGCCTGCGTGACTCCCAGCGCAGACGGTCCGCACAAGACCGCCCCATATTTACTCTGAGTCGGGACCCACCAGTTCCCAAGGAACATACAAAAAAGTCCACATTCAGTGAGAAGAAAGAGTTCAGTTTGCAAAACAAACAGCCTCTTAACTTACCGCAGAGCCCAGAAACGTCTCACCATTCTCTCCATCCCATAACTACGGAGGGGAAAGTGTGGAGGGAGAATGTGTGGGAGGAAAGAGTCGATGACGACGCCAAAGGCAGACAGTGCACATAACACAAAAGCCAACAACCACCAATCAGTCTGTCCAACACCTTAGAGTCCACACAGGGCTACAGCAGAGAGCTGGCACTGATCTCCCACTGAGGACAACTACAGGTGTCTGCGGGTGGCTGGGGTTTCAATGGGAGAAACGTGTCTAACGACAATCATTGGTTTCTATGTCTCTGGCCTTAACCTCAAGAACCATATACTCTACTGTGCTGAAACTAACACTACTCTTATTTTTAGTTTTTTTTTGTTTTGCCATCCCAGGAATTTGCATCATGTCAAAAAAATGCTTTATACTTTTTTTTCTGCCGGGTCTCAGCAGGACACACTTGTCATGCAGAGCAGCAGAATAAATGTTTATCCCGAATCCGTGTGACGACACATAGAAGACTCTCGCAGGACACCAGGCCGTATTGCACTTGGCGAAAAGCAACCAGTTTTACGACCGAAAACGATGTCCTTGGTGGCCGTCCAGCTCCCCCAGCTCCGGACAGCCAGGCACGTCGGCCATGTTAGCCCGACTCCCAAGATGCACTCTGCGTCCACCTCTCAGTGTCGGCCAACAGTCAGCCGTTATAAATTCAAAAAAGTGCCATTTTGTGCCATTTTGACCACCCTGCGCAAGCAGTTTCTGGAAATTCCTTAAAAAGCACTTGGAACAAAAATCCCTGACTACCACTCAGAGTTCCCCCCGGGCCGAACAGTACGATGGATCCATAACTGCCACGTGTTCCACGGTAAGAGGTCAATATGTATACAGCTTGATGCGGATACAGGTGCAGATTTAGGGAATCACATTTTAAACAGAGAGCAATTAAACGCCTCAATTAAACGCTCCTTCCGAATCAAAGGGCGAGCACAACAACAGCAGCAGATACTGTCAATTAGCCATGAAGGTAAAGTAATTACCTGTGACATCAGTGTACCTGTGATGTCACTGCACACTCTCGTCTGTCCTTTTCAAACGAAGGAAACGTAAATAATGATTTTGACATTGAAACCCGTGCTCTTTCATAAGCCAAGCAAGAAAAAAATCAGACTCCCACGGGTAAAAAAAAAAAAAAAAAAAAAAGTCAAGATTTTTTTTCCCCATTTCAAAATACAGGCCTACCTATGTTTGTCTGCAGTAATTTTCAGCCTAAAGGCTGTTTCCAGTAACCACAACACACGGCCGTTTACGTGTAATCTGTGTAATGTGGTACGGCCGTGCTCACGGGCAATGCAGCGCACTGATTGGACAGCTCGCTCCCACGGTCTCTGCATCAGAAGTGCTTCTGACAGCGCTGAAACAGCAGTTTACCGTAGACCCAGTCCCACTCAGGCCCGTGTGTGACTCGTAACCTCTGCAGCACAACTGAGTTTATGTGCAGCAGAGAGCCGCTTCAAAACCTGAAAATCTGCACTGCAGTAACCAAAATAAACAAGCTCTAATGTTCCCTTACTGTGCGCCACAATCGGGCCTCTTCACCTGGCCAGCACGGCCCTACCTGGAGTTCAGCGTAGCGCTTCCGCTGGAGATCGGACTCCGCCCCCTTCTCCTTCTGGAACAGCTCCTCCATCCTGGCCTGCTTCGCCATCATTTCTTCCAGATCCTGCCCAGGGAGAGACGGAGGAAGACGCACATCACAGCCGGCAGGGAACCTGTGTGGGACTCCAGTGAGTCACAAACACCGACCGACGGCTGCAAGTCCCGCAAAGAAAATACTGCAGTTAAGCATTCCTTTTCTGTAGGAAAGGAGAACGCATCACTCCTAGCTCAAGACCAGCTCATGTCAGCTTTACTAGGAGTGTATGTACTAGGAGTGTATGTATTAAATACACAGATTCAGCTTTAATCCTACAAGGTGTGAGGTCACAAATATGTGATCAGAAAGTTCTTAAGTGAACATTCTAACGCTGATGTCACAGTCACAACTGGTAGCTGAAAGCTACGGCGTTCTAGAACACTGAATTTGGAAATTAAAAAAAAAACATTCCAAAAAAACTACTCTCAAAGGGTTAAAAGTTACGTAACACAGGTATTGCTGCATGTCCCAGTAATATTACAGCGGGATGACATCCGTCAGCTTGGTCGGGTGCGATCCAGCAAGAGCAACCCCCAAAAGCACATGTACGAAATTATGCTACATTCATTTAACTCACTGGCCAGAGAGAGTTACAGTACGCGAGACCATAAGTGCATTTTTGAGGGATTTTTTCCCTGTAAGTGGAGTGGCCTCCGGACCCGACCTGCTGGATGCGGGCCTTCTCCTCCGCGCTGGCAGCCAGCTGAGTCTGCAGGCTGCACACCACCTGCTGCACCTGGCTGTGGGCCTCGCGGGCTTCCGTAGAGTCGGGGGGGTCGGCGGCGGGAGCTGCGTGCTGCGTGGTGGAGGCGGTCGGGCCGTCGGGGGCAGGGTCAGGGAAGACCTGCGCGCAACACAACCGCGTTTACGCACGTCAACCGCGCCCGTTTACACAGCAACAAACTGCGTTACCCATCAACTCAACTGCATCATTCACTGAGGATGTTCAGATTAAGGCTGTCGCTCAAGCAGCCCACCGAAAAAACACACACACACACAGACACACACACACACACACACAGGGCCAGGGATTTACCGAGAGCAACAAGAGGAGAGATTGTGAAAGGCAGGATGAGTGACATCACTGCAGTGGGATTCACACAGGGAGCGGCAGAACAACATTTGGACATGATGAAAGTCCGTTTGGGATATTTTCTGGCAGACAGCGAACCCTCAGAATGGCAGAACGAGAGGATTAATCAGGAACATTACTGATGCTGGTTCAGGGCGGATCAAAAAAAAAACAATAATCAAAGAGACAGTGAGACATCCAGCGACCAAGACAGGAAAAGAATGACGGAATGGGAACTCCCCAGAAGATGGGAAGATACGAACAGGAAAGGGTCTGGAGTGGGTGGGGCAGGATGGGGTTGCGCTTCCTGTAGGGCAACAGGAAGTGGGTCCCACCTGAGGCTGCTCTGGCGGGGTCCCGAGGGGGGCGGGCTCCAGGGAGTCTGTCTGACAGGACGGCTGCTGATCAATCAGGATGTCCGGGGGGGCCCCCGTCGCCAGCTTCATCCCTGGAACTACACCCCGACACCCCCCCCCAACATGAAAGAAGTTCATCTTTTTAAAAAATCTAACAGAGACAAAACAGGACACAGTGCTGACTGACTTGACTGTGGACCAGCAGGGAGGGTGCAACAAGTGCTCTGAGAAATGAATGGGTTCAATATAAACAGCAAAATGCTGTGTAAAGTGAACTCTGTTATTACTATTATTATTATTATTATTATCAACAAGCAACCTATGCAACAGCACGCATGCCCGGCCGGTTTCTCATTATGAGCTCAGTGTCAGTCGAGATAAAAGTCCTCCGAGACGAACACTGGACTGCAGCTCTAGGAGACGGCAGTGGGCTCTATGGTACGGTACAGTTGAGCCGAACGCGATGATCTGTCAGCCAATTACCCAGCATGCTTCACAGCCAGCGCACACTGTGAAGGCTTTCCCCACACGTGGGGTCCTGGGGGGGCTGCTGGGGGCTGAGGGGGTGTGGGGGGGGGGGGGGGGGGGTAAATTTACGAGGTGATGATCCCTCGACCCTCCACCGTTCCCAAAGTAGGGTGCACTTGGAAAAAAAAAAAACGTGCGAGAAAAGAAAACAGAGGAAAGTGTGGCAAAGGAAAGCCTGTTGAAACGGGCCTTAAACAAAAAAAAGGCGCTTTTCCACCTCCCCCTACCCACAGCCCCCCACACCACCCCTTTAAAAGACCTCTCAGTTTTCACTAATACTTACACTGGCTGGGAGAGAGAAAAATACATTTATTTATATATATATATATATTTATGTATATTTTTAATGCAGAGTATTTTTTGTTGGTAATTGCCGTGGCGCTGGTGGGTTTTGGCGGCCCGGCTCGCTGAAAGGCGCAGATTTACGAGACGGGCGCTCAGAGGCGGTAAATCTGGGGGGCGAGCGCTCCCTGCTCCCGACCCTCTAACCGGGCGGGGCACACGGGGGGACGCTGATAAGCCGGGGGGGGGGGGGGGGGGGGGGGGGGGGGGGGGTCAGAGGGGGGGGTCAGAAGGGGCCGGTGCCGCAGATGATTCACTTCTGTCCACCGCCGAAAAAAGACTCCACTTGCAAGCCCCTTTGAGAACCCCGCCTCAGCACTTAATGATGAATAAATAATTAGGGTGGGTAATAAAGTTACTGCGTGCGTTTTAATGCCCAGACTGCTTTCCAGGAAAGGGGAGAGACAGCAGACGTGACGGCTGACTGGATTCTGGAAAGCCTTAAGAGCCCTGAGGCCTTTTCCTGCAGTCTGCAGCAGGTCCATAAATCCTCATGTCCTTACGCTGAGTCCGTGTGACTGCACAGGAAGGGAGGGGGCAGGGTGCACGGGGGGGGGCACGTATCAGCGCTTACACTGAAGGTGAACTCTTCAACCTTTGGTTAAGTCAGGCAGGTTCATCAAACAGCCCCAGCGGGACACCTCTGAAGAGCACAGACAACGAGACCGCTGCGTTTGAGAGGTAAGGAACAGGCCGGGCCGACCCCCACGCCCCCCACGCCTAACCAGCGACGGCCTTGCGTAATCACAAGCTGCTCTAATGGTACGAACAGCTCGTTCACAGGGTGTAACACGGGGCTGCCAAACTCACGCTGAAGGGTATTTCACCCAATCAACACCTGGCTTACAGGAGCTGTGGAGTTAGGACAGGAGCACGGCCGTTACCGGCGGATTGGTTCCCGTTACCGATTCGCGAATTCAGTGCGTTACCGTGGTTTCCTATGCGGCTCCAGTGTTTCTCAGATATTCATCTGGGAAGACATGAAAAATAAAAAAAAACATGCAACCTTTTCACACAAGAGCAATGACTCACAGGCACTGCCAGCGCCCCACAGGAGCAGCACAGAGGACCACCCCAGCCCCAAACAGCACGGAGCCACAGGTGAGCCATTTCCCTGCAGAAAGGTCACAAGCCACCCCAAAGCACCCGGCCTCACCAGCCCCGTCTGTAAATCCATCCATCGTCCTTCAATTAATCAGTTAACTTAAAAAAAAAAAAGCATTGTTGCTTATACAGTATATGCAAAAAACACGATCGCACGCTGCCAAATCATTTTATTTGGTTATAGATTTTTTTTTTTTTCCCAGAAAATTAAAAAATATTGGCCCCATAAAAATGAAGAGGAAGCGTGAAGGAGAACGTGTCTCCAGGGGCTATCATTTATGATTTTATTTCCATGGCACAGCACATTAATGAGCATAACTCAGGACCTGAGAGAACGCAAACCCGAAAGATAAACGCGCTCCTCGAGAATATGCTCAAGTCCTCGGCTTATTTTGGCCGAAAGCTCCAGCACCTCCAGTGAAGAGAAATGAACATCAGCTCCAACTCTGAGTTAAAAAACGCACTAATTGTCTTACCATGCAGCCCCCCCACAGTACAACATGGATGAAGATTGGCTGCGATTCGTACTGGACATGAATTATGAATGAACCGAATTACTGTATGTTTCATGGAATTTTTAAAAGAAAAATTAGCCAAATAGAAATTCAGCCCCCGAGCCAGAGGCCTGAAACCTATGGCTTCTGCAGATATAAAGCCCCGGAGGGGGGAGGGGGGGCCGGGGGTCAGGTACGGGGGCAGGTCCTTTCGGGTACGGGTCAAGCAGCCACCGGCCTCAGTGTGAAAACAGAGCCGCTGGATCCAGGCTTCAGGGGAACGCCACACCACCGGGAGGACATAATTAATATCGTTTTAGTATTTATGTTCCTTTTTTAAGTGGTCCCTGTCCAGTCCCTGTCCTCCCTGCCGCCTCCTTGACCCTCTCAGTGTGCTGCAGTGGGACAGTACAGGAGGGTTACCAGGGGGGCAGCAGTGGGGCAGTACAGGAGGGGTACCAGGGGGGCTGGAGTGGGACAGTACAGGAGGGGTACCAGGCTGGAGCGGGACAGTACAGGAGGGTTACCAGGGGGGCAGCAGTGGGGCAGTACAGGAGGGGTACCAGGCTGGAGCGGGACAGTACAGGAGGGGTACCAGGGGGCAGCAGTGGGGCAGTACAGGAGGGGTACCAGGCTGGAGCGGGACAGTGCAGGAGGGGTACCAGGGGGCAGCAGTGGGACAGTACAGGAGGGGTACCAGGGGGCAGCAGTGGGACAGTGCAGGAGGGGTACCAGGGGGCAGCAGTGGGACAGTGCAGGAGGGGTACCAGGGGGCAGCAGTGGGACAGTGCAGGAGGGGCACCACGGGGGCAGCAGTGGGACAGTACAGGAGGGGTACCAGGGGGCAGCAGTGGGACAGTGCAGGAGGGGCACCACGGGGGCAGCAGTGGGACAGTACAGGAGGGGTACCAGGGGGCAGCAGTGGGGCAGTACAGGAGGGGCACCACGGGGGCAGCAGTGGGACAGTACAGGAGGGGTACCAGGGGGGCAGCAGTGGGACAGTACAGGAGGGTTACCAGGGGGGCAGCAGTGGGACAGTACAGGAGGGGTACCAGGGGGCAGCAGTGGGACAGTACACATACAGGCTTTACCAGAGGAGAACTTACAAAACAAACAAATAAATAAATAAATAAAAAACATGGGGGAGCAAGAAAAACAAAAAAATAAAGTTTAGAACCTGTTGGCTTGGTTGTTGTGAACGCACTCGTTAGCGCACCCGTTAGCGCCTGCGCTCGGCGCGTTTGGGCCGCTAGTAAAACCCGCGGCGCTGGGGAAAGCCGGTCTCCTGGCAGCCATGCTGTGTTTGGACTACCCACCGCCAGCACTGAGTAATCCGCCTAATCGAGCCGCCGCTCATCAGTGAATTAACCCACTCACACGTCTGCATGGGGGGGGTAAGGGGGGGCCATGTCGTTCCAGGCTGGGCATGAATGTGTTATTTACTGGGCTTCTCGGTCAGTGGGTGGGGATATTTGTCTTTCTCTGTGAGACATCTTTGCTAGTAAGTCCAGAGAGACTCCCAACCACACAGCCTGTACGTGGCACAGCACCAGAGTCTGAAAACACACACACACACACACACACACACACAGGCGGGAGCAGAACAGGCGTGTACAGTAACCCTTCACACTCTGTCTCCCGGCCCAGTCCGCTGGCCTCAGTTCCACGCAACTGAAGGTGAGAAAACTGCTTCGGCCGAGCTGTCAATCACACACGATCACAAGGCACCAGACTAGCACATCCTCCGGCCTCCAAGGTCAAAAGGGTCAACAGGACAAATGACAGACAGATCACTGCGGTCAAACAAAAGGCTGGTGGACATGCCCCACATCGTGACACACTGTCAGAGGGCACACTGCAGCAGCTGATCTATGATCCCGCAGGTGAAAGGCGGGATGGCTTTTGGATTGGCAAAATAAACTGCAGGCCTGGACTGAAAATTCATTGCACAACACAGTTTAGGAGAAATGTTGACTTCCTCCTCCAGGCTGTAGGTTTGCCCAGGAAAATGAGTAATGCTACGTTTGAGCAACGGTGCTTGAGCAATCGTGTTCTTCACAGGAAGGTGAGCGCTCAACAGGTAGCCTCAGGCACCATAACACTGGCAAAGCGCCGTTCAGACACTTTCTCTGATCCTCGGTTTATAATTCCTGTTTTACACGATTGTTCTTATCTTTGTTTCTGTCGTTTGTCTTTGTAACTTCGTCGTTTGACTGTGTTTTATGTCAGGTCCCAATTCGAAAAGAGACTGTAATCTCAGCAGTGTTATCTGCCTAAAATGCGTGTTTTTTGAGACGGTGCATTGCAATAAACAACTCGGCTGTGATCAGAGCGAAGGTAGCAGTCACGCTAACGTGTGCAGTACATGAAAGTGGCTAAAACCCCACGCACTTAACAAATATCCTGTTTTTTTTTTTTTAAAAGGAAGAAAAGCAGACACACAATGCATTTAACCTGCTTGTGAGATCCTGATTAATTATAGCCAGGCTCTGCCAGAAAGCAGAAGAACGTCCCTGGGTAGAGTTCTCAATTACAGGCTCCCGGGGCACCCGACGGGAAAGTGAATTTGGGGAAAGTTGGGAACTTAAGACCAGACGATCACCTGGGCGCTGCGCAGCTCCAGCCCGGCCCGGCGGATGAGAGCAGGAGCGGCGCGGTGCCGATGCTAAGTGCAGAACGCTTAAGCCCTTCCTGTAATAAAGGCCTAATCCGCCGCAGCCTCAGCCCCACTGCCTCACAGGCAGGATATGTTGCCGTGGCACCGCCTGTAATTTCGGTCGGGTTTGTTTTGAACTCGGACAGAGGATGTCTGCCGGGCCAAGAAGCTCCCAAACAGTTATTAACTAACTGCACTTTCCACACCCCCCCTGCCCCTGCCCCCCCCCCCCCCCCACCTGCGTCGGGACAGACCTGCGCTTTGACTGGACCGATATGAAAGGCTGAGTTTCCACCGTTGTTACGGAGACAGGTTCGACAGCTCCCGCATTTCATCGTAGCTCCAGATGAAAATACATGATAGAAATAATATAACAACCAAATAAAATAATATAAAATAAAATAATAATCTCTGTACTGCAATGCTGCTCTTATAACAAGAGTGAGAACTCCTCCATTACACTCTCCTGTCAGCCAAATGACACTGGCCCACTACAGTGGCCTCCCAGTCACAGTGCCTGAACTAATGACTTCCCTGTTGACAACAACAGCATTAAGCCAGAACAATCAGCAGTCAGAACTGTCAGTTAAGATTTTGACATGCAAATCTGATTGATAACTTCCTCAAATGTCAAGAGGAGGTTTCCTGACTTCACCCCCCCCCCCCCCCCCCCCCCCCCCTTGAAGAGGTAAGGTTCCTGGTACATAGTAAAATATCAAAATGTTACATCAGTATACCTGACCCATCTCTGACTCGTATAAACTCGGTGACAGAGACAGAGACAGGGGGATGAAGTTGAGCAGGATGAGTACAGTAAGGAGTGTTTAAACAAGGCTGAAGATGACTCATTGTGGTCTAGAACACGCTGTTCTCAAGAGGATCCGCATCTGTTTCTCATTCACTTTGAAATGAGCAAGCAAAATGATAATTACTTTTTTCTGAGAAATTCATAAGTCTCAATTAAACAGAGATTTCCTATATTCAATTTTGATAATTATTAGGTTGTACAAACTAATGCAGGTACTTTTTGTTCTGGGGAAAAAATGAGGATTAAATTACTTTTTGTGTATAATCTACCCTAAATTAGAGAGTGATGAACCCACCAAAACATACATAACCTCCCAAATATGCATAAACGTAATGCCTTTATGGGTATTAAACTAATAAAACCACAAAGAGATTCTACAATATCATAATACTCACACTCTTCGCATTTATTACATATTTTAAAACTTATTTTTAAATATCCATTTTTATCACATCTTGCATTTAAATCTGGACCTTATTTAAAATGCCTGCTAGCACCATTATAAAACATGCAATACTTGCATTGCTAATCATTAATTAAGCGCTTATAAGATGATTTTTTAGTCTTCTTCTCTCAAATGTAAATATTAACTGGATCACTGGTGACCAGAGAACAGTTTTGACCCCACATTTAACGCATAAATAACTTTATTATGAGAGGTACACAACTCCATAAACTGCAAATCTTTAAAATGATTTTTCAAGCTCTGGGTTTTCAACAGTCTATTTACCGTCTGCCCGCAGTTTCTAAACGTGAATCTCAGCAATAGGCAGAGCAGTTCATCACCTGTCCCTCTGCACTCCAGTTCCTTCAGAAAATGGCTGAATGAGAAGAGCGCAGCCCATCTTCAGAAGATCGTGACCGAACAGCGGGTGAGAAGCGCTGAGAGCTGTGCCCCCCTCTCCCCCCCCCCCCCCCCGCGCTGCGATGGCACCGTAGCGCGCCGCGAGCCGCGAGCCGGCGGCTAGCGCAGCGCTAAATCAGCGGTGGGTGGGAGGCGGCATCGCCGCGCCAGGTGTGCGATTAAAGAGCAGGGGAGCGGCCCCAGGGCTGCGGCGTCCGACACAAACACCCCCCGTGATATACGCGCAGGGCTGACCCCTGACCCCTGACCCCAGGGGCGGGGCTCTGCGGAGGTCGGCAGCTGTCAGGGGAAACATATTTACAGCTCGGGGAGCAGGCGTTAAGCAAACTTCACACAGCACAGCGAGAGAAGGGAAAACGGACACTCCCGTACTTATTATTATTTTATTTTTTTTAAACAAACAGGCAAATTTAGTGGGATACAAGGCAGGTTAAAAAGTTGCTCTCCTTGACAATTTTGCCAAACAAAAGGTTGATACTTTTTTATCTGACACCCCAAATTATTAAATTAAACTGAACCTAAACTTATTTCAGTGAAGGAATAGCAGATAATTCATTCTGAAATCCGGTTGGTCCTATAGTTTCCTCGGTGGATTCCGAGTTTTGGTGAAGTTGTGCCAGCTGGCCAGGCCCTGTGTACAGTAATTATGTAAGTGGGCCCAGAATTGTCCGTTGGCACCAGACACACAGGAAGCACTGGATCGGAAGGGGGGCGGGGGGGGGGGGGGGGTTGTCAGGGGGGGTCACTCACCTGAGGAGAGGGCAGCCCACGGGATCGCCGGGGAAACGGTGACCTGCGCCGCACCGTCTCCGCCCTCTGCAGCCTGCGGAATCACAGGGGTCAGGGGTCAGAGGTCACAGGTCAAACAAAGGAGCAAGCCGCTATAGCACCGTTTACACTGACACACACACACACAGGGGCTTTCCTGAAACTGGGTGGAGTTAAGCGTCAGTTGCCATGGCGCACACAGGGTGGCAACTGACATCCTTCCTCTGGCTGAAGAACAGGTCTCGCAGCAGACTGTGTGTGCTTGGGAATACCCCTTCTGCTCCTGCCAGGACCATCAAGAGACTAAATTATATTTTAGAAAGATTTAGAAAGATTTCAGCACAATTATTTTTTTTTAAAAATAGTTTATGAAAAAAAAAAAAAACCTGGGTCAAGAAAACCAATAAACCCAAACATTTAAGAAGCTACATCAGTGGGAGGTCGCCGCCTTTTCAGTGTTCCTTTACAATGCCGGCAACAGACCGAAGGGAGGAACCGAAAACACATAATTCAGAACAGGAAAGATGGAATGCTGGGATAACTAATCCAGCTCTTCTTTGGCTGAGACGTCAACACACACACCGGACAACAGAAAGAGAATCCATCATTTATTCCCCCCCCCCCAAAACCTGTAAAATTTATTTCAAAAGCCAAATCTAAACGGACAAAATGTCCGACTCCCGCCCCGATCGAACGGCCACCCGGTGGTGATGCCTGCAGGCGAGGGATTCTTTTTGTGTACATTCGCAAAATGACTCATTCGTGACCTCATCAGCCGAAAAATCAGCTCATTTTCCCCCTTTACATGATGCCAGAGACGGGACGGGCCCGACGCCCCGGCGTTTGGCCTGTCAGACGCTGCCCCCTGTCCCAGGAGGCCAGCTTCACCGCTCTCCACCAATCAGGGCGCAGAGAGTTTCTGAGAAGATGGAAGCTGTTTGGTTACAATGGCCGCCGGGTCAGATGGTATTGTTTAGCTATGCTGGTTTGTTTACTCCAACTCCTTCCCCCTATTATAATTTTTTATTTTTTTTGTGTGTCATCACATGTTATTTACTGATTTTTTCTAATATGGACAGATTATTTAATATGGAAAAAGTTAAGCTTGCTTTAAAAACATTGTCCCCCGCAATAACATCAAAGATACGTCAAACGGAAAATGCAATAAAATGCGAGAGACTTTATTATTCCTGATTCGTAACATGAAATGCAAACGCGGAGAGGACTTCTGTAAAGCCAAAGACAGTGTTTTTTTTGCTTAATGCGCAGAGACATGCAGGTTTGGCGAGAGATCTGTTTGAGCTCTGGAGCCTCTCCCCCAGAGGAAAGGGGAGAGGAGGAAGTAAAAGGTCACCGATGTTGAAAGGCTAATATCCCAGGGTGCACCACAAAAGTTCACGCACAACGAACAATGAATATGCTCAGCAGAGACGATGCAGGTTTAAAGTAAATTCTTTTTTTTTTTTTTTTTTTTTTTAAAGTAAACTTTCTCATGTAAACTAACTGGGAACAATTTCTTTCATTTTCTGTTTTTTTCACCGTGTTCTTTTTTTCATTTATCTTTGTTTCTTTGTCTATTCTTTCTTCCTCTCAGACAGGGGGGATTCCCGTTTGTCTTCATGCGGCTTTAAGAGGAATCTCTGAGCTTCAGGAACTGATAAAAATCACCAAGAGTACCTCCACAGCACAGTCAAATACAATTATTATCTGAAAAAATACACCCAAGACATTTGCTTGATCAAGCATCATAATTCAAGCTCTGCCCAGTGCTTTACTTAAAAAGGGGGGGAAAAAACTGAGTAAGCATGGTTTTTTATTTATTTTTAATGCCTGGGTCAAGGTTTTGGATACATCTAGCTGAATATGTCTTTAAAAACTGAAAGTCTGTTTTAAGAAAAAACATTAGCGGTTGTCTGTCTTTGTAATGTCAACAATAGGCCGCTAGACACTGGTCCAATGGACACTGAATGGCAGGCTATGAAAGAGACCTGATGTCATATTTCTCACCACAATACAGTATATCTGCGCTTTTTCTTAGATAATAAAAATGTTATTAAAATGGCCAAAACAGTAAAACAAACCAAATTGCAAATTAAACTAATCAACATGTCCTAACAGGAATTCCCCAACATTAAATAGCTTAAAAACTTTATTAAAACACTGACATGTCCCAAACTCGCAACCCCTCCGAGTTGCATGTCTGTCAGTCACGTTATTCAACAGCACTCAGGGAAAAGACCGCTTCTGGTCAAATTAAACAGGTCATTCTAAGGGCCTCACTGATTGGTGCAAAACATTGGTCATGTTAGCGGTTTGGAGTGTGCTAAAGGTCTCAAGAAATCAGGCCCCAAAAAATGATTCTCCTTCTTTTTCTGATAATAATAATAATAAATAATAATAATAATAATAATAATAATAATAATAACAACATCTGTGGTAATAGTTGCACAAGTAAAGATGTTCAGGTGCGTGAGTGTGTGTGTGCGTAGGTGTGTGTGTGTGTGTGAGTGTGTGTGTGTGTGTGTGTGGGGGGGGGGGGGGGGGGGGGGGGGGGGGGTAAGCGACTCATCTCCGGATCTCCGGGGCAGTTGTGGGCACACTGGCCCACGCTTCATGACACACTGAGGGGGAGAAGGCTAAAACAATCTCTTTATTTCTCGCACATCCACATCAATATAAATAAAACAAAAACTGTTTTTTTTTTGGCCACTCAGGAGAAAAAAAAAAAAAAAAACCAAAACATAAAATCAGTGTTTGGATGTGGCGTGCGCGCGATTCCGTCTCGCGCATCCCGCCAGAGGACACGCAAACAGAGGAGAGGGACAGAACCTTCCAGAAAGGCCTCGCGGCTATAAATAGGGCGGCGGGCCGGCCGCGGCTCCTGAGAAGGGCATTCTGGGACGCCTGCCGCTGCTATAACGGGCGCTGGTGGGGAGCGGCGGTGCGTCAGAGCCAAACGGTCTTTTCCCAAAACACCGAGGCCCAGGACGGTAAGGAGGTTAAACGAGGAAGAAGAAAGAAAGAAAGAAAAAAAAAAAAGGTCAACATCACAGCCACGCTTCGCCTTCCCGCCAGCTGCCTTATTACATCACAGGGCGAGGAAGCTCTGACACGGGCGGTCACGTGACTTCGAAGCGGAACGGCGGGAGGACTGAGCGATTAAATCCACAAACACAGCACAATATCCGGAAAATCTACTTTCCCAACGGTTATGCCACGACATGAACCTGTCAGAAGCACAAAGGTGACTGATGGTGAGTGATGGCACCTGTGCTGATGGGTATTTCACACAAGCGCAGTGCGATAGGAAGCTTTCCCAAAGGTGTCATGTATACCCTAACCAAAACCCCCACCACCGCCCACCCCCCCCCCCCCCCACCCCATCTGTGCAACACACAACAAGTGCAATGGGGGAGCATCATAAACCTGCAGACAATCACCACACACAGGAAAGGTGGTGCAGCTTAGATCTGGTTTCACAGTGCCATTCACCCAGATAACCTGAGACTGACCCCCTCCCCACAACAGTGCTGTATTCAGAGCCCCCTTCAAATTAAAAATGTCTCCTGGAAGAAATGCAGTTGTTTCATGGGGACTTTCAATCCTGTCCTCTGTCTGCACCCCCCTCCCTCCAAAAAAACCCCAAAAACAAACAAAAAGAAAAGCATTACAATTTTTGTTATCAGATCACCTCTGGGAGAGACAACAGAACTCACTGTCTTCACACACACAAAAAATAAATGAATTAATTAATTAAACCTGCCCAACAAAAGTTTGACACGTTAAAAAAAATTTTTTTTTATAAAAGAGGCCACAGTACCTCAAAGCCTCCGAAGTCATCGTCGTCATCCATCCCTCCTGGAAAATCCCTGCAAGGGAAGAGATTTAAGTGTGAAATCGGAGCACACACACACACAAGGAGAAGCATGCTGGCTTCCTGTTAGCCGCATACTGGATGTCCCTACAGCAAACTCTTCCAATGCGTTATTAGAAGAGACCCCAATGACTGGTCAGCACCAAACAAATAAGTGTAAAATTAAAAGGCACGTGCATTGAGCGGTTATGACATCATCCTCGGTGTTCATTCACGGCGGCCATTTTTTATAAGGCTTCATGCTGGCAATTCGGTCATGGAGCAAATGGAGTGCCTGATATATGGCATATATGATATATGGAGTGCCTGATATATGGCATATATGATATACGGAGTGCCTGATATATGGCATATATGATACGGAGTGCCTGATATATGGCATATATGATATACGGAGTGCCTGATATATGGCATATATGATATACGGAGTGCCTGATATATGGCATATATGATATACGGAGTGCCTGATATATGGCATATATGATATACGGAGTGCCTGATATATGGCATATATATGATATACGGAGTGCCTGATATATGGCATATATGATATACGGAGTGCCTGATATATGGCTATATGATATACGGAGTGCCTGATATATGGCATATATGATATACGGAGTGCCTGATATATGGCATATATGATATACGGAGTGCCTGATATATGGCATATATGATATACGGAGTGCCTGATATATGGCATATATGATATATGGAGTGCCTGATATATGGCATATATGATATATGGAGTGCCTGATATATGGCATATATGATATATGGAGTGCCTGATATATGGCATATATGATATATGGAGTGCCTGATATATGGCATATATGATATATGGAGTGCCTGATATATGGCATATATGATATACGGAGTGCCTGATATATGGCATATATGATATACGGAGTGCCTGATATATGGCATATATGATATATGGAGTGCCTGATATATGGCATATATGATATATGGAGTGCCTGATATATGGCATATATGATATATGGAGTGCCTGATATATGGCATATATGATATATGGAGTGCCTGATATATGGCATATATGATATATGGAGTGCCTGATATATGGCATATATGATATATGGAGTGCCTGATATATGGCATATATGATATATGGAGTGCCTGATATATGG
Organism: Anguilla japonica; assembly: GCA_025169545.1. Taxonomy (NCBI): domain Eukaryota; kingdom Metazoa; phylum Chordata; class Actinopteri; order Anguilliformes; family Anguillidae; genus Anguilla; species Anguilla japonica. Next base: position 17,654,434 of record CM045901.1, on the reverse strand, counting down.
CATATATGATATATGGAGTGCCTGATATATGGCATATATGATATATGGAGTGCCTGATATATGGCATATATGATATACGGAGTGCCTGATATATGGCATATATGATATATGGAGTGCCTGATATATGGCATATATGATATACGGAGTGCCTGATATATGGCATATATGATATATGGAGTGCCTGATATATGGCATATATGATATATGGAGTGCCTGATATATGGCATATATGATATATGGAGTGCCTGATATATGGCATAAAATGGCAGCTGGTGCATGCGAGGGGCGGGCAGAGGGCAAACGGGAGGAGCTGGGCCAGAACGCACAACTCTGACCTCGACTCTCACTGATCCAATGGCAGGACACCAGGATGGCTGCCATGATGCCACAACGGACCAAAAGAGCGGGAAAGAGGGCCGTTTCCACCGTGCGTATGGCCACCGTGCCTGTGGTCATGAGTTGTGCAGGGAGGACTCTATCCCATGTGCCCCAGTTAATTTTCGGGGTCACAGAAAGCCAAACAACTCGTACGTTAATAAGAAAGACGGGGAAAAAAAACGAACTGCGTGTAAAAGGGACCGCTTTCTTTATTTGTCATCGCAATTTGTTACGGGACTGCTCTGGCATGTATCTTGGTTTCCTCTACAGCGCCGTTAACACGTAGCAGATTTCAGGCGCTGTTATTAAAAGCCACACAAAGTTTATTTTTAGCCGTCTTGGTAAACGGGCTTTGAATCACAACTTGGGGAGACACAGTCACCATCCCTCTAACCTAGCAAAACCAGCGTGGCGATTAGGAGGCTTGTAAACGTCTGTTTGACTCCGAAAGACGAAGCCACCCTTCGACAAGACCGCCGCACTCAAAGCGTTTACTCAGTCTGTGACGCTAATTTGGAATCGCTCAGAACGCCTTTTAAGACTCCCCTTCCAGACGAGACGAAGTAATTACAAGAATGGCCGCGAAATTCGAAGCAGACCTTGGCAAGCCCCTAAAACCCTTTGGTTTTGGCTGCCCGAGTTCTGCGGGCGTACAATTTGCACTTGAAAAAACCCCAAGAACCCACCCGTGACTGGGCGACACCGCCGGCCTTGTGTCACCACTGCGCCCCTTTATGTAATGCTTCTGCTGCTAATCTTTCCACTGGCTAATTACAGCCCCATTAGTCCTCTGCGTCTGCGCTGCAACGCAACACAAAACCTGCGGCCGTTCAGCTTCTGCCAGTCTGTAACGTCAGAGTTCCACACGCAAGCAGCTCAGGCCCACCGCACACCTCCCACACTGGGTCCACTTTATCGTTTCGAATCCCGTCCCACCTCCTGCCTCGACTCCCAAATGTTTAGGAACGCTTAAACTGTCTGTGATCTTCACTAAAGAACTAAAAGTGCAACTTTCCGTTTCTTTTTTTTTTAATGGCATATTATTTTGAGCAGTGGAATCCAAATCTATTTATCTCAAAGTCATGAAGTCCTGAATTAATAAGATAAAATGAAAAATTACTGCTCAGAATTTAGACACAAAAAAACAATCAGGAAAAACCAGAAAAAGGACTGTGCATCAGGACTGGTATATTTGCCAGCAAATCAGAATTAATTAGCCTATTATTCTGCAATGCAAGAATTGTGCCCTTCTGATTGGTTAATCAGTTAATCACTTAAAAATGCTGACATTTATATTTTGATTATAAGGAGACAGAGTAAAATTTCCTGTAAAGTTTCCATTGGACCCTGTTAAGACGCCTGGTGACTCAGTGGAAATAGCCTGAGCCTCAAAAAATGGGAAAAAAACACACTCACAACAATCAACAAGGGCAATCATTTTTAAAATGCGCAACAGATGGAGTCTTTAATCAATATCTGTGCATCAGGGCACATCAGTGCAGCCCAAAGCGAATGGAAGACTCCTTCGGTCCCAACAATACACATGTCCTGAGTAAAACCAGATATCATTGGCATTGTCATCATCAATTCTTTCCTTTTCTTTTTTTTTGGGGGGGGGGGGGGGGGGGCGCATTTAATTATTTTTTCCAAACCGGAGACTTGTGCCAATGTTCAATCAAAAGTTGAAATAATGAAAACCAAAATAGCTTAAATAGCTTGGTGGAGGTCCAGATACAGTGAAGGCACCCCCTAGACACACATGGTCCATAACTGGGATTTCCCTGGGAATGAAGGGATCAAAGAGGAAGAAGAGAGGGAAAGGGTGGAGAGAAGAGAGAGGAGAGAGAAAGACAGAGACAGAAGGACAAAAAAAGAGAGCGGCACAGACAGAAGAGACAGCGAGGAAGTAAGAACAGATAGAGAGAGAGACAGAGAGAGGAGAGAGGGGGAGGGAGAGAAATAGAGAGAGAGAGGGGGCCATGTGGTGCCCATGATTACTTGGCACTGCCACCCAGGCCTGTACTCTGGGCCAGAGAAATGAAAGCGATACACAGCCATCCTCCATCGACACCATCACCCTTAACACACACAAGCTCCAGGGGGCTGGAGAGGGGACAGAGAGAGGGCTCTTCCTGAGACGTTCAGAACGGTGCTTCTCACAACAGTGCTAGGCCCTGAACCCGTTTAATCACAGAACCTCAACACTGCACAGGTTTCACTGCAGAGTCCTCCACTGCACCGATCTCCAAAAGAACAGCGAACAACCAAATTACTACGGGGGCCCTCCATAATATTAATCACACACAGTAAACAAAACCACAAACAAACAAAAGGCAAACAGTAACAATGGACCACACACTGAGCGAACATGAATGGGGGCGGGGGGGGGGGGGGGGGGGGGGGGTGGAGTTTGGAGGCAGAAATCATAAAAATATGCAAATGGTGGAAACACGTGTGCACAGAGGAGCCTGGGGATTTGCACTGGCGGAACACAGTCTGAGGATGTTAGCCTTTCCATTAATATTCCACTAGCACACGGTTCAGACAAGGCCATCAAGACCGGGCCGATTACGCAGGCAGAATGGATGTCTAAAAACCAAACTGCGCTCAGTAACATGCAACACACGGGGGAGAAAAGAGATTTTAAGAACATAGCAAGATGAGAACACTCGCTTTAATTTAAGGAAAGGGGCACGCTGTGTGACATGGTGTTAAAGCGTTTAGAACACAACACACAGACACAAGTGCACGTGCACACGATTCAAAAACACTGCGTTTCACCGATCTAGCTGTCATTCAGACTGAGCGGACACTGGCACACTAGGGAGGGAGGAAGGGGTGTGTATATGTGTGTGTGTGTGCGTGTGCGTGTGCGTGTGTGCGTGTGTGCGCACTTGCGTGTGTGTGTACATGTGCGAGGCCGTCAAATCTGCAAGGGCAGCTCATACTTTTGTTCTGAGTACGGCGGAAAAATTAAACGGTCCCCGTCAGCAGCTGCGTCCGATTGGCTGGGAAAGTCACGGTCACACAGACCCGTGCTTTCACTCGCTCGACACAAATTAGTCAGAGAGTCCGTTTCTGACAGCCCACCTGCACACCTTTTAAAACATCATTACAGCATAAGACAGAATTACAGCGTCACAGAGCCTCGGAAACACCAGGCCGGGACACACAAGCTCAGGCTTCATATGTTCTCAATTTAAGACTGGCGGGAGGGAAAAAAAAGCAAAAAGCAGATTTTAGAGTTTATACATTATGCACTGATACTGTACTTCACTGTGAGAGGGCCGTTGTAAACTCCTCCAGCCATCGGTAAAAATGTAACAGTACTTGTTCCAGAAAATTTAACTAAGAGTCCAGCTTCGCAGCGCTGGAGCTGGAGAACCAATCACGTTTGCCTCCACCCTTTGTGAACGAAGGCAACAGTATATTCCTCAAATGTCCAGGAAAGATGGAATGTTATCTACAACATTTTTGGCTGAAGAAACCAAAAGCCCTGCAAAACAAGTTCACCAACAAAATGGTGCAGGAACATTAAAAATAAACAAGTTGCTCAAATCGCCACACGGCAGCCTCGAACCCTGCCCACGATCAGTGTGCGGTCGTCGGCACTGGCGTGTAAACACAAGGTTTTTTTTGGTGTGTCAATAAATCCTCGCTAAGCTCATTTCTTAAAAGCGGCCATTTCAGGAGGGGGGGGGGGGGAAAAAAAGAGAAAAAATGACGCAGAACTTCCATGAGCGTCTTGGCGGAGCGAGCCCAAAATCTCACCAATAAAGAAAGGAAATGAGACTAATTATTTCCTGAGTGGAAGTCAAAACTTTTCTCTTCGCTCGAAACGCCGAGCTGGGACTGAAGAAAGGGGCTCTATTAACTGTGGAGCGGCAGTAATTTTCTGGGTAAACAGCCACCTCAGACCCCGGCCTACCTACAGCCAAGGATTAATGTTATCAAAACACCTTTTTTTTGGGGGGGGGGGGGGGGGCCATAATTGCTTTTAGTTATTACAAGCAATTTGCATCATGGGATACTACTTCAGCGGGGAGCCGATTCGTCCAGCAGCCGGCCCCCACCCCGCACAAACCCAGGTAGGCCCCCCAGGGTCTCAACCCAAGCGCCCGACCGCATCGGGGCACGCACCTCACCAGGCAAACAGGGGACCCCACCCACTCTCACAATATTTGGGGTAATCCAGACTCGGCCCCTCCTTTGCACGCACTCCCCCTCCCCCCCCCCCCCCCCCCCCCCCCCCCCCACCCCAAGGTCAAAGCCAACCAGTTCATGCCAAAATACCCCCCCCCCCCCCACCCCCACCCCCCCTCAGCTGGGCATCATATAGGAGAAAAAGAAAAATCATATTTCCTCCACACAGGAATTTTGGTGGCTCAAATGAAGTGGTCCGTCCTGTACGCCGCGTGTCTTGAGATCCTATTACACCCACCGTCCTGGCTGACCCTCCTTCCCCCGGTGCAGTTACACCCGCCTTTCTCCTAAAATCGAGACCACCCACTCCCCCCCCCCCCCCCCACGCCCATCTCTCATCTCTCCTGCGACTGACTTGTCCATCTGTCTGTCTGTGTGTCTCTTTCACTTCCTCTGTGTCTATGATTTATGAGGAGAGTGTGCGTATTATTAGGCAATAGGCATCAATGAGGACGTTTCCATAGATACTGTGTGTAAACACTACATTCTGTAGAGGTGAATCTGCCAGAGGCTGAACAAACAGACTCATGGGAAGAGAGGGGAATAGCTGCAGGAACAGGGAGGATGATGGTGAGGATGAATGAGGGAGAACACAAGGGCCATACTGCACACAGAGAGGCCAGCACCACAGCCAAAACTCAGGCCCCCTCACATCCACACGCACATGTGTTCACAAGCTTTCATGTGTTCACCTTCACAAGCTCATGTGTTCACAAGCTTTCATGCGTTCACATTCACAAGCTCACAAGCTTTCATGCGTTCACGTTCACAAGCTCATGTGTTCACAAGCATTCATGTGTTCACATCCACACGCTCATGCGGTCACAAGCTCGTGTGTTCACATCCGCAAACTTACGTGTTCACAAGCGTTCACGTGACAATAACTACAGTGCAAACCCAAAATGATGTAATTAACTCAGAAGGGCAGGCTGAAAAGCAGCCGCCTCAGTGAAACTGATCCTGGGGTCCTTCAGGGAGGAGAGGGCCCGTGCTCCAGCCCGTCAGCTCAGCGAGCCGCAGGGCAGCGAGGCGCTCAGCGCAGGAGATCTGAATCACAGCCGACACACCAGGAGAGGCGCCCCGCGGGCTAGAACCCAAAACCAGACGCGCGAGAGCGCGCCGCTCACACGTCCCGCACAGCGAGCGCCGAGGGCCCAGCGCCGGGCCCCCTCGCGGAAACCCCGGGCACGGTTACCGTGTGAACCAGAACCCCCGCCGCCGCCGCCGCACGCTGGATCAGCAGCGACGCGAGCACAGGGGCTCAGATCAGATCCAATCAACACTTAATAATAACGCTGCCAGTGTCAAACTACAGATCCCAGCATCCCCAGCACAGCCCGGGCCTGCTTCCTGTAGAGCCTGACGGAGCCTCGTTTTGAATCAGGAGAAACAGGAGAAAATTCTTATTTTCCAAAGCAGATTTTAACTTAACGCAGACAACACAATGATGTATGAGATGAAGATATCTAATTTCACAGTGAGAAAACTGTGCGTCGATCAACAAAATGTAAAATATAACGACGAGCGGACAGTTCATGCCCTATAGCTAAACAACCACACTGCCGGCAGATTTACGTTCCCCCCAAACGCAGGTGCTACCTTCCCTTCCGTCTGAATGAGAGAACTTCACACGTAGTCCAGAGCACGGGAAAGATTTGAATTATTCAGAATCCAGAACACGATATCGACACTGAATTCAGCCCCCAGAGCAGTGAGTGTAGGCTGTAACTGACATCTGGCACCGTCGAAATGATGGTGTCCTCCAACTAGCTTAAGAACTGAGACCTGCCAAAAAAAACATGGGGGGGGGGGGGGGGGGGGGGGGGGGTGGGCGAGGTTGCAGGCATGCATGAGGGGGGTAGGGGTGGGGGGATGGGGGGGGGGGGGGGGGGCGGAAGAGTTCAAAACTGAACCACATTTTCCACAGTTGGGACCAATCCCCAGCGCTACACTCACACAGAGTGGGTGGCGTGCTTACATCATTAGAGCCGGGTTTCATTAAAGCCATCTCTTTCTCTCCTTCTCTTTTTCTTTCTTCCTCTCTCTCTCTCTCCCTCTCTCTCTTTTCTCCTGGGCTCCAGGATTTAACGGCGCTGGTGTCAGAGAGGCAACCCCCCCCCCAGCGCAGCAGTCAAAATGTCCGCCTCCAGCAGGTTCCAGGAGCGGGAACTCGTCTGGCTGGGGGGATCTCAAACCCAAAGGCGGTCTTGTGGATTTTTTTATTTTATTATTTTTTTGCTGTGTGGTGCAGTAAGTCTAAGTCAAAGCCAGCGCAGGAGTACAGGCAGGACTAATAAATAAAGACTTACAGTAGCCCATACTGTACGCTCCCCCCCCCCCCCACACAGCCTCTCCATCCCCCTGCCACTTCATCCCCCACAGCTGGGTAAAAATAGGCCTGTCAGTCACAGCACAAATTATTCCATATATATATATTTATGTATATACCCACACTTACTTCTGCTGTAAAATGTCTATATTTTATATATAAACCAAACATTTTATAGCGAGGCCATTTTTTTCTTATTGTACCTGAAACTTGGCCCAGGAACACAGGTAATTCAAGTGAATCTGATTCGAAGCCTTATCTACAGTTTTACTCGTACCCTCAAGGGTAAAAAATGTACAGTTTGGAGTGGAGGGTGGTGGTGGTGGTGGTGGGGGTGTTGAACAGTTTAATTTACCCTCTTACTCTCTCTCTCAAAAAAAAAAGTTAATCAACTTTAAAGAAAAGGGGGGGGGGGGGGTATTGGCAAATGGAATGATGGAGCTCAGTGGCTCAGATGCGTGTGTGCCCGAGATGCTGGGAGAAAGCCCTCAATAACCGCATTCATCAATTCGCATATTGTTCTTTTTCAGCAAATTTGATTTCTCTCGATTTATTGTCTCATAAATCTGAGAAGTGATGAAAATAAGAAACAGCAAAAGTTCTTTCTTAAAGACACAAGCTTGTCTGCTAGCGGCTGAAGCTAGAAAACTCGCTGTGGCTTGGCTTTCCCACAGCTCTGGTTCAGAGTGCTCACAGCCATACATCCAGCACACCAGCTATTTTTATTTCAACTGGAACCTTTTTTTCTCCATTTTCTTTTTTTTCCTCAATGTCTGCGGATACTACACTCTCTCCTTCCAGGAGTCTTTCACTGCAAATAAAACCCCTTTTTTATTTTTTTTATTATTTAATTTGCAACATTCTGCCATTGAGACCTTTTTCCAGAGAACAACATTCAAATGAAAACTTCCTCGGGCATTAATGTACCATTATATGTGCACTACTATTTGGGATGAACTGTTCTAATTTTAGCCACCTATTACATCACACTAGTAAACCGTAGGGTTGGGGGTCCGGGGGAGGAAGGGCGCGTTTTGGACAAACTCACTCACAGATTTTCGAGCAGAAGTGTTAAGTGCAGAGAGAACGCAGCGAGAACACAGCGGCACAGTCAGGGCAGTAACTTGGGTGGTTAATTAGCGTCACGGTTCAAAAGGTTTAGAGAGGAGCCAAGAAAAACCCAGAGAGGTCATGGAAACGACTCCACAAGAACAGTGGCAGAGAGTTAAAACATGCAGTTCAAGATCGGAGCAGAACGCAGTTCAGCCAGCTACAGTGACTGAGACCACAGGCTGCTCACAGAGTGACTGAGACCACAGGCTGCTAACAGAGTGACTGAGACCACAGGCTGCTAACAGTGTGACTGAGACCACAGGTTGCTAACAGAGTAACTGAGACCACAGGCTGCTAACAGAGTGACTGAGACCACAGGCTGCTAACAGAGTAACTGAGACCACAGGTTGCTAACAGAGTGACTGAGACCACAGGCTGCTAACAGAGTAACGCAGTCTTTTGCAGCGCGCTTGTGTTCCCAAGTGCAGGTGTGCAATCGAACTTTCCTGCTTTCCATTATGAGCATCGGTTCCGTCTCTTCACCAGCACAAGTGATCTATCTGAGTGACATGATTGGACCAGGCACATCAGAACTGAGCTTCCTCACCAGGCACAACAATTAACCCTTTCAGGCGTAAGATCACAAATACGTGATTAGAATGCTCTCAGCTGAACATTCTAATGCTTGTGTAACAATTCTAGAACAGTTCTAGAACACTAACGCATCATTTTGAAACAAACATTCTAAAGAAACCTACTTATTCAAAGGGTTAAGTCTGATGGCTACTCTAGATCTTTGTAGCAGTCCAAACCCAAACTCCACAAACACAGTACCGCCATTTTCATTTTGTCACAGACAAAAAACTGCTGGCAGCCAGGAGGCTTCGTTTATTTGTCCCTAATCAGGCCGCACAAAACGCCCGAATGATCATTTTAATTGTCACAAAGGCGCCATTAAAAAAGTCCCTCCACACTCCCCACGCCCTTTGGTAAGTCTTCTTTTATTTATTTATTTTTATAAAGTGGCGCTTGCCTAAAAATCAGACAGCGGCTAATAAAAACAAGCTTAAAGAAACACGGGGTTTTAATGTGAAACTCAAACCGGCCGTCCAGCCCGCCGCGCCGCAGAGGGGAGGGCTGTGTAGGGGAGGGGCCGCCGGCGAGCCTGGCGGCTGTGAGCCGGCCCGCGGCGGCGCTAGCCCTGGTTCTGCGCGCCCCCGTTAACGGCTGGAAACTCCGGTTAACCGAGGGGCGGCGGCGTGGCTGCTGGTCCTGTCCTGGCACGGGACAGCGGTGCAGAGCGGGGGGGGGGGCGGGTTTGAGCCGCCCCCCCATCCCAAAACTGCGCAGTGTGAGAGCATGAGACCCCGTGCTCAAAGCCACAGGTTAAGCACAGAGGTTGCAGGTATAAGTCCCAGGTGGGAGGCACAGTCCCCGGGCCCCAGAGTGAGGCGCTGCATCACCTGAATCGGCGTTAGGTAAATATCAAAGTGAATAAACAAACTGCAAATAAAGAGAAACACTCTCAGCCCAGGACTAGACATGGTGTGAGAGTCCACACCGACACCACCAAGGCAGATCATCAGGGGTGGAACTAGCCCTCCTAAGGTTCCTGTCCTTAAAATCCTGGCAGGGCTAGAACCGCCGCTCACCTGTAGCCCCGCTTCCATCCACACAGAGCCAAAGAGCCAAATGTACAGCGGCCGTTCCAGAAAAGCCCTCAATAACCGCATTCATCAGCAGATTTACAGATTCAAAAGAGCTGGATTCACACGTTCCAAGATTCAAAAGAGCTGGATTCATATGTTCTCACATTCAAAAGAGCTGGATTCACACGTTCCAAGATTCAAAAGAGCTGGATTTGCATGTTTCCAGATTCAAAAGAGCTGGATTCATATGTTCTCACATTCAAAAGAGCTGGATTCATATGTTCTCACATTCAAAAGAGCTGGATTCACACGTTCCAAGATTCAAAAGAGCTGGTCGGTCCACAACGTAGTTCGTTTGTGTGTGTTTGCGAAGTGCTCATCAGTCATGCTGACAGCCGCGAGGCCGGAGACCAGTGCATCATGGGTAAGCGGCGTACGGCCGCAGCGAAGAGGAGGGGGAAAGAGAAACTCTCACAAATGTCTCATTCACACCCACAGGCCTCATCTCTCTCTGAATAAATCGAGCAAACCCACCTCAGGCCTGTAATTGCCCTGCAACCACTTAGACCTCACACAAACACAAACACCTACTCACCCACACGCAAACACACACAGACACACAGACACACAAACACAAACACCAACTCACCCACACACAAACACACACAGACACACAAACACAAACACAAACTCCCCACACACAAACACAGACTCACCCACACAAACAAACACACACACACACACACACACACACACACACACGTACACTTGTTTAAAGCCGAGCTCAGCTGTGGCTTCACTGTGACCCTTGTTAGCTCAACGAGCCGCTCCTCGCGTAAACAAACAGCCGCGCTCGCGCCGTCGCTAACCTGTGGGGCGAGAGACATCGGGAACCTCTTCAGAGCGCCGCTCGCTCACCCTCGCCTCGCGGGCGGAGACCGCGGCGGAATCCGGCGGCCCACCGCCGACCAATCCCAACCGCGACGGGCTTCAGAAGCTCCCGCGAGCCCTCGCCCCTGTCCCGGCTCAAACAGGAGGCCAGAGCGAGGCTCGGCTCACCAACATGTCTCCTCTCTTACCGCTTCTGTTCGGCCGCACCTCCGCACCACCGTTTTCTGCATTTTCTTTTGCTTCTTTTTTTTTTACTTTTCATTTTATTTCATTTTTATTTTTACCATCAAACTAGGCGGACACATTTCCTGAATCAAAACTTGTCAGGGCATTGAAATTGTATGGGAACAAATCTCTAGCCATGGCAAAGCAAAGCATGTGTCCATCAATTTCAGTTTTTAACATGAATGCGAATCACTTAAATAACACTGGCAGTCAAGGTTACATTGAATTGGTTAAATTACACTTAAATATTTACCGAAACGTTACAGTGGGGTAGTGTCATTTATCAACCATCCGATAAAAGTGCGAGACATATAAATTTATGCACTGTGCAAATATTTATCGACTTCAGAAAATTTGGTCTTAATTCCCAAAAATTCCTATAATCCAGAGAAAAGAAACAAGTTACCATCCTATAAATAAAACCAAAAAAGAAAAAATAAACCACAAGAACACAACAGCAAAACCAAACCAAAATTATTCATGCAACAAATCTGGTCAGAACCGTGGATGTCTTCCAATTCACAATGGCCAACCAAAACACGAGTCAAACTACTGTTTGGAATCGGGCGCTTCTGAATAAGCCTACATAAAACCCTTCAGACTTTCCATGCAAAGAGACCCCAACACCTTGTCTTTGAAAGACAGCAGTCCAGAACGTTTTAACTTTTACAACCTTTTACTTTTTAAAGCCTCTTTAAACCTACAGCCGACTCAAGAGCAAGGAAGTGGGCTAACCTCGTCCAATCAGAAACAGGATGAACTCAGTGAGGTAATTACAGACACAGGTGCACTGCAGACCCTAAACTCTTCCGCACCTCAGGTCTGGAGGAAATAGGCGTTTCCCACGGTTACCTTGCAAGCAGACGGCGGGCAGACGGTGGGCGGGTCCTTTCGCCAGGCGGTAAAAACGCAGCGGCTGGGAGAGGGGGACAGCGTCAGGATCACACACGACCTTCAGCCAATGAGCACCCGGGAGCTTTCGGAAGGGCTTCTGAGCATAATTTAAAGTCCACAGAACAAAAAAAAAACAAAAACTAATGGCGACAGGGTCGTTCTCTTGCCCTTTAAACATCACAGAGGAAAAGTCAGCCACAAATCTCCGCGTCCAAAGCAACGCATTACATTACATTACAGGCATTCGGCAGGCGCTCTCATCCAGAGATGAGCGTATGGTTTACATTTACTGGTCTGCTTCCTCTTTAAGCACACTTTCAGGTTTTCTGTCATCATAGTACACACACACACACACACACACACACAAAAATACATATATGTATTTTTGCATTAAATGAATACCTCCTCAGGAGCAGTTCTGCACTCAGTCTCTGCTGGTTCTGGGTGGGTGGGACATAAGGCATAAGGGCAAAGATTCCCTCACCTTCCCTTTCGAATGACCACACCCCAATCGCCCAGTTACTCCTGCTGCTGCAGATATGCCAGCACACACCACCCCCCTGCCCCCTTTGTCTGCTCTTTCAGCCGAGCACACTGAGGGAACTTCCTTCAGATGTTGCCCTGAAATCATTAAAAAAGCCAGCGCCCCGCCTCCCCCACCTTGACTCCCACGGTTTCACTGGTGGCCGTAGGGCCCTAATTATTTCCCGCGCCCTCTCTTCTTCTCTCCAGACAGCTGGACACTGCAGGCTGCTTTTGATCAGCGTTCCCCTTTATTTTAAGGCCGGTCCACGTGCTGCCACGTCCCACACCGACTGCCGCCCGGCTGCAGAACCACGAACCCGTCCGGGCCTGACGTTGGTTGCCGGGCGACCACGGGGCCTCGCCTCTCCGGGCCGAGGCCGGAAAGGAGCGGAAGCGGAAATTTAAGAACTCAGAGTTCCCGCGTGAATGAGCAGCGCAGCGCGGTCGTGCCGCTGAGACACACACTGCCGGCGGGTCCAGAGCTGAAACACACCGCCGGCGGGTCCAGAGCTGAAACACACCGCCGGCGGGTCCAGAGCTGAAACACACCGGCGGCGGGTCCAGAGCTGAGACACACCGCCGGCGGGTCGAAACAACCCGCCGGCCAGGGTGAAACCAGAGCTGAGCTGAACACACCGCGCCGCGGGTCCAGCGCTGACCACCGCGGCGGGTCCAGGGTCCAGAGCTGAGACACACCGCCGGCGGGTCCAGGTCTCACACGCCGCGGGATAGCGTGTACCGGTGATCCCCGCGAGCGGCTGGCTGAGAGCTCCTGGCGCTTACCGACTCGGAGACCTGGAGCCACTGACCTCTGCGAGGCGTCGCCAGCGTTTAACACCCCGGCGCTGACGAACAGGAAACCCAGCCGTCTGCTGGGCCCTCGGCTGGGTCCGGGGTGACCCGCTTCCTGGGCGGGACGGCTGGGTCCGGGGTGACCCGCTTCCTGGGCGGGAGGACAGCGAGCCGCTCCAGATAGCGCAGTGCCGGCGGTGCAGAGTGTGGGAGCGAGCAGCCCCCGCCTCAGGGGGCCCGAGCGCTGAGTCAAACCCCCGTGACTCATCCCTGGACGAGATGCGAGGAGGATGTTAAAAACAAAATGGCTAATAGAATTAACATGTCAGCCCTGGAGCGTTAATGGCAGCCAGGCGGCCGCCCACTCATGCTGGGGGGGGGGGGGGGCACAGCCAAGCGGGGGGGCTCCTTCTGCCAGCCACGGCACGGCTCTAAACACACAGGCACAGCGGTCTGAGAACGGGGGGACAGGCTGGGGTGGAGGGGGGGCGGGTTTGGGCCCAGGTGGGCACGAGGGCTGAGATGAGACCCCTGGGGGGTCAAGAGACGAAAAGCACTTTTAAAAATGCAATTCATCATCACCATCATCATCATCATCATTTTTCAAAACTCCCACTGCAGCACGGACGGATGCGGTTCATTCTTAGACTTATCTGGTCATGTGACCCTTTCCTACTGCCGGCGCCACGGCAACCATAATCCACATCCTGTAAGCATGCCCTGTAGTACAATACAGGACTCAAAGATGGAAAAGACATTCCAGCGTTCCTCCCGGCAACCGGTTAATGACCAGCTCACCGTTTTTTGCTCAAACGTACGAGCCCTGCACCAGGGTCTATAGATGCACCCCTAGTGGTGGCTACAGCTCACTGCAGTCGGAGAGCCTAAAAATATTTCATACATTTATTAGGGATTGTAATTCATTAAAGGTGACAGCAGCCAATAGTATTGAGCTTCGGTGCTGGAAAGACATCGCCCCCCGAGAGCAAAGATGTCATAACGATGACCTACAATCACTAATCCGTCCCTGGAAAGGAACACTCAACATGCTGTAATACGCTGGAGCCAAGACACAAGGACCATTGTTATGATTTTTCCTTTCACATTGTTTGTTTCCAGGCAAGGACACAAAAAAAGCAAAATCTGTTGCAGATTGTGAGCTGTTGAGTTGTAGGCTAAGCAAGATCGGGTGCCCTCTCCCTAAGTTAACTTAATAAAAAATAAAAAACCTTCACATTTATTTTGAGAACTGCTACGCTTTGTGAGAAAACCAATGATCCTTGGTGGCAATCCACTGGTTTTCGCTTACAGTAAAACATATTTGTGGCAGCACTGAAGCCCCTATCTTACCCCTCCACTACAGTTCTGGATGGAAACTTTCTGGTGACACACAAAACGTACAGTATCGCATAGACTAGCCGAAGATCCAGTTAGTTTCCGTGACTTGCCAACCAACAGAACATTCCCGAGGTGTTGGCTGGTTCATACACTACACAAAAAAAAAAATCGAATTTTTGCAAGATGTCAACGCACATGCATTGAACGCGCGTGAAAATGGCAAAGGAGGGTGAGCTGGCACTCGAAGCTCTGTCTTTCACACAGCTTGGACACACAACACAGTCTCAGGTGGGACACGGTTTTCACACACAGACCCTGGGACACGGCTGTGCTTTTTAGTGCTACCCCACTGCCACTGAACGCCACCTGTACACATTTCAACAAAGAAGCCGCCCTAATGAGCAAACATTTCCAACTCCACAGCAGCTGGAAAGCACACCTTACCTGGGGAGGAAGTGACACGGCACAGGTGTCCGTCATGGCTAACCCTAACCATGCACAAAGTAATCCCAGCTCACACGCAGCATCAGGTTACCTGAATGCTGTTGCTACTGCACAGCAAAGCCAAGCTGAGTAAACACTGTGTGTCTCTGTATGTATTTGTATTTATTTTGCATTAGATTTACATGTTTGCATGTTTTAATCCCATGTTAGGACAATTCTGGAAACTTGCAACTGTGAAATATTGACAAACCTGATGTGGCTTATTCAGAGTGCAAACACAAACTTCCTAAGTTTGTCAACTCTGACGGCTAACACAAACACATGGACAGCCTTTATTTATAAACGGCCTCAACTGACTGTGAAATCAACAAACTCCAAGAAAAGACTGCGAAGCAGTAGACAAGACGAAAAATAACGTTAGACGTGACAAAACCGGCAACGTAGCGAGCTATTTTGACCAACTGCCATCAAAGCCACACTAAGGAAATCCCCTGCCTAATAGCACAGTCCGGCGTGCAAGAACATCCTGGTTTATCAGCAGTTGCATCTGAAATGCCCGTTCGCAGACCCAGGCTACAGCAACAACCAAATTTGCAACTGACGTCACTAAGCAATATATTCTATTTTCTCAGATATAATCAATGAAGCTATTGTTTGTGCGATTAGCCACGCGGTTCATTTCACGCATACCGCTATTTAAATTCTCTGGAAGTGAAAGTTCAGTCAAGGGCAACCCTTACAACAGCCACGTTTTTTTCACTAGCGGCGAATTAACAACTTTCCAGCGTTTGGACATGTTAAGATTCGTTTTCTCGGCGAGTGTTTGCTAGATGTGTCAGTCTGTGCTCGTTAACAAGCTACATCTGGGCAGTGGCCGGGTGAAAATACGACATTATAACACAAACAGAACCGCTGGCTTGGTCATACTAAAGCACATGTAAATACGGTTTACCTAAAAGCTGCTCTTCTCTTCGGTCTCGGGTTTTATTAGTCAAAAAAGGTTACCTGGTGCAGGAAATGAACAACCCGGAAGTGTACGTGGTGCACAGTGCACACGCAATGCAGGCAGTAACAGAGATGCGAGCAAAGAACGTAGTCAGTGCATGTGGATGTTCTGTGTTCTAAATGCCGAAAACCGGTTAAACGTAGAGCTTAGAATTTGAAAATACAGCGCCAAACATATTTTATTTTCGTTATTTTTCACTGCCCTATTGCGGGACATGACTGAGTCGTAGCCGTCAGCCTTTGTAAAATAAGCCGCAAGTTTTACTTTTCTGTACTGTTTAGGTGTGGACGCGTCTTTTTGTTCCCTGAGCATTTGTCTGAACTACGTTTAGCCTATTAAGGAAAGAACAGTGCGAAGCTTAAAACATGTTATACATCGATAACTAATTTTACACCCGATGTATATGTTACATATTGTTTTCAATCTCTTGCGTAACGTTGTTTAACGCATCTTTTTAAGTTCTTTCATAATGTTTTTACTTACATTTCTTAACACAGTGCAGGTTTTTCTCGTTATCTTTTGCTTTGTCTTTGATAATTCTTCATTATCTACCAAATAGTTTCAGTGGCCAGGTGTCCACACTTTCATTAATTAGGAGCCTATTGATTGAGCTCAGTCTGTAATTTGATCAGTTAAACATTTTTAAATCTCTTTTTATGTAACCGTTTTCTCAGAATAAGCACAAAGCGAATGTGGGACTTGTAATCGTCATGGCTTGCATAGCTGTTTCTTACATACTGTGTTTTAAGAGGATAAATAACCCCTCACAAACGAAAAGTGTTAAATAATTTTTAAAAGCTTGTTAAAATTCTGGGACTGCAACTGTAGTTGGAACGAAAACCAGCATACGCATAGGTCCCTAGGACCGAGTTTGAGAATCACTGGTCCAAAGGACCCTTTCAGAGAATCACTTTGGCCATTTGAATGCAACTTGAATACTGCAAAGTATGCTGTAATAGAGCTGTGCTGTGTGGAGGACTTGCTGAAATGAAAGCCTGCCATTTTCAGAAGCAGTTTTGGAGCCTGCAAGTACAGCAGTCCATTCGCCAACCTCAAATGCAGGATATTTCTTTAGTACGCCGACACTAAAAGACCATTACGCAGAGCGCCTTAAAGTAGTTTGCCACGGCACTAATAAAAATTACCTCCTGAATAACATAAAACAGCAGGTTATTGGCAATTCTGCATTTTATGGATCCTATGGCGAAAGCTTCCAAAGAATACAGCAGAAAGTAATTTTGTGTAAGTGTCAGTGATGTGGCAAAAAATATAAAATAAAATTCTCCATCGTGCTGGAAGAGACCGGACTTTTGTTGTTGTTTTTTTGTTCAAACAAACCTGAACTTAACAATTTCAATAAACTGCCTATTTCTCCACAGTCTGAGAGTCTTCCTAGTCCATGCACCCCCCTCCCCCCCACACCCCACCACCGCCCACCCTTTCTGTAAACGTGTTTAGCATCTTGGAATAAACCATGAACACATGAACAAGAGCCAGACACCGTGGTTATTAAAAGCTAGCACTTAGAAGATGGTCCGCTCTCCACCCAACCCCCACTTTTTAAAGCATGATGCTGAAAGTTTTATGCATGTGTACTTGGCCAGAAGCACCAGAGGTTCTCTTCACAAGAGCCCCTCTCTCTCCTCCCTCCCTCTGAGGCCGGGGGGACCTGGTGTGGGTTATTTTGGCCCAAGTGTGGAGAAGCTGGACCCCTGAAGGCTCATGGCCACTGAATAATTTGTTCCTGCTTGATATTCAGTTGATTTTTGCCCTGCAGACTCTGACCCTGTCTTCAAGGCCAGCATTCTCCTCATGACAGAGAGGGCAAATCAGGACTGGCACTGGTGTTACGAAAATAACGTTAAATTCCCTTAGATTATTATTATTACTGTTATTAATCAAATCAATGTCATGTTTCTCAGGTTCTTCGTCCTAGCAGCTGGTACCAGGGTTCCTTCGAGAGGCTGGTCAACAGAGATAACTCTGTCTTTGATTTTATTAGCTCTGTTCCTGTGATTTGAAATTATTTCACCCCATTTAAAAGAGCACCTATTTCATTTCTTTTAAAGAATTGTAACCATCCCAAAATCATTTCAGTCAGGGAGATGCAGTCACGTGCACAGATCCTTTTAATTTCACAGGGGCCGACAAATCCGAGTCTGCTGCTCAGCTTTGTTTAAACTCAGAAAAAAGGGGATTGGTTCAATCAAGGCACACACCAACGCACTCATTTTTGCCAGACCCAAACCATTTGTCTGCACTCACAGTCACATCAGGCATAATGCCAGCGGGATAGGACACAGTTTTTAAAAAAACAGCTCTGGCTTAAATGAGTTATCCAGCCAGCATAGTCCTTCGCCCACTCTGTAAATAAATCTGGGTCCTCATCACAATCAGGAAAAATGAAGGGACCAGGGAAGGGGTTTGAACAGAATGGCACACGCCCAAATATGTCCGACTGTTCAACAACTTGGGACCACCTGGGTGCCCTTCAATCGCCTGTGTCCTGCATTCACCTGTGTCCAGCAGTCACCTGTGTCCCGCAATCACCTGTGCCCTTTAATCACCTGTGCTGTGTAATCACCTGTGACTTGCAATCACCTGAGTCCTTTAAAGTCCTGTGTCCCTCAATCACCTGTGTGCTGCAATCACCCGTGGCCTTCAATCACCTGTGTCAAATGCTTGCTGAACTCATCCCAAAGTGTGTACAGGAGAGACAGAGGGGATGGAAATCTGTTGCATATTGTTCAAATAGCTGGAACCATTCACAAGAGGAGAAGGGCAGGATGGATGATTTTTCTTTTTTTTTTTTTTTTTTGTTCTTTAATGACAGGGAATTTCAGATTGGACCTAATGGCTGCAGTATTATTCTCTTTTCAGGAATCCATGCTAAGGGAGCGTGGTGAAACTCTCGCACGTAGTGTAATTAGCACTTACTGTAAGTTGACTTCCAATGCAGAGGCTAACCTTGAGCTTTTTCCAGAGGACTGGAAGACATTACTGAATCAGCTAGGGCAGATCAAAGCAGCTTTTAACCGAACGTGACAAGGCACCGAGTAGTTAGTTAACCCTAACTCCATAAATGTATACAGCTATTAAAACGAAAGGGAATTTGGATCTTTTCAAAGTTAATTATTCCTGGTGGATACATTTTTTTAAAAAGTTTTTTTTCTTCAGTTGCTTTTGAATCAGAACAGTCTTTATGAAATATGTTCATTGTCAGACAAATGTTTACAGTTGGGGATGTCCTCAGTTGGCTTCATATCTGTTGGGGATTAGTCTGTCTCCCCTGCCTATGATTACAGAACCAATAAAGGGGAAATCGTTAAACTAGCTTCATTAAACTGCAGCTCGCACCCATCACTGTCACATGTCAGGGGTGGGGCTTCATTCCCATAATCCTTATGCATCTGTGACATCACAATGCCACATTGCAATGGAGATTCTAGATATATAATATCCTCTTTGATGCAATGCTTACATCACAGCTTTGACAACACAAGTGGTCAGGAGATCGTCACCCTCTCCAACCAAGCCAAAAAAAATACAATTATATAAGTAAAATAAGACAGAAATTTGACCTTCCCTACCGCAGAGGAACATCTTCAGTTTACGACCAGGTTTGTGTCATGAGTCTCAATGATTCATGCATGGTCAGTGGCAGGCCAATATTGAAAGCATACATTTTTTTCACATCTTTGATTTTTTGGAACCTGTCTCCCTTTGCGCTTGGCAGTGTTCTGCGTAATGTTTCAGTGGATGTTTAGCCTCACGGTATCCAAACTCAAGCAGTTCACATTGCAAGTCCACTCCTGACAACCCCGACCTTGAAAGCCTTGTGTTGGGACAATAAACAATACGAAGACACGCTGAAATGTTCTTGGAAGCACCGCATAAAAACCTACACAAACAATCCGACGTTCATTACATCATCCGGAAAAATTTATTTTTAAGAATGACGTTTGGGAAAAAGACAAGATCCAACATTGAAAGCAACGGCACACACACTATGTCTTCACTGCATCGATAGCACGTCCTTCTTATTTGATTTTCGATGTATGAATTTCAGCACTTCAATTAGCTTTAATGATATCTGTTTTTTATGTTGTTGTTTTTTTTTGTTGCTTTGAGCAGCTGCCTCCCTCCTTTGCTTTAAAAAAAAAAAAAAAAAAAAAGTGGAAAAGTTGACATCTCTCCGTTCGGGTGAAAATAAATTCTGTCAGGTCCCGCTGCCAGGTGCCAGTGCCAACGGCGCGGGTCTGGGTGGGCAGCCCCTCGGCCCGAAACAAACACCTAGCTTATGCCACGCTAACTCGATATGCTCTATATGGTCTTTTTCCAAATTATCCACTGTGCAAATAAGAGGGGGGGGGGGGGGCAGCAGGGGTGGGCGGTCCAGGCAGAAAGTCAACATGGCCGTAGGGTCGCTGCAGAAACGAACGCTTTGTTAGAACAGATGTCAGAAGCGAAGAAGTGATGAAAAGAAACCGGCGCTCGTTTTCGCTTGAGTTTTGGTCGAGGGGGGGATGGGGGGGATGGGGGGGGGGTCACATGACCTAATTAAGTAACCCCGATTAAGTTAACTCGTTAACATGGTAGCCGATCCTTATCTTTCCTCATCAGATGCACGATGTTTTCATTGCGTAACTGACTCTTTGGCCGGGACATTAAGAGGAAGGTGAGTTTCGTACAAACACTGTCTTTCCCTCCCATGGGCTGCTGCTGTTTTTTGGGCAGATTTAAATTTCATTCGGGCGGTGAATAATGTGGCACTGGCTCTTTATGATGTAACCAGCATTCGGGTTTACCCCTAAATGGTGAGGAATTCATATTATTCATTCAGAAAATATACGGCATATGTTACTTCTTCTCTAAGATACTCCCCGCACAAAAAAAATCACAAGTGAAATTTGGATTTAAATAATGTACGATCACAGAACACAGATGCATTCGGTGAGCAAATAAATAATTATTATAATACATATTTTATTGATTAAATCAAATTTTGAGATCAAATTATGGTCACAACTGGCCTGGCCATGGGAGTCCTGTGGGGCGGGGTCTTATTAGTCATGTGATCTCCAGGGAGGGAGGGTTACCATGGTAACCTCGCCTCATCGCTCAATAGTATCATAACAAAATATATCTGTCTGAGTGCCTCGAGTATAGTGCTGTGGAGCTACCAAATCAATGTCAATGAAGATCAACATGCATTTCGAGGAATCCAGCATTGTTCATAAAAGGGTGTCATTTTAATGGTTTTGAAATTGTAAATGGTTCTTTACGTTCTTTTACCTGGCAAATGGTCTGTAAAAACAGAGTCCTTTCAGTCCTGAAAACACTGGCCAAAGTGTCTCAAAAGGCAGTGAAATGCTTTTCAACTTTATTGCTTTATTGCTTTTATACTGTTCACTTCACTGTATCGAGCCAAAACGGTGAAGAGGAAATTGAACCGGGACCAAAGCATAAAATAGCTGAAATATTTTCCAAAAAAAAGAGAAAAGAAACGATGATTATATTTTACGGCCCTTTTTCTTAGCGAGTTAGCCGTTTTATAGCGCAGCTCCGGCTGTAGCACCAGCGGCGCTAGCTCCGGAGGCTGCAGTGAAACGGAGCCGCGGCACTAGCCAGCGTTCGCGGCGGCTTGTCGGTCGGTCAGCGGCGCGGGCGCAGATTAGTGTAACACGGGCGCGAGGCGGCAGAACCAGACCCTGATTTCCTCAGAGTCGCCGAGCCCAGAGGAAGCCCTTTATGGCGCCGCGTCCTCCTCCCTCGCGAATTTCATTGTCAGGCTGGCGTCAAAATAAGGGGCGGCGGGAGTAGTCTCTGCGTCTGCGTCTTACACAACTGACTCCGCCGAACGAGCCGCTGCGCCCCGGTGAGACTGATTAGACCCATAACAAGGAAACTGCTTATTTGTTTGTTAGACAGTAGCCGCCAAGCTACTCTGCCATTTCTTTTTACAGCTCGGAAATGTCACGCTGTTAATTTAATATACACGATACTTATGAACAGATAGATAGAATATATACGGCATCTCACTCTGATTCTGTCTGTAAATGAGGGCTCATACTGAAATCACTGCACTGAGCTGTGCCCTAAAACACACACAGCATTAAACATCCAGCATAATACAGCAAGAGCTCTTCCAGATGAGGGCGTCTCCTAAGCAACAAACAACATGTTTATAATCGTGTTATAAATGGAAAATGTTTTTTTAGGATATCCCATGATGCACTGGTGCGCAGGAGAGGACGCACGAGGGACCGTGGAAGACGGGGAGCCGCGCGGTTGCGTGTGGACCTTTGGCTGCCCCTCCTGCGACAGGGCCCCCGGAGGGACGGCTGAGGAGCTGCAACAGGCTGCGGGAAGCGCGGGAATCGCCAAGGAGAAACGGCCAGCCGCCGCCGCCGCCGCCGCCGCCAAGGAGGAAGCCAGACCCGGCGAGCGTCACGCTCTGCTCCCCGCGTCCAATCGGTTACGGCTCCGGGGGGGTCAGGAATTCCATTCAGGGGAAGGCGAAGAGCGGAGCGAGAGTCGCTCAGGAGTCAGAGCAGCGCAATGCTGAGGAAAAAGCAGGAAGGAGCGCGGCCAGAGGAACCAGGTCTAAGTGTGTAATGGTGTAACAGTGTAACGGAGTCACGGTGTATTACATGGTGTAGTACCGGAGCCCTGGATTGTGGCGTTGTGACATCACGTGGATTTGCGGGTTCGATTGGCCGCGGTGACGCACTCTCTCGGGCCCCGGCGACGCGGCTGACGCAGGTTCACACCGCGGCGAAGGGGAACCGCGGCCGGTGGCACAGGAGCCTGGGAGGACGCGCAGCCTGGCATCAGCGCAGAAGCCCTCGTCACCGCAGTCTGCGCCCCCTCTGTTCTCCGGGGGTTCTGCTCACAATTTAACACAGCTGGAGTCCCCCCCCCCCCACCAGAGATCTGGCCCCCCGCCGCCTGGAGACCGAACACCAGCAAATCTCACACTGTGGAAAAAAAATACTGAAATGAAATACATTTTTAAAAACTGGAGCAGCTCTCGCTAATGTTGTTCCTGGGAGGGGGGTGAGGGTGAGGGTTGGGGGGGGGGTGGTGAGGGTGAGGGGGTGGTGAGGGTGAGGGTGAGGGTGAGGGGGGGGGGTGGGCAGGGGGATCATTTATCCTCACAGCCTGGCATCCAGGGGATTTAGCTTTTCATCTGGGCTTACAGCTGTGGCCGTTGGTCATAACGGGAGAGCGAGTGAAGCCAATCAGTCAATCACCCCCCCCCCCCCAAAAAAACCTCCCCCAAACCCCCCGTTCCCCCCCCGTTCCCCCGGCTCTCGAGCTGTTCCCGGCAGCACCACGCTTTCTTTCTGACTCGGCGTCTCTGCGGTAATTCGGTTAGCTTCGTTAGCGCCGCCCAGCTGACCGCGCGATGCCTACATTCGGGCCTCATTTAGGCCTCATTTAGGCCGCAGTCATCCACGCAGCACTGTGTACGCTCATACTCACAGGCTGAGGCCGTCAGTAGAGCTGATGCTCCTCACTGCCGCAGCTGATACCAGCGGTGAATACTGTACACACAGTAGCCCTACAGCATGAAAGCTCAGTGCTGTGGTGGGGGCAGGAGGGAGACTAATCATGATCGTAATCGTGATCATAATCATAGCACAAACACCCCCACCCCCTTCCAAGCAGCTGGTCAAATTTGTGTTGTGCCTCCCAAATAGGGGAATGGTTTGGGCCCAGCCACCAGCCACAGCCGCACCAAACCTGCCCCCCCCCCCCCCCCACCCTCTGACTGGCAGCAGTTACCCTGGGAACAACAGCAGTGGAATCTGCTCCCCGACACGCGGCTCGGAGGGTTTCTTCTCTGCCCTCGTATCATAACAACCGAATTCTGCGGGTTTCTCTCAGTCGCCACAGATGCCGCGCCTACAACACAGATCAGAAATCCAGCCCCCAAAACCCCACCCCCCCCCCCCCCCCCCCCGCCCAACCCCCAGACCGCTGCTATTCATAGCGCTGGCTGTCAAACGCATAAACTCACACCACGTCAGCCCGGAGGTGCCAACATGTACCACTTTTTTTTCTTTAAAAAAAAATCATTAGTATTTAAGACCATTTTTTAAAATATCCACAGACATGCACTGCATCTAACCATCTGCGACCCACAGAAAATATGCGTTTTCTGAAAAAAAGTTAGAGAAAAATATTGTGGCGTATCATGACAGCGTATCATGGGAAAAAGCACGAGGAGAAACGCTGTGCAAATGGCAACATGCGGGTCAGAAGGGACCTGAGACACAGGGCCCACCGCGGGAGCACAAACAGCCCGGGCGAGCGGCGGCATCGCACAAGAGCACACTGTGCAGGCTGAGAGCGCCGCCTTTTCCCCCGCAATTACTCAAGTAGACAACCCCCCCTGCTCCCCTCCGCCCCGCCGCCCCGCCGCCCCTCCGCCCCTCCTCCTCGTTTTCGGGCCCTCTTCCAGCGCTGTGACTTTCTCACCCACACAAGCGCGGGTCCCGCCGCGGGGAGGCGATGCCTATCGCCCCGACCCGGGCGCGCCACGCCGGCCGTCTGGGGCTCTGGGGCTACCAGGCCGCCCGGGACAGGCTCCCCACAGACAGAGAAATGACATCATCGCCGCCGCCGCCGCCGTCGCCGCGACAACAAAACACAGGGGAGAGCCACCGAAGGGATTTGCCATGGCTGATCCCGCTGTAGCAAACAGAGTCCCCCCAAACCCCCCAAAACACAGACAGTACGACCGCATGCAGTAAGCAGACATGCTCACACACACACACATGTTCGCCACTGAGCTATCTTTACCCGGCTAGACTGGCAGAAGGGCGCAGAGAGCAGTTAAAGAAGAAGAAGAAGGAACGGCAGGAGGAAAGCGCCAGACTGTGAGTTATGCTGTGTGTGTATTGGCGGTGTGGGTGCAGCTTATGGTAATGGCTGAGGTCTGGGTGCAGGAGAGAAGCTGGCACTGGCACAGTCTGTGTGGGGCTTCGTCCCGGGCCAGCTGGCACCCTGCCCCCGTGTCTTGAGGTGAGCCGGGTGAGTGGAGAGACCAGACTCCGGGCTGCTTGTGGTCAGGGAACCCAGACTGTGGCCCTCCAGTGCCTGAGCCCTGGGGCCCCCAGCATAAAGCAGAGAGCTGCAGTCAGAGGTCCCGGGGCCCCAACGTAAAGCAGAGAGGTCCCGGGGCCCCAACGTAAAGCAGAGAGGCCCTGGGGCCCCAACGTAAAGCAGAGAGGCCCTGGGGCCCCAACGTAAAGCAGAAAGGCCCTGGGGCCCCAACGTAAAGCAGAGAGGCCCTGGGGCCCCAACGTAACGCAGAGAGGCCCTGGGGCCCCAACGTAACGCAGAGAGGCCCCAGGGCCCCAGTGTAAAGCAGAAAGGCCCCGGGGCCCCAACGTAAAGCAGAGAGGTCCCGGGGCCCCAACGTAAAGCAGAAAGGCCCTGGGGCCCCAACGTAAAGCAGAAAGGCCCTGGGGCCCCAACGAAAAGCAGAAAGGCCCTGGGGCCCCAACGTAAAGCAGAGAGGGCCTGGGGCCCCAACGTAAAGCAGCGAGGTCCCAGGGCCCCAACGTAAAGCAGAGAGGCCCTGGGGCCCCAGCATAACGCAGAGAGGCCCTGGGGCCCCAACGTAAAGCAGCGAGGTCCCGGGGCCCCAACGTAAAGCAGAGAGGTCCCGGGGCCCCAGTGTAACGCAGAGTCATAAAGCAGCGAGGCCCTGGCAGACCGCCACACTCAGGGGTCCTGAGTACCGTACCCACACACACTCCCTGCCAAAAAATAAAACCCAAAAACAAACAAACCACCTGGCCAGGCCCCAAAATCACTAAGAACCTGTTTTTTAGACACCTGGACATTCACCAAGTACATTCACTGATACAACTCTCAGCTTTCAGCATCTTCACTGGACACAGCTGCCTGGGTGGTGTATAAAGGGAATAGCTCAGATATTAATAAGTGTGTGTTAAAGGTCTTTAGGGTGAGTGTGTTTATTCTCTCCTCGACCCTCTACAGCTGTGCAGTCACATTAAGAAAACTGTCAGACACTCCATCACTGTTACACACTCCATCACTGTATATTTTTTAAACGATGCACGTTTTATGATTTGAGAATTTAGGTGTGAGATTACTCCAATCCTGAGACCCAGAGTCATCACAGAGCAGGGATGCGACAGTATTTTATGCAAATTGCATCGATAGAAACTCTTAATCTCTTTTATGCTCACTGCTTGTACACAATAAGCCCAGAACAGAGCGTGCCATCATCTCATCTCTAACAGGTGTTGTTTTTTCCACTGGATTACTGGAATTGCAACACGGTGAAGAGAAGCTGCTTTCAGCAGTAAGGGGGGAATGAAATGGGTGCAGCGAGAGAATGGGTCAGCTGTCTGAAGTCAAATAGGTGTATCTCCTTTAGAAACGTTAGAAACATTTAGAAATATTGACCTTTTTTTTTTTTAAAAAACTGGATGACACTGTTCTGTAAGGTGTTCCTGTATCTGTCAGTGCCCCATGGTTACATTACACATAACTGATAAACCAGTGAGAACAGTTGTTATGGTTACAGGTCATTCCAAAGGGAACTGTCAAATGACATCACTAAATCAACACAATCAATCACAGCCTTATGAAAATCTGCTTCAGTACACGGTAGAATGCATTTTCGGCACTCAGAAATTTCTTTTTAAATGGTCCAACAGACATATTAAAAAATGTACTGTTGTTTAATGTCATTATTTTTTAAAATCATTTTTCAGCACAGCTGTATTTACGCTCACTGAGAATCGAGCGTGGTGTCGAGGATCTTTACTTTAAACTCTCGCCTGTCTCTGCTGTGGACGTCCCGCAGCCGACCAGAGGGGAGGAGAACATAGCAGCGGTCGTGGCCTCACGACAGAGGAGGGGTCACGACCCCGTGACCCTCTGGCAGTCTTCTCAAAACCGGAGAGCAGCTTTTTTTGGGGGGGGGGGGGGGGGGTGGCAGGCCGTCAGGCCCCCTTTCGATTCATGGAGACCGGAGCGGTTTAGGAGGGGGAGAGAACCGGCCATTTCCCAGCACAAACACTCCACTGTGCTACCCTCCGTTTTTTCGTTACTGTATTTTGTTACGGTGGGAAAAAAAGCTTATTTTACCCCACCGCAATGCTCCTCCAGAGGGCTGCAGTACAGTAATAATTAAGCTTCACACCGGCTCTCCAACTGGCCCCGGTCTCACTGTAACAATATGTGACTGTCCCAGCAAGACCCCCTAAGCCTACTGTCCACTGCGGGCTGCCATTCCTCATATAAACCCCACTCTGCTCCGTTAGAGGAGCAGACCCTGTTTATTACCTGCCACTGATCATCACCCATCAAATCAGCTGAGAACAACCACTCTCAGGTTAAAATAAATGAGCTGCAGCAGACACTGTTTTAGTCACCCCGAGCAAGAATTAGGTAATGCACAGGAAGCGTACTTTTCAAATAGAAATTTATTTATTTATTTTTTAATTTAAAATTTGGCTAAAAGTGACCTGCTTCCACAGAATGGGTAAGCTCTGTTACCGATCGCACAGTGACTAAACGGGGGTTTTAAGGGGTGCCCTCTTCGAACCCCGGTATTTCAGGCTCACATTCACGCCGTTTTGTGAAGCGGAAAAAAACACCTGGCAGATGTCGGTGTCGTCACGACAACTCGCGCCCATCAATCCCACCTCACCACCCCCCCGCCCCCCACCCCCTACCCTTTCCACAACTGCCACCCAAAACTGACCAACAGCCAAGAGTTAATGAGAGCACAGGCAAGCCAGCTTTCCTCAACTTTATCATAACTGTATTCTACAGATGCTCTGTATATTTTCAGCAGTTTTAAACACCTGTCTTTCTGGGTACATTTCTGTAGCGTGTTTTTGGAACATTCTGGTACAGTTTGCGAAGCGAAGCCGTCCAGAATTCACTGGACTTGTGTACACTCCACCACAGTTGATGGCTGAATATCTATAATGTCTGGGGTGACCATATTTTGGCTTTTCATGAAAGAGGACAGGGGTGGGTGGGGATTATGAACATAATATCAGCCTATTTGTTTATTTATACACGGCCCATGGAAAGAGCACACCGCTAATCCCGGAAATGTTTAGGAATTTGGAAATCCCACCCAGAGGGATATTTTCATTCCCAGAAAGAGGACACTTCTGGAAAAAAGAGGACGTCTGGTCAGCCCAATAACGCAGATCATTCCTCAAATGATCTACAAAATAATCTGAGCGTGATTATTATTTTGTTTGTTTGCTGAACTACTGGCAGTCGATCTGAAAAGAGCAGATGTTCGGGGCATATTGTGTTTATGCGGGGCATTTAGTGTATGTACGGGGCATTTGGCAGGAGTGCGGGGCATTTAGTGTATGTACAGGGCATTTGGCAGGAGTGCGGGGCATTTAGTGTATGTACGGGGCATTTGGCAGGAGTGCGGGGCATTTAGTGTATGTACGGGGCATTTGGCAGGAGTGCGGGGCATTTAGTGTGGGTACGGGGCATCTGGCAGGAGTGCGGGGCATTTAGTGTATGTACGGGGCATTTGGCAGGAGTGCGGGGCATTTAGTGTGGGTACGGGGCATCTGGCAGGAATGCGGGGCATTTAGTGTATGTACGGGGCATTTGGCAGGAGTGCGGGGCATTTAGTGTATGTACGGGGCATTTGGCAGGAGTGCGGGGCATTTAGTGTAGGTACGGGGCATTTGGCAGGAGTGCGGGGCATTTAGTGTATGTACGGGGCATTTGGCAGGAGTGCGGGGCATTTAGTGTAGGTACGGGGCATTTGGCAGGAGTGCGGGGCATTTAGTGTGGGTACGGGGCATCTGGCAGGAGTGCGGGGCATTTAGTGTATGTACGGGGCATCTGGCAGGAGTGCGGGGCATTTAGTGTATGTACAGGGCATTTGGCAGGAGTGCGGGGCATTTAGTGTATGTACGGGGCATTTGGCAGGAGTGTGGGGCATTTAGTGTACATGTGGGGCATTCGGTGTACATGCGGGGCATTTGCCGTACATCTGGGGCATTCGGTGCGCATGCGGGGCATTTGGCAGACACGCAGCAGGGCAGCACAGCGACGCGGGGGCACTCTGGACCACGGGTGGGGCGCCAGACCGTATGAAAAACACCACGAAATTTCCAACGTGTGAAACAGCGACCGCACCACTGGCTGCACACAGACGCACGCGCCCGCTCGCTCTGGCACAGATCTGTGGAATGGGTGAGGGCGGCGGGTGGGGTGGGGGTGGTTAGCCATGTCTCTGTGGTGTCCCTCAGTGCTGGTATGTGTGTGTACTGTGTTATTATGGCATTATCCAATAAACTTTGTCTAGGCCAAGGGATTAGCCCCTTAATACGACAGAAACTAGTGCACTGCCCACATTGCAAGTGGTCAAACTGCAGAGAAAAAAACACAAACAAAAAATAAAAACTAAAGGGTGATAAAATGTGTGCCAAATCAGAATAGATTATTTACCTTTATGTACAGAATGCCTACCACAATATGGCAAAAACAAACATTAAACTTTCCCATTTTTGTGACTCTGTAAGATTTTTCTGCTAATAAACCCAATACGTATCACATTCAACTGACTTTCCACAAATTAAATAAATGCAATTTTCGCTCTCTGGGTAACATCACAGAAGCACTAGGTTTTCAACACTGGTGTCATTAAAAACCCATTCCAAAACATATGCAGTTGTCAGCTCAGGCCAGTGCTAACTCTCTCTCTCTCTCTCTCTCTTTAGAAGTCCTTGCATTAGCTGAAAACATTTATGCTCAAATATTAAAAGTGGGAGGAAAAAAAGGCTCTCGTGTTGCAGCGTTTAGTCCCAGCAGTAGTTTCCATCTGCAGAGGTGTCCTTGGAGATTAGGGAAAAGCCAGCGGGCGTAATTCACACCCCTTTATCCCCCGGCCCGTGGCATTCTGGGACGGGACGGCGCGAGAGGGGACTCCCCTGCGGAGGAAGGCGTCAGAAAGGAGGAGGAAAATGAGGCACTAGCCCCCCACCCCCTCACCTCCCCCCCTCCCTCCCTCCCTCACCTCGCTGTCCAGAACAAAGTGCTAATAGGCTGTGTCTGTCAAGCCGTCCCTGCTGATGCTGAACGGTACTAGCGGTACGATGGCTGATGAGTTTTATAATTCCGAGCTTCCCAGTGAACGGGGCTCTCTCACACACACACACACACACACACACACACACAATGCTAACACTGCTAACGCCAATATGTGGATGTGGATCCATAATTAACCTGACGTATCACAGGGTGCGGAACGTAAACAGGGACTTGTGTGTGTGTGTGTGTGCGTGTGTGTGTGTGAGCCCCACTCTAGTTCAGAGGTTCACTTTTCACACTCCTCTTAGATCCTAGTCTTGGACTCAATAGTGATCTACCTGGTATCTATGGATCCCCTCCGGTGCTGGTGCATCGTGGGAATTGAAGGCAATAACAGCCATTGAAACAGAGGCATAAATCTGGGGTAAGGAAACAGGAAGGGAGTCTTAAACATCACTGAGGGGGTTTGCACAGCGTGGGACCTCCTGCAGCCAGTGATCTCCCTCCCTGTGTTTGTGGGGGGGGGGGGGCACCCCACCCTGCAGTCATAGTACCAGTAAAAATCTATTCCACTGGTAATGTCCATTCTGTACCCAGGGGCCATGTCTCAAGCAAAATCTGTATTGGATAAAATATGAGGTTTTGACAGTAGGGGATCACAGGGCTTTTTTTTGAGTCGAGGGGAGCAAGCTCCTGGAAATGGGCTGTAAACCATCAGGAAACGAACATTCGTCCAAGTGACAGGATAGCTTCTGCGTTCACTCACAAGGCTCAGAGGCCACGCTGGCAATAAAGCATTCCCCTGATATATATTCTCCTGAGCTACTGTATAGCCCATTTGTGAATAACCGTTGTGAAACAGCGAAACAGTGGAAAAAAAAAAAAAAATAAGTAGTCGGCATGGTTACTAGGACAATCATTACATAACATTTATTTAGCAGACGCTTTTATCCAAAGCAGCGTACAAAACGGCATATCAAGGTCATTGGAACAACGGGAACAAAACACAGGTTCGATAAGGTACAATTCTCATTATGCAACAGTTGCTCACAGCCAAGAACACACAACAACCTGCACAATAACAATCAGCGCGCGCACAGAAATGTTTGTGTTCACCGTACGTGCGAGCTGGCTCAGCTACGGCGGTCACAGAATGGCTAACACGCACGGCATTGTGGGACCTTGAAGTTCAGCGCCGTTGCTGTAACACGCCGGCTCAGTTTGTTCACAGTGTGAGACACGGACGTGCCCCACCGCGTTATGTGACCTCCGGCGACGACGTCCTCCTTACAGGTACGGAAGAAAGGAACGGTGACATTTCGGAATAAATGTCACCGTCACCCACTGCCTGGGCTCCCGGTGCTTCAAGCGGCCAAATTAATAATCATCCCCCCCCCCATGAAAATGCTACGCGTTCAAAAACATTCTTTCTTCCCGAATGTGTCATGCGGTTCAAAGCAGGTTATTGAATATGTATTGCGTTATCAAAACAGGAATGGCTTTTACGGCAAATGTTCTCCCGGTGTTGTCCCAGAAGAATCTGCATTTTCTCTTGTGATAAAGCCTCACAAAGCTTCGCTTAGTCTTTTATAAAAAAGCTTTGATGAATAATGTTAAATATTTCTAATCGTGCACTTTGTACTTCTTGTTTTGATTTTGTGCGGCTACCTTATTATTGGGTATTCAATTTCAGCAGTCCATTTTCATTAATACACTCTGCATATTTAATTGTACTGTAAAAAAATTTGTCAAATAAATATACCATTTTCCCTTTTTTTACAGTGCACATTACATGCTCTACAATAACAGTAATAAAAAGTGACAGCCAATGAGCAGGCATTTAATTAAATCCCAGTGCTTGGAATGTGTATATTCATATCAGCTTGATTTGTGACTAATCCTGTGTGAGAAGAAAGGACTGCGCGAAAAAAAAGCTACATGAGCCTACTCACCCCAGAACAGTGTGCATGCTTACATTACGCACATCACATCAGCAGCCCGCTGAGCCAGAGAACGTCCATCCACCTTCGCGTTTCCGGCACCTGGACTGTGTAAGGGCATCCAGGGGCTGTGTTACAACCAGGGGGCACGGCCAGGTAATCTGGGCCCCATGAGAAGGCCTCACATTGGGCCCCACCACCCCACTACTGCACAATTACCGCACAATTTTTCGAGAGCCCCTGTGAGACAGGGACCATGGAATCATCCTGCCCCCCCCCCAACCCACCCACCCACCCCTCCCCCAACAGGCAGAACGCAATGAAACAGATGGATGGCCGTTACCCATAAAGCCCTGGGTCCTTAACTACTTTTAAAACCACAGAAGAAGATCAGGAGACTCACTGCATGGAAGGCCTCCTGGGAAGACCAATTTACTGCCGGAGGAGGTAACTGGAGGGCCAGCAGGGGGCAGTGTTCCCTCGGGACCACATAAAAATCCAGCACTTCAAGCGCAGTGATAAGGGCCACTGTGCCGCTGCTGGGATAAGACCTTTTAAAACCGAGGTCCTGACTTACTGAGGCCATTACAGATCCCATGACACGTTTCCAAAGAGCAAGGACGCATCTGATTGGCTGAGCAACCCCCGTAGAGTCTAAACACACCGAACACACTGTTCTGACGTGTCAACACTGCAGATGAGTTACTGAGCTGACCTACATGACAAAACAAATATTAAAAAATCTGAATATATATTCATAGAATACTATAGAATGTCTGCTATGAAATGATACAAGCATGTTAAAGTGCTGCAATGGTATTCTGATGTTACAAATGTAATACACATCGCATAGGTACCAAAATGCATGCGCCTGCGGACTCAGCACAAAAACGATCCCTTCCAGCACTGATGCATCATGGGAATTGGAGGCAATAACAGCCACTGAAACAGAGGCATAAATCTGGTGTGAGGAAACAGGAAGGGAGCGTTAAACATCACTGAGGGAGTTGACACAACGTGCATCTCCTGCAGTGAGCTGCCCTGTGGCTTCAGAAAATAAAAGGTGATGCTAGGTGGTCCTGTAGGAGCACCTACCCCCCTCAGCACTCCCTCCCCCAAATCCAGAGAAACAGAGGTCAACAGGCACCTCACATGTTTCTGGGTTTCTGTCTTGGTCGGGCCAGAAACAGCTGAAACAAGGCTGGTCTAATGACAGAGGGATGAGGAGAGAGAGGTTTTTATACACTATGTGAAGATTATTATTATTATTATTATTATTACTCTTATTATTATTATAGTGTTGTGGGTCATACTTCATACTTATTGCATGTTGTTTCCATGTTTGTTTCTGTGTATTATGTGAGCTGCTTTGGCAATATGACTGTAGTTATCCTGCCAATAAAGCAAACTGAAATTGAATTGAGAGAGTGAGAAAGAAAGAGAGACCAAGACAGAAAGAGACAGAGGAAGAGAGAGATCCACCTGCCACCATCTCTATCCTAATTGGGGGGGGAATCACATCTTCAAAGTGTGTTTCTGGTAGGGTGATTGGCACGAGGAGCACCTCCACACTTGTGATCCTTAAATAAGACTTTATTTTTAAACCTAGCTCAAGAAGGGAAGGGATGACACGTCTTACGGACAAAAGGAGAAGGGGAAAAAAGGCTGAGAGAGAAAGGTGGAGAGAGGGAGGAAAAGGGGGGAGTGTGCCAGCGACAGCTGACACCAAGTGGACTCAGGGAACACAGCATTTAGACACTTCAACGGAAAGCCCCATCCAGCCAGCTCCAGTAATTGTGTAAGGAGGGCTGCTGTTGTTGTTGTTGCTTTTTTCCTTTTAGACATTTTCCACACAGAATCTCTCACCTAAAAAGACGGTTTGGAGGGCGATGGAAAAAAGCGCACTTCAGTGCACTTGGAGTGGCTGCACTTTCACACCCAGCCTCCGCTGGTAGTGCACTGCCACCCCTGACCTGTAGGGGGAGCCGGAGGGAAACTGTCCAGGACAGCGTGGTGGGGGGGGGGGGGGGGGGGGGGTGTGGGGTGCGGGGGGGGGGGGGGTGCCTGGGTTACGTGGGCTAGTGAGAGAGGCCTAATGATTCCAGATCACAGGCTCCAGGTGTAATCCACACAGGGGCGTGTGTGTGTGTGTGTGTGTGCCTATGTGTGTGTGTGTGTGTGTGTGTGTGTGTGGTGGCTAGCGGGACAGACCTCCCTTGTGTTAAATGGCGGAATGTTGCCTCTTATAAGACGGCCCCCCTAGACTGTGACATCATCGCAGTGCAAACATGCCATGGGTCCTCCTGAAGTGCAGGTGGCCATCACTTCCATATAAAAAATATATATTTTCACACACATATACACAATATTGGCACTCCCCATCGATCATTTTTCACAGTGTAAAATAAAAAAAAGTCGAAGCGCTTTAAATTCAGTCATTAACATATCTCTACAAGGGAATTCTCCATATTGGGAAAAATCAAATAAAAAATTTTGATGTCATCAGAGTCATATTAAAAATAAAAACTTGAAATTACTTGACTGATCAGTGTTCACCCTGTTTGTATTAATAATCTTAAATCGGGTTTTTGAGAGAATACTGAATACTGAATGTGTGTGTGTGTGTGTGTGTGTGTGTGTGTGTGTGTGTAGTGTGTGTATGTGAGAGAGTGTGTGTGTGTGTGTGTGTGTGTGTATGTGAGAGAGTGTGTGTGTGTGCATGCAGAGAGATAGCCCTCCCAGGCTCAGATAGGCTAACAAGGTCTAAATGGCTTTTATGTGGGAAGTCACAATTCAAAACAAGAAGCCAGCCTTCATTTAGACCAGTTAACTTGCGTAACACGGGGCTGAGGTCACACTGCGCCACAAATGTTTTTTTTTTTTAGTTGTTGTTCTTTATTTTAGGATTAGGTCCACTATCTTTGACACAGAGCGGCTGAGTCAGAGCGTGACTCCGAGCTGAAGCACACAGAGCCCCGGCGGCGCGGTCATGCTCAAACTGGTGACCCGCTCCGGCGAAAACCCGAAACCCCGCAGAACCCCGCGCGCGATTTCGCCACGCGGCCCGAGGGCCGGCGGCGGCGGCGGCGGCGGGACGTTTATGACACGCTCGCGGAGACCGAATCGGGATCTCTGCGGCCGGCCGGCCCGCCCGCGCGACCCGCTCGCTGGAGTGAGCAATGCGTGGGAGAGACGGCAGAACGAGCGGGCGGCCGGGGGGGTACGAGGGGGGGGGGGCAGCGTCTGCCGGCGGGCGAGAGGCTCGCCGCTCTCCTGGCCAACGCCAGCCGCTAGCCCGCAGCTCAGCGCCGCGCCGCGGCTAAACATAGAGGGGAGAGCCAGAGCCAGACGACACACGAGCGGAAACCAGCGTAAGCTCGGTCATGAGCAACGCCGGGAGGAACACCGTGCGAATACAGCCGCGTTCACAGAGGGAAAAAAACACCGACCTGTGTTTTGGAACTCCCTAGCGCTCCAAGCCTGCCACAAGAGAAGACTGTGCGTGTGTGTGTGTGTGTGTCTCAGTGCAGTGTGTGTGCATGTGTGTGTGTGTGTGTGTGTCTCAGGGAGTGTGTGTGTGCATGTGTATGTGTGTGTGCATGTGTATGTGTGTGTGTGTATGGGGGGGAGGTAGTCATAATTTAATGAGTGATATTTCAGGTATCCGAGACTAAATAAAAGAGTAAATGTAGACTTGTTTTTGCAGACTCTCTCATGGGTTTTTTGATTGAGGGCTGACAATCTCCAACAAAAATATGTGCAAGCTTATTATAGTGAGAATATGTACATGTGGTCCTTTAGTTTCACTCATAATATAATTATGTTTTTTTAATGTATTTAATGCATCATTGCGAGCTTGTAAAGGATTTAATCATGCGTCTAATTGCGCTGGTTAGCCTTTCTT
Source organism: Anguilla japonica (assembly GCA_025169545.1). Lineage (NCBI taxonomy): Eukaryota > Metazoa > Chordata > Actinopteri > Anguilliformes > Anguillidae > Anguilla > Anguilla japonica. Next base: position 17,618,793 of record CM045901.1, on the reverse strand, counting down.
AGAACATGGTAACTTGTGAACAAACTCTTCCCATCTTGTCTCCGGCATATATACACACACACACACCTCAGCTTCTGAACCCACAACCAGGGAACAACATGTGATTTTCTGGTTTCAAAGGTGGGATCTGAAACCATCCCCATGGGCACAATATATCCTCCTGTAAAAATGACATCCTAATGACCTGTGTGTGTGTGTGTGTGTGTGTGTGTGAGCACGCTGTGTGTGTGTGTGTCTCTGTGTGTGTGTGAGCGCGCACTGTGTGTGTCTATGTGTGTGTGAGCGCGCACTGTGTGTGTGTGTGTCTGTGTGTGTGAGCGCACGCTGTGTGTGTGTGTCTGTGTGTGTGAGCGCGCGCTGTGTGTGTGTGTGTGTCTGTGTGTGTGAGCGCGCACTGTGTGTGTGTCTGTGTGTGTGAGCGCGCGCTGTGTGTGTGTGTCTGTGTGTGTGAACGTGCGCTGTGTGTGTGTGTCTGTGTGTGTGAGCGCGCACTGTGTGTGTGTGTCTGTGTGTGTGAGCGCGCGCTGTGTGTGTGTGTCTGTGTGTGTGAGCGCGCACTGTGTGTGTGTGTGTGTGAGCGCGCGCTGTGTGTGTGTGTCTGTGTGTGTGAGCGTGCGCTGTGTGTGTGTGTCTGTGTGTGTGAGTGCGCGCTGTGTGTGTGTGTCTGTGTGTGTGAGCGCGCGCTGTGTGTGTGTGTCTGCTGTGTGTGTGTGAGCGCGCGCTGTGTGTGTGTGTATGCGCGCGCGCGCGTGTTTGGAGTGAGTAAGTGCGTCTAATTACATATGCAGCATGTCTTCTATTACCACGCCGCGGGTTGTGACGACTGAGCGATGATGTCAGCAGCAGGGTTCAGGCTTGTATATATTTTGAAAAGGCAACTTTCTTCAGCGACCGAGCAGACGAGCATCGGCAGCTCCAGACAAAACCCTCCGGACGCAACAGCAGCTGCACTTGTGCCTTTCCAGCCTCCCGTACGGCTCTCTGTCCTTTTCAGTTGGTCAAGCAGAGCGCATGTTCTCCCTCTAGAGACCTTGCAGTAATATCGGGCGCTGACACTACTAAGTGTTAAAAAAAAAAAATAAGAAGAAAGAGCTTCTTTTTTTATTATTTTGTATCTAGTTTTGTGAGAAATCCCCAGTGGATTGTAATCTATAAGAGGAAGAGGAAAGCAACCTGAGAAGGCTCTTCATCAGCAAGTAAGTGTTTTTCCTTTCAGTTTTCCGGATGATCTCACAATTGTGAACAGCTGAAGTGATATTAGTTGTCATTAGTTTTCTGATACTCTGAAGCATGAATTTAATGTCCATAAAAATATGACAATTTTATAAACTTTATTTCTTTGGGAAATCAGGAAACAATAATGATTGAGATTGACATTATTGAAAAATTATGGAAAAATCATTATTATTTCATTTTAAAATTTTCTTTATACTACGTTTTCATCACTGAAAATTGATTTAAAAAATCTTACCGAAGTTGTTTTAGTCATAGACATCTTTGAAGGTGATTCAAATATGCAACCGTGTAACAGGACGTGTAACAAAATAACAGGACATGTAACGCTGTAACACCACAGCACAGAATGTTTTATCCTACTGAACGCTGAGTATCCCTGTGATGTTTCTCCATGTGCACAGTCACAGAGCACACTGTGTAGAGAGTGAGAGAGCAGGGAGGTGTGTTTATACGTGCTCAGAGTGGTCACTCCGTAGTTCGTAAGCTGCTTCATCACCTGTGGAACAAACTGCGCTCCTTCAACTGGCTTTTCAGTGCGCTGAATTTTTTTCTTTCTTTTTTTAAAAGGGGGGAATAGGGGGGAGGTAGCGCGTAACTTGCGCGTTTAAGGAGAGATCAGACCCCCCGAGGGAGTGGGCTGGAAGGAAAGTCTCATTGGGAAATACGTATCCCAAAAGACCTCAGGAGAAGAAGAATATACTCTACAGCAAGAAACGGAGTTTTCTAAGCTTATGAACCGTGCAGTTAATGTGTGTGAGAACTGGCAGTCTGGTGTTAGGAGGTGTTCTGTAGTTTTACCTGCTTCCTGACATAAAGCTGTGACTTGAGCACACCTGTTTGAGGCTTCACGCCCCCCCGGGGGGAGACATTTCGGCTTTTAATAAGGGAGTAAGGGAGTGCTGTAGAGCAGCGGGACTGGGTCCCGCAGGCTGTGGACTCTCAGTGCCGCCCCTGATCTTGTGCTTCCACTGATTCTGAGGTACCCCTAATTCTGTGGCACCCCCTGAACAAGCTATCCTGTCACTGTTACCTGGGCCAGCTCCACACTGGCACGCAATGTGCTATGTGGTCCAAATCAACCATCCTTTCTGATGATACAAGAAACAGCTTCTTTTTTTATTTTGTACTGTATGTTACTGCCTCGTAGCAGACGCTCTTGCCCAGCGAGACCTACAGCACAAACACACGTGCACAGATCAGGAACTCAAGAGCAGAAACTCCCCACTGAGAGGAAAGTTTAGTCCCAAGAGAGGCATGAAATGCTGGAACTCCAAACCCGGCTTACAACTTAACTGGCCGATAGAAAATTTAACAATTATGCAAAGAGCAGCAAATCTAATGAGTATTAAACTGAGACCCATTAACAACAGCAACTACAGCCTCAGAAAACAGACACAGAGGTTACTTTACTGTCTGACAGTTCACAGCAGAGGACTTAATGGCCCACAATGCACTGCTTCACTTGTACAGCACCGTCGCCTTGCGATATTGCCCGTGTGCAATGGGGTGTGGGTATTTAATCAACGGGGACCAGGAAACGGCAGCAAAGATCTCAGTCTTTGGCACAATCTCCCACGGCTCCCCGCCTCGTACACAGTGTAAAAGACGTGGAGCGTTTTAATATCAGCCATCTCAGAGCGCTCTCAAGCACGTCGGCTCGTTACGAGGAGCGCCTGGCACAAGCCCAGATCACGCTCCAGCTCACTCTGCCGTCTGGATCTGACCAGACATCAGAATGTGAGCTCAGCTGGTTCCCCCGTCAGCTCTCGGGTTGACAATCTTCACCAAGCTGTTTCTTCACCATCAAAATCACTTTTTGGTGGTTTTACTAATGACTACCTGTTTCCCGTTTTATACGTCCTTCTTTAAGAAAATCCCACAAATTGAGATTTTGAGGTTTTCCACTTCTTTCCCCTGAAGCCTAACATCAGTCTTGCAGATGTGCAGGCAGCCACATGAATGCCATTCCAATGTTCCGCAACAATATCTCATTAGGGCGACCAAACCACTTTCTGTAATCCCGAGAATCGCAGGGCGTAGATGGGAACGTTCTCACGGGTGTCGCGTACAGAACGTTCTCACACGTCTGTCCGCACGTCCATCGGTCACACCGATCAGTGACTCACCCGCGCCAACGTCTGCAGGGAAACTCAGCTCCTTCTGGGTGGTGAAGAGACCACTGCAGAGGAAGAAAGAAAGAAAGAAAGAAAGAAAAAACAGTGAGTCTAAGTGTGAAAGGAAGAGAAGTACACCTGGGTGAGTTCACACACTGGAGGAAACTCATTTAATATCCTCCCTTACATTTTGGGACCGTGCTCGACAAAACAGACCAGGTACCCATCCACGCAGCGGCAAACAAGCATATCCCACGGCCTAACACCAGGAGGGCCATCTCGTCATTAAGGCATCGGGGCTGTTTATTGTACAGGCGATATTTCACCCAGCGTCAGACAGCATTTTGAGACTGAACCCGGGCAGAAAATGGCGCACAATCAGCCGAAGCCGCAAAGTAAAACGCTGAATTAGTTTTTAGGGCGCGTACAGACCAAAGACAACCCGCCGACCACACTTTCCACCCCTCATTCACTCGCTTAGTTCCCCCATCAACATGCTTTCATTTGTTTTTAAAGACATCTACAGGCCAAAAGTAACTCTTCAAGAACAATGTTTTTTCTTTTTTTTGGTGTTTATGGCTTTTTTTCTGTGAGCATCGGGGATCAATTAAAAACGAGCAGCACTGAACGCTGAAGGGGTGAGGGGTGCAGTCAGCTGCTGGAAAGAGGAGCAGGACAGGGCGGGACGGGGCGAACGCGCCCCCGTGCTTCAGCTTCTGCTCAGACGTGGTCCTGCTCAGGTGTGGGAGGCACACCTGAGTCTGACTGCGCACGCCCTCACCTGACCAGAGAAAACCCAAAACTCAAAGCCGGCTCCTGGGTACCCATTCATATGCCTACCAGATTCCTCTATCATTCTTTGGGAACTCCCCCCCCGCCCCCCCCACAGCCCCCACACACCCACTCCCCCCCCACTCCCCACTAATTAAAACACAAGGGCCAGAAACACTGTTTCAGGCAGACTGGAGCACAGCCAGCAGAACACATTCCAAACGCAGTTCACAGATGGAGACGGCATCCCTTCCCCAGCTCACTGCCTGCCTGCCTGCTGACTGCCTGCCTGCCTGCCTGCCTGCCTGCCTGTCTGCCTGCCTGCCTGCTGCCTGCCTGACCTGCCTGCCTGCCTGCCTGCCTGCCTGCCTGCCTGCCTGCCTGCCTGTCTGCCTGCCTGCTGACTGACTGCCTGCCTGCCTGCCTGCTGTCTGTCTGCCTGCCTGCCTGCCTGCCTGTCTGCCTGTCTGCCTGCCTGCCTGCCTGTCTGCCTGTCTGCCTGTCTGTCTGTCTGTCTGTCTGCCTGCCTGCCTGCCTGCCTGCCTGCCTGCCTGCCTGCCTGCCTGCCTGCCTGTCTGCCTGCCTGCCTGTCTGCCTGTCTGCCTGCCTGTCTGCCTGCCTGTCTGTCTGTCTGTCTGTCTGTCTGCCTGTCTGCCTGCCTGTCTGCCTGCCTGCCTGCCTGCCTGTCTGCCTGCCTGCCTGCCTGTCTGCCTGCCTGCCTGCCTGCCTGTTTGTCTGCCTGACTGACTGACTGACTGACGGATTGACTGACTGCCTGTCTGCCTGCCTGCCTGCCTGTCTGCCTGTCTGCCTGACTGACTGACTGACTGACGGACTGACTGTCTGTCTGCCTGCCTGCCTGCCTGTCTGCCTGTCTGTCTGCCTGCCTGCCTGTCTGCCTGTCTGCCTGCCTGCCTCCTGCCTGCCTGCCTGCCTGCCTGCCTGACGGACTGACTGACTGACTGCGCTGTGTGTCAGGGGGTGGGACATGGAGCATTGAGAGAGGGGAGCCAAACACTACTTGCTTTTGTTGGGAGGGGAGTAATTATAAGATTATATGACTCCTATGACTATATGGCTACGCTGTAAAATAATATTTATTAATTTCTTTGTACTGAGAGTGTATGTGTGCATGTGTGTGTTGGGTGTGTGCATGCATGTGTGTAAGTGCGTGTGTGTGTGTGTGAGTGTGTGTGTGTGTGTGTGTGTGTGTGTGTGTGTGTGTGTGTGTGTGTGCGTGTGTGTGTGTGCGTGTGTGTGTGTGCGTGTGTTGCACTCTGCCAAAACCCAGCAATTTACCATGAATCAAAAACAGCTTTCCTGGCCCAGACCCCAGCAAGACGTTGGCCGCCAGGAAAGTTGTTTTTTTTTGTTGTTTTTTATTTATTTATTTTGTTTTTACCTGTTCATATGCAGGTAAAGTAGACCTTGCAGAATGGAATCATATGAGGTCTTTTTTTCCTAGCGAATTTGAAAGCGTCAAATTAGACGGGAGTACCCCAGCAAGCAGTGAGACGACCTTTCTTTTTTCTTTGGTGGGGGGGGCAGGGAGTGTTCCTTTTTTTTTCTTGCGCTGGTGCTTTAAAATTTGGGCCTCTTCCTAAAATTATGACCTCTGCAAACTGAAGCCTGTAAAATACGGAGAGCTTAAGGGAGTCATTTACCACCTGCTGAACCAACCGTCCACCGCCCCCCCCCCACCGGGCTTTTGGTTACCTAATCATACTTCGGCCCTTTTTACCTACAACAAGAGCTGATCAGCACTTCTCAGCCTCGTCCAGTGATGTCCGCCATCGCTCTTCCCTTCCCGAACATACTTTCAGGCTTTTGGATGAGCCAAGCTTGTACACAGTCCCAATGTCCAATGTAAATGAACGTAAAATGGAGTCCGTTTATGTTATTTCCAGCTTTAAGTGCACAAAGCTGACTTTGAAAAGCTGAGGGTTTTTCCAAGGGCTTTCCCATCTTTAACACTGGTTTTTGAGTAACTCGTTCATGGTCAATTTGGCATCAAGGACCGTGCAAAAGGAGAAGGTAATATCAGGAAAGCTGGATATGAACAACCGGCACATGATTTCAATCAAATGTGCAATTAATCCCATTAAACTCCTCTGACGCGGTTCATTTGAAACCAAAGAACAGAACATACCCATGACCGTCATTTCAAAAAGCAAATTAGTCATATTTTCATTCATGATTTTTTGGAAATGCCTCCCTGGTCCAAATTCCCAGAGGCAGAGCAGAAGAAACATGTGAACCTTAATGAAAGTTTTTTTTAATTATTTTTATTTTTTTTTTTTTATACTGTGGTGTTCATGGGCTCCCTGTTACAGACATTACCAAAATGCACTGCGGTCGAGGCGGTAGAGATTGCCAATTCTACAGGGCCTTCGCCCGGGACAGGGATACACTGGGACAGGGGTAGACTGGGACAGGGATACACTGGGACAGGGGTAGACTGGGACAGGGATACACTGGGACAGGGGTAGACTGGGACAGGGATACACTGGGGGACAGGGATAATTCAGGGCCTGCTGTTTCCCTCACTAAGGTGTTGCATGACACCTGCACTCAGACGGTTAGCGCTCAACCAGAACCACTGACACGCTCGGTTAACTGACACCTCACTAGGGCCAGCGAACACGGGACCCCCAGAGCGCTCCACAGAGAAAGGCTGCAGAACACACACTGAGGAAACATTAACCACCCTCCCCCAACCCTCACACACACACACACACACACACACATGCACACACAGAGACACACACACACACATACACACACACGCACACACTGAGGAAACATCAAACACCCTCCCCCAACCCTTACACAGAGACACACATGCACACACAGAGACACACACACACACACACACACACACACACACACACACTGAGGAAACATCCCCCAACCCTCACACACACACACACACACACACACGCACACACACACACACACTGAGGAAACATTAAACACCCTCCCCCAACCCTCACACGCGCACACACAGAGACACACACACACACACACACACACACACATGCACACACAGAGACACACACACACACACACACACACACACACACTGAGGAAACATTAACCACCATCCCCCAACCCTCACACACACACACATGCACACACAGAGACACACACACACACACATGCACACACAGAGACACACACACACACACGCACACACACACTGAGACACACACACACACACACACACACACACACACACTGAGGAAACATTAACCACCCTCCCCCAACCCTCACACACACACACACACATGCACACAAAGAGACACACACACAGAGACACACTCACACTCACACACACACACACACACGCAGAGACACACTCACACTCACACACACACACACACATGCTCTCACACATGGACACACAGAGATGTTTTTTTATGGGAGAAGGAAGGTTACTAGATGGTTTTTATTTATTTAATTGAGTTCATGTCATTTGTATGCAGTGCATTAGCCATGCAAATGAAGCACGCCTGAAATTGAATTTAACCGTTGAGTCCCACCCAAATAGTTCAAAGGCTGCAAAATACTGGGAAAGATAAGAAAAAAAACAAAAGAAATAAAGAAAAGAAAAGAAAAAAAACAGTCTCAGAGCCCTGGAAGTCTTTCCACGACGACGAGACGAGACGCACTGATTGGCTGCCAAAACCTCATCAGAGCTCCTCGGCGTCCCTTCGTGGGTGTGAATCGGTGCGCGCGAGGAATGTTTCCTATAAACAACTTTCAAACGGCACGAGCGCGCTCAGTAGGACGGTTTGTTTCTCTACGCTGTGTCAGACGCTCCCTCTCTTTTTCGCACGGCCGTCAGCAGCCACTGCACAACCACGCTGCGACAAAAAAACCCAAAAACAGAGACCTATTTTTAACCCCACCGCTGGTGTCCCGCCCCACACTGGGGTGTACATGGATGTTAAGGGCTCCCCCTCTCCATCTCTCTTTTTCTCTCTCCCTCCATCTCCCACCCTCCCATACTTGTTTGTGACGCTCCTCGCCAGTCTTGGGGGGGTGAATGCTGGGCCCGGCTCCAGGGCCACACGCGCCAGCGGCAGCCCTGTGTGGCGTGTGCGCCGTGTGGCGTGTGTGCCAGCGGTGGCCGCGTGCGGTGTCTGCACGGAGTACGGTGTGCGGTGAGGGTCAAACCGCCGCCCCTCCAGCCCCGCCGGTGAACCGCGGCTGTTTGTGCTGGTGGAGAGGAGCACCGAGCCTCAACCCCCCCACCCCCCCCCCCCCCACCCCCCCCACCCCGGGCCAGGTGAAGACAGCCAGTGACTCACTTACACATTATTCCACTGGTTTGGGGGTGGGGGTGCGGGTGTCTATGCTGGAATTCCTTACCTCCACATTCCGTGGGTATGAGGTCATAAGGTACAAACTTAACTTTAAAAAATGTATATATGTATTTCAGCTTTTACAACTCCTAGCAGCAACAGCAGAAGAGAAAAAGAGGTCATTTTAGAGCAGATCACTTATTTTAGGTCATTCTAGAGCAGATCCCTTATTTTAGGTCATTGTAGAGCAGATCCCTTATTTTAGGTCATTTTAGAGCAGATCCCTTATTTTAGGTCATTTTAGAGCAGATCCCTTATTTTAGGTCATTGTAGAGCAGATCACTTATTTTAGGTCATTTTAGAGCAGATCCCTTATTTTAGGTCATTTTAGAGCAGATCCCTTATTTTAGGTCATTGTAGAGCAGATCACTTATTTTAGGTCATTTTAGAGCAGATCCCGCCACAGCAAAATTCACAACCACCCATTTGGGACGAGTCAAAAAGTTCCTTTTTGAAAACTCAAAGGTAGAAAAACTACACCAGTCTATTTTTAGTTTCTGAGTGAAAATAAAACATAAAGTAATATCCACCAGAGGCCAAAGAACAATAAGGTGGAAATGCTATTTATTCAGCAAAATAAAAGCACCCCAGTTTTGGGGGAGGCATCGGCATAGCAGCACCAGTTAAACAATGTGAGAATTAATTAACTCCTTTGCACCTCCCCCTCCTCCACCCCCCCCCCCCCCCCCCCCCCCCCCCATCCCAGTACCCCCAGTTAGTCTCAGTGTTCCATAATCCAGATCAAGCTTTTGCCTCCAACTCCAAGTGCAGTTTCTCGCTTTTCAGCAAATTGCCTCTTTGGGGTGTAAAGAATGCCATGAATTTCCTTCATGCGTATCCTGGTGGGGTGTAAGGAGAACGGCAGCACACTGCAGGAGAGGTGTGTGTGTGTGTGCGTGTGTGTGTGTGCACATATGTGTGTGTGGGTGAGTGTGTGTGTGTGCACATATGTGTGTGTGTGTGCGTGTGTGTGCGTGCGTGTGTGTGTGTGCGCATGTGTGTGCACATATGTGTGTGTGGGTGTGAGTGTGTGTGTGTGTGTGTGTGTGTGCGCATGTGTGTGTGTGTGCGTGTGTGTGTGGGTGTGAGTGTGTGTGTGTGTGTGTGTGTGTGCGCATGTGTGTGTGTGTGTGCGTGTGTGCACATATGTGTGTGTGGGTGTGAGTGTGTGTGTGTGTGTGCGCATATATGTATGTGTAGGTGTGAGTTTGCATGTGTGCGAGTTTGTGTGTGCAAGTGTGTGAAGTATGTGTCTGTGAGTATGTGTGTGCAAGTGTGTGTCTGTGAGTATGTGTGTGTGGGTGTGTGTGCGTGTGTGTGTGTGTGGCGCTTCCAGGCAGAGCAGTGTCCACTGTGGGCTGCTGGTCTCAGCGCTGCTTGGGCGCCCCCTCCCTGTGGCAGTGGGGCAGTGCGGGGAGACCCAGGCGGAGCACACGCGCGCGGGCGGGCAGCTAGCACACACACACAGCGTACGGCTAGCACACACACACACAGCATACGGCTAGCACACACACACAGCGCACAGCTAGCGCACACACACACACAGCTCCCCCCTCCCTCCACCCCCCTCCCAGCTCCAGCCTAGCGCCAGCCAGCGCTCCTCAGCTCCTATAACCCAGTCCAGCTCCTCCACTGCCTTACAGTCATTACAGCAGCCCACTGCAGCATCTACTACCCACACCGGGGGCCATACACGCCCTGGAGCAGACGCCTTTTACCCCTGCTTTACCCCAATCTTTCCACTGGGATACTTTTACTCGGGACTGTTTTTAGAAGTCATCATCTTCTTTTCTTCTCTTTTTTTTTGTTTGTTATTTGTTTGTTGTTGTTGTTGTTGTTGTCAAAACTTTTAAAAAAAAGAAAAGAGAAAGACAGCAAGTTTGATTAAAGTAAGTTAAGTAAGTAAAGTTTAAATTAAGTATGTTTTTTGTACTTTTTGAAGTAAGCTGGACACATCTGGAGATGTGTGCGTGAGCGCGCGTGTGTGTGTTTGAGCATGTGTGTGTGTGTTCGTGTGTGTGTTTGAGCATGTGTGTGTGTGTTCAAGCATGTGTGTGTGTATGTGAACATATGTGTGTTTTGGGGGGGGGGGGGGGGTATGGTTTGTGGGTGGGAGGGTGGGCTAGAAGAAGGCTTTGGGATCTGTTATGCCGGGGGGAGTTTTTCCCACACCTAACTAACTCCCCGTGTAATCATCTGGGTTTATTTTCTCAGGGGCGTGATCACCTGGGCTGACCCACCGGGCTCCCCCCTCACTTTCTGTGCTTCTCTTCAGCCGGAGAGAGTCTCTCCTCTTCTCTCCGACCGGACTGGGAGGTGAAGAGAGGTCCGACCCGACGTTCTGCGAAACCCCTGCTCTCGAAAAGTAAGCGCTGCTCCTCTCTCTCTCTCTCTCTCTCTCTCGCCCCTCTCTGCTTTTTAAGAGCTCCGGTCCGCTGCAGGACGGGCTGCTGCGTTACTGTATTCAACATTCTGCACAGTCTACTAGTCTGAATTACAACAACTGGTTGCTTTTTTTTTCAGGAAAAAAAAAAAAAAACTTATTGTAAAATAACAAGCCAATCATTGCATTGTGGATTAAACGCTCAGCTGTTTAGCCTCCTGCTTGTGGAGTTATTTACTAGACACAAGGCATTGCAAACAGTGGATAAGTATTGTTATATAATAGCAAACACGGACTCAAGTTTATGTGGACAGACTTCAGGGATAATGCATCATTATGCACCAACTACAGTAAAACGGCAGGATTACACCACCGCCTCAGCTCTCCATGGAACTGACGTTATGTCACAAGCATGTCACGAGCGTGTTATGAGCGTGTTATGAATGTGTTAGATTGAAGTTATGAACATGTTATGAACTTGTTAGATTAAAGTTATGAACATGTTAGATTAAAGTTATGAACGTGTTATGAACTTGTTAAAATTATGAACATGTTAGAGTAAAGTTATGAACGTGTTATGAACTTGCTAGATTGAAGTTATGAACTTTCTAGATTAAAGTTATGAATTTGCTAGATTGAAGTTATGAACTTGCTAGATTAAAGTTATGAATTTGCTAGATTGCTAGATTAAAGTTATGAACATGTTAGATTGAAGTTATGAACGTGTTATGAACTTGTTAGATTAAAGGTATGAACATGTTAGATTGAAGTTATGAACATGTTATGAACTTGCTAGATTAAAGTTATGAACATGTTAGATTGAAGTTATGAACGTGTTATGAACTTGTTAGATTAAAGTTATGAACGCGCTATGAATGTATTACATTAATACGTGTAACTTTCTTCCTAATTTAAGTTTTGTTTCACGCATCGTAAGGCTGTCACAGGTAGCGCATCTTAACTAAACGACGTGCTGTCCCTTCCCTCCTCGCAGGGAAGATCGGCCGCAGGATGGTGTGCTTCAGGAGGCTGTTCCAGCGGTGGAGTTTGGCCGTGTTCTTACTGTGCTCCCCCGTGCCCCACGACGGGAGACCCACGGAGGCGCTCAGCGGCAGGATGTGAGTCGCGCTGTTTTTTTTTGGGGTTTTTTTACCACTCGTTTCCGGGGCTACGCTGCTCCAACTGCCACGGTTTCTGGGCGACTGCTATGTCCTGTATGAAATGGCTTGCGATGGTGTTTGGTTATCTGGGTTCAGTGAAGCACAATGCTTCAATAAAATGAGCAAGGGACAATTATTTTTCAAAGATTATAATTATTATAATAATAACAACATGATCCATAATATGTATATGGTAAAAATACTTGCACAGTTGGAGAGCAGGTGTGTTGGCTCTCATTACATGGAAAATGGATGACTTGCGTCGTTGTTTTGATAGACTTCAGCTACCTCCTGGCAAGTTTACTTTCAGTGGGGAGAAAAACATGTCTATGAGGACGGATAAAAACAGGCTTCTGAAGCTGTGAGCCTCAACCCTTTATCCCCCCAGGAGTCCTTCACCATCCCCTTCTCTACCTTTCACCTTTCTCTCTTTCTCCTTTTCACTCTGGGATTTACCCCAGATCTCCCCCCCCGCCCCCGCAGCCCCATACCCCCACCCTGCAGGGGGGGGCAGAGGTCTCGGACCGTCTGCTGAGAGCAGAAACAGCCTTTTACAACCCGCGCCCCACAGCCGCTGTCTGCAGGGCACGCGCTGGAGGAGCAGGGCGTTAGGGCGTTAGGGTGAGGGGCGTTAGGGCACGGGGGGGTCCAGCTGAGCATGCGTGTGATCGCTGGTCAGGGACAAGCACTCTGTCCCCCCCCCACCCCACGCTGGAAGTCAGGCGGGTCAAAGTCACATTTACAGACCCGCAGGGGGCTTTTCTCCCGGGGTTCTCACGTCTAAAGCTGGGGTGCTGCTCATATCTTTATCCCAGTGGAGGGGATCCTAAAACATACGTGCATTTATAAAACGTTTCTGCTCCCTTCCAGTGTTAGGTCTTTATGTATTTAGAGAGAGCGTTTCCTCGGACAGAATCTGTAGAGACACGATCACGGCTTGATGACATCCCGAGATGCATTTTGCTGTAAGTTAATCTTTCTGCGGCGAAGCCCGGAGAGAGAAATAGATTCTGAGAGGCCTGTGATGTTCTTCCGCAAAGCAAAGTACAAACCGGTGAATAAATCACAGCCGTCTGCGCAGAAACGCACAGTGAGTCTGAGTCTCACCTCTCGAGTCTCACCTCAACAAACGGCTTTCGCCCCACAAAACCGGGCCGCTGCACCCTGAAAATGCATGCTGGGATAGAGTCCTGAGTAGGCACCTGGTGAGAGACTGAGGTACGCTGGCTTCAGGTGCACTGTCAGGTGGCACAGGGTCCCTGCTGATGTAATACGACAGATCACATGGGCCCGATGATCCCAGTCCTCCAGCTGATCCCGATCACACAACGCAATCCATGAGGAAAGAAATGCTCAAATGCAGACCATCGTGCATTTTTTTCGTTAAGTTTTTCTGCCAACGTCTTAGATTTGATAAATACCTAAAAAAGCAGACTTTTGTGTGTACTAATTTTGAATTTTTGAGTTGCGTTTTTTTCTTACGCAGTCTTTTTCAGTCCGCAGTCAGGCCAGCATCACAGATGAGATGTGGTTGGCACACATTTCATCATCCTTTTCCTTAACCCCCGTCTAAATCTGGAAATCTGCATCCAATGACATACCGCTGAAACAACATAATTTATGCGCATAATTCATTTTGTATCAGTCAATCTATGCAGTTGGATTAATATAAAGCATATATTTCCTCAAAAAATAAACAAACAAAAAAAATTGATATCCTCTTTCAAATCAAAATTCTTTTGTTCAAACATAAATAATGACCCTCACCCCCAACCCAAGTTACTGTTTCTAATGTACAGAGCCTACAGTACAGGTAACACTTTAATCAAATCCATTTTTATCACCCATGCAGCACTGAATATGATCTCAGTGTGGTCCATTAGTTAGGAATCAGGGAAGGTGTAATTACAGCAGGTCGAAGGGAAGCGGACAGCAAGCAATCAGTTCCCCTGGCGCGCGGCCCGGCGGCGCTACGAGCCACACACACGCTCCCCCAGACTCCCGGCCGAGTTTGGGACGGGGAGATCAGACGGGAGACGCCGGCAGGGGCACCGAAATTAGGGGCGTTGTGGTTACTGCCGAAACGCAGAGCGCGTTCTCCTCGCCCGGGCGCACAGGAACAATTAACTTCAGGTGGGCCAAATAAAGAGTTCTGCTGGAAGCCGGCCACCTCAGGATGTCTCAAGATTTCCTTTCTTTTTCTTTCTCGCTCTCTCTCTCTCTCTCCCTCTCTCTCGCTCTCTTTTCCGTAGTCGTGCCGATGGGAATATTTGAAGTCTGCTTATTAAAGGTTAAAGGTACGGGATCTCTTTTCAAAGGGCTCACACCCCCACTAATTTCTTCAGCAGGGTTGAGCGTTCCAGGAAATATCTGTGTATATATAAACAAAGCCATTTTCAAAAGCAAAAAAAAAAAAAAAAAAAAAGTTTTTTTTTTCTCCCACGCCTATATGTGCAGCAAATCCGGACTTTGATATTCTGCCCTACAGGCTGAAAATGTATTTTGGCTTCTTTTTTTTTGGGAAAAAAAGGTCCCAAAGCCTTAATAGGTGCAGCAGCTGTTGATCCTGCTGAGTTCGGAATTGATCGTTTTATGGCGGAGAAATGTTTGCGGGATTTATCGGTCCCGTTCTCAGCCTCTCCGGCCTCCGCTTCCCAGATACCCCACATAAACGCCTCCGATCGATCGAGCACATTTCGCGAAACCCCCAGAAATACTCTGATGGTAAAACAGGAAACTGCAGCTTCCTCCACCCCCTAAAAGATTTCAGCACACACTCAAACACACGCATGTATGTGCGCACGCACACACACATACCACACACACGCACGCACACATACGTAACACACACACACACGCACGCACACATACGTAACACACACACGCACGCACACACACGTACCACACACACGCACGCACACACACGTAACACACACACGCACACACACGCACGCACGCACACACACGTAACACACACGCACCCCCGTTAGGCACGGGACAGCAGAGATGGGCTGGGCCCCTGCAGCGTTTGTGTTATCATGGAGAGACTAGGCCCCGCTGAGTAATCAGACCCTGGGGTGAGACAATAGAACAAAGCTGCTTCCAAACTCCCGCCGAGCCCAGTATCTGCAAAGACAACACACACACACACACACACACACACACACACACACCCTTAAAGTCAGGCTCAACTTCCTGTCTGTCCTGCATCCTCGCTGTGCGCTCCCGAGCAGAACTGGGCCAAAGCGGGAGGGATTCAAACCCGTGACCTCTCGACTCACGCTCGCTGACCCCGCCCTTCCTTTAACCCCCCCCCCCCCCCCCCCCCAGCCTGCCAGGGGCCCCCCAGGGGCCCGTATTGTGGTGTTCTGTGTTTGCGCTACATTATTAACACCTACAGGCGCGCGCACTAGCGCTAACCTCAGTGCAAGTACAGAGTAAATATTAGGATTAGCATCGCTTAATCACTTAGCAGCTGCAGCGCAACGTGCCGTGGGAACAGAAGCAGATTCAGCTCCGCCCCGCCCCGCCCCCCTCACTCTCAGCAGCGTAATGTACAGCATGAGCAGACCATGTGACCTCAGACAGTCTGAGATTGGCTCCACCCCCCATATATTTGCTGATGCTCGGCTTTGCCTCTCCAGAAGTTATTTTTTTTTTTCCCTTCTTCATTTTTCTCTTATCATTCGCAGTTTTGCAGGTCAAATTACATTTTTTTTTGGCCGGATTAATTTCCAGCGATGAAAAAAAACAAAACAATGTCATCATAAGGTTGCGTGAGGCAGATGCGGTTTGGAGGCTGCTCACTAAGGGCCTGGTAATTAATAGGCTGTGACAGGGGACTGGGCCTTTTCCCTGCTCAGGCGCTAACGCTACAGCGACAGCGAAGCGTTCCTTACGTGTCAGCAAGTCTGGGGAGAACGTTAGTTTCCGCAGAAAAGGAAAAGTCATCTCACAACTTCTGGCACGGAGGGGCATCTCATGTATCCGTTTTAAACACGAGTGGAAAAAGGGCTATGTTTTCTCCGTTTATAAATCATTTTGTATTTCGATAGCTTTCGGTATCATATTCTCTTTCTCACACTCACACACACACACACACACACTATAGGGGATAAACTCGGTTCCACCAAGCCACTGCACTAGGGCTCGGAACCGCCATGACATCCCGCCATTCCGTGGCGATTTAGCGGATCAGCTCGGGGATTTTGCTGATGTCACTGAACTGCGTGGTGTTCGGCTGATTAGCATAGCGGAAAACCACCGTCACGCTCACGTTTATCATCTGCATTCTGGGAAAAGGGCCTTCGTTCCCCCTCAGCCCTGTATCGCAATAGTGAAGGAAACATGTACTCCAGCCCTTGGCAAAGTATCCAAAATTACACCTTTGCCATTTTTTCCTTAAGATAAATGATTAATGTACAGACACTGTCCGGTGTGGCGAAAGGAAAAAGGGTTTCACTTCACTGTGTAAAAAAAGGAGAAACAGTGATGGCTTGTGGGACCTGAACCCCCCCCACCCCCACACACACACACACACACACACACTTCATTCACCTCCCTTTGTCGTGTAAAGCCACTTTTCTGGGGACCAGGGTGACCTCAGCGTGACACCCCTGCCTCGCCTGCTAGGAGATTCTTACAGCCCTGGCTTTAACGGGCCAGTCTCACCTCTTACTCGCGATGCCCGTGTGTTATCGCCCGCGAGGTCCATGTTCCTTTTTCAGGGGGTACGGCCGGGGAACCGCCTGAAGTGGAAACTGAGTGTTCCGTCCGGTTCTAAAACACACACAAAAATAAAACTTTTTACTCTCCTACAAAAGTACACCTAATCAAATTTACCCACTTAGATCACATTTCAATTCATCTACAATTAGATTAATCAATGTACTTGAACAAAGGTTTTGAGCTGTTGTTCGAGCACTACTTATGCAATCACAGGTTGTACCCACTAGGCTACTTCTATGTAGCTATTGATATTGGCCTTAATTCAATCAACATTTGTCCTTAATTTTTCCTGAAACATAAATGCAAGCATCAGACTTTCTTCACGAACTAGGTTTGTCAGTTTTAGTGCTTTCTGAACTTGAAGATGTGCTTATAAAGTTTTTAAAAATGTGTTTTTAATTGTTTGTCAAAAGCTGAGGATAAATGTTGAACTAATCCCAGTCATTGCCTCTTACGTTAAACTGTAAACTGTCCTGTGTGTTATGCAATCACTACAACCTTGCAAATATGAATGCATATTCTTAGTTCATTATTCTCGCTCCCTCTAACATCAGTCGGCTAATTAATTAGGTATTATTAAGTGTTCCCAAAGGTTAGAAGTTATCAGAAAGACTGTTTGACCTACACATTTCTTAATTTATGCCGCCACCTATTGGTGAATCTACGAACGCCGTGTTCTCAGAAATGCTGGGCATAAGGACGCCACCGTAACCAAAAATAAAAGTGCGAGGACCGTGAAATGCCATAACATTAAATTCTGCTTTGCCTTGGCATACTGAAAGATTCCAGTTCTTAAAAATATAATTGCTTCAAGACATTTGGACAGCATGCCCCCATATCCAATCCTCATGGTTAGGAGTGCAGTCTACGGTAGCTGTCAGTTGTCAACACGCAAGCACTTAAAACGCAATTTAAATTTCAAATGGGCCGTATTTGCATAAACATTTTTGGGGGAAAGTAGGCTATATAACTGTAGAACGAGCGGTGTGGGGATGAGAATATAGTTTTTTTCTTATTCACTTACGTTTCGTTTCTTACTGCGTGGGTGTGGTCAATTCATCGCTGCAATATACATAAAATCCATTTGAAATGTAGAAGTGAGTAAGCATAACAGTTCAAACATTTCTGGCTGCTAAAATAATGACACTAATACAGTGAACGTAGTCTTGGCAGAGTAGGCCTGTTGAAATACCTTAAGTTTGCCTTTTTAAAGAGACGGTTCAAACTTTCAAAATCAAATTCGCAGTTACCAGTGCGTAAGGGTGGTGTACGGCTGACCGTGTTTTGGTTCCATTTCGACACGGTTTTTTATGCCCAACACAAGACTTTATTTACTCACCAGTAGTTTTTTTTTCGTGGACACGACTCTAGTGTTGGAATAGCACATCAAAATATCACACACCGCGCTCCCGTATAAACAAGCGGACCGAATGTAAAGCCGTTATTGTGCAGCAGAGCGAGTCTCGAGCTGGCACCGGGGACAGGCGCGAGCCCCGAGACGTGCCGGCTTCCACACTGAAGGTGTTACGAATCACTCTGGATTTATTTTAGTTAGGTACGAGGATCTGGAACTGTGTGGATTTAAGGTAAATATAATATCAAATAGTCACTGGAGGGCGGCCAAGTTTGGCAAGCCTTGATTGCTTTAAGTAAAAGCACATTTAACGGAGGCGAGTGGATGAATTCGGCAGGGGGCGAATTATCAGTACGTCTCGCGCAGGGAGGTAAAACGCTTGAGGGGGGTTAGAAAATTATGTGGTGGTGGGGGGGGGGGGGGGGGGGGGGGGGGGGGGGGTGAATGTTCCATTTAGGAGTATTCCCACATGTTGTGTACACTGCACTTCTGGATGCATTGGCTATTTCACAGTTGTTTGTTAATAGTGTGTGTGTGTGTGGTGTAAATATGTGTATATTATGTATACATGCATGTGGTGCTCAACTAGCCTGTGCTGACCAGCCGCTGTTCTCTCTGTCTCTTTCCATCCTCCAGGAAGCGGTCGGTGACCCACGCCCAGCTGATGCACGACAAGGGCCGCACGCTGCAGGACTTAAAGCGGCGCATGTGGCTGCAGGAGCTGCTGGACGAGGTGCACACGGCGGAGATCCGGGAGCTTCCGGAACGCACCGGGCCCGTTGGAGGAGGCGGCGGGGTCAGCGTGGGCGTCGCCGCGGGGGGCGCTGCGACAGGGGGCGGAGCGACAGGCGGTGGTGCCGGCGGCAGCAGCGGGGGTAGCACCCTGCACCCGAAACCGGCCGGCAGCACCAAGAACTACCCCATCGGGTTCCGGGTGGAGGAGGAAGGAACCAACCTGCCGCAGGAGACCAACAAGTCGCTGACCTACAAGGACCAGCCGCTGAAGGCCGCCGGCAAGAAGAAGAAGAAAGGGCGGTCCGGCAAGCGGCGGGAGAACGAGAAGAAGAGGAGGAGGGCGCGGTCGCTAGGCGGGGCCTGGGAGCCCGGGAGCGGGGGGCCCCACCCGGACTGGCGGCCATACCTCAGGCTGGTGGAGGCACTGCACTAAGACACCGTCAGACTCTGACCAAGGTGAGTGTCCCCCCCCCACCCCCACCCCCACCCCCGCTTGGTCACATGCCCCCGGCTAAGCAAGCTCAAGTTCATTTGTCATTCACCTGTACGTGAGGAAGCAGGGTGCAGCTGAAGGAGGTGGTGCAAAAGGAAAGACACTACAGATACACAAACAACACAATGTAGCAGGGTGTTCCTGAGTCTTGCTCACGTAGGTAAAAGGGAACCATGGGCAGCAATAATAGTCCTCGGGGTTGTACAGGCACTTGTGCCACAAAACGGATGTGTGATGGCTTTAATAGGTCAGTCTGGCTGTTAGGTATGCTCTTTATCTGCAACACTTTGGCTCTTCTTCTTCTTCTTCTTCTTTGTGAGTCCCTTTGGGTTCCAACCAGGAAACGAAATGTTCCCATAATTGCTTTGACTCAGCGGAAATGAATGGATCTGAACTTACCGCCACACAGTGTTCTCTTTGTGTGGTCGGTCGCATCTTGTCTTGTTAAACCTGAGCGTGAATCACAAACCGCATTCATCCTGCAGTGGTGATATAAGACAACCCCTCCCCCTCTCTCAGCTGCCCTAACATGTCCCACCAAAAAATACAGCCTACCGAAAATTACAGTGAGGTACACACAAATGTGCCGTTGTCCTGTTAGCTCAGCAGGCCCTGTAACCGTGAGCTGTTCTGGTTTCAAATATTTGCCAACCCTTGAACCCTTGCACTGCACATGTGGGAGGCTTTTGATGTTAAGTAGGGGAATGTTTGCTCAGTGGAAGGTGTCTCTCTTGCATAATTACAAACATGTGGCTGAAGTGCTGGTTGCTTCGGGGGAAGCTGATTGGACGCTGGTGCTTGGGGGAAGCTAATAGGCAATGGTGCTTGGGGGAAGCTGATTGGACGCTGGTGCTTGGGAGAAGGTGTTGGGGCCTAGTGTTTGGCAGAAGCCGATTTGATGCTGGTATTTGAGGGAAGCTGATTGGACGCTGGTGTTTGGGGGAAACTGATTGGATGCTGGAGTTTGGGGGAATCTGATGAAGCACTGTCAAAACATCTATTCTCTCGCTTTCTCTCCCTCAAACGAGGTCCCCATCCAGCTGGTACTGTTTACACACACACCCAGCCTGATCTAAAACAGACCTCCATGTTGGCCTTGGAACATGCTTTAACGGTCCGGGGCTGGTTTTGTGGGATTTATCTTAACCAGGGACATGTGAATGTTTCGGGGATTCCGAGAACGAAGCTCTTCTCTCTGTCCTGGACACGGCTACAATACGTATGCCACAGGCCCGCATCGAGTCCCCTACATTTCCCCAAACATTAAACCGCATATCGCAAGGAAAACACGTCTTTCCGGTGCCCCCCAAAAAGCAAATACTTCTGTCTGCAAAAACTGTATATTTCTTTTCAACAGTTAACTTTTCTATTGGCCAGAACTTTTTAAATCTGTCCAATGGGACAGGCTAGTTTATTACAGGATTTGGATAATTTACCTCTGGCTGAAACAATGAAGAGTCCGATGTTCAGGGGATGTTACTGAAAGGGGGATCTGGAACCATGGAAGGCTTATAATGGTGCTGCTGTGCTCCAGCTTATTTAAAAACATGTATCCCCTTGTTTCCTGCCCTCAAAGTTAACTGGTTTAATTCAAAATAGGCCTGCATGCATCATCAAACAAGCAAAAATATATATTTTTTTAAAATCATCATAAAATTAAGCTTTTTGCCAAATGGTCCGCCTTGTCTGGAGGCAGGACTTGCGGGTTTGACCCTTGACCCTTGACCCTTGCATTTCTGTGGTCTCGTCATCGTCTGCCCACTGCAGGGCCTGTTAATGCCATGTTGCTTTTTTGGGGACTGACCTAATTTAACAGGCAAAAAATAGCAAACAAGCACTACTTCCTCCTTGACACCTTTGGGAGTCCAGTGCTCCCCTTCTACCATCCCTCCCCAAATTTCCAATATACCTACCACCCCACCCCACCCCACCCCACCCCACCCCACTCCACCCCACTTACCTGTTGCACCCTCTCCTCCAGCACCGCCATCGTCTGGTTCAGCTTACACGTCTGCACCTGTGAATGAGAAACGGGGGTCAGACACGCATACACACTGCAGTGTTGGGGACTGAACACGTTATTAACTGGGTTGTGAGCACCGGCACACTCACCCATTGACTGTGAGCTTCAGTGCTCTCTTTCAGCATAATTAAACCTGCATTCCAAAACATCAAAGGAGAGGACGTGTCTGCACCTCAGAGGGTGTAGAATTGGAATTAGTTAGAATTTATAATCTATCTAGCATAATTAAATCTACATTCTGAAACATCAAAGGAGAGAATGTGTCTAGTTAGTTTTAGTCCACCCTGTTTAGGATTTGTGATGTCATTATGGAGCAAATGAAATGGTGTAAGAAATCTAACCGGTTTCTTCCGTTTTCTCTTCCAGATGCCGAAAGACATTTCAGCAAAAGACTTCAGACTCATGTTGCAGTATTCTGTAATAGTGATTTTTTTGTTTTTTTAGAAAGTAAAAGGGAAAAAAAATATTTATTGTCTGTAAATATTTTAAACGCACCAGAATAGTGACAATGGTAATAAAACATTTTTCAAGGCTCTGTGGAGCTTAAGATTTTTTTTTGGTCATTGTGAATAGTTCCTTTTCCTTTTTTGGTTGTTGTTTTTTTATTTTTATTTTTTATCATTTTTTTGTTTGCCAATTATAAATGTCCAGATTTGCCATAATTTATTTTGTTTGAACAGTGTATTTATTTTGTAAATGTATCACGGTGCTGCTGACTTTCTATATTTTTGTAACATAATGCACTTTAGATATATAAATATATATATCAAGTAATTTTGTTAATTGACCAAATAAAGTGTTCTCTTTTTGTGGTTGATTTTGATGAAGAAGATCATTGGTCCTCCTCTCTCTGTAGGCAGTCTGTAGCTTAGGTTTGGGCCGAAATGAAATTTTGGGCCTGCTAAAGCTTCAGCTGTGTCACAGTCTCGCTCCTGTATGCTGGGTGTGTGTTGTCCGTATTACTTTTGTGTATCAGGACATGTTCGATGTGTGTTCTGTTGTGTACATTGTGCTTGCCCCCCTCCTTCCCTCCCTCCCTCCCTCCCTCCCCCTCCCCCCCCCCCCCCCCACCAGTTTTTTCTGGAACCACGTTTCCCCCCTCCCTGCGTGCTGTGTTTGTATCAGCCAGAGTTCACTCTGTACATAAACTGAATGCGTAATGACTCGATATTGTTTGGCACTTGCACTGAGAGAACACCCTATTTTGAAACGATTAAACATTTAACAGTTAAAACCCATCCTGTTTCCTGGTTCCTTGCCATCGCCATCGTCAAACCGCCAACCATTTTTTTTTTTTTAAAAAAATTTTTGTTTTTGTTTTTGGTCTCCATCTCTCTCCTCTCGACGACGCTCACACCCTCTCATTGAATGTGTCCTCAGACTGTTTCACGTTCTGTGTGTGCATGATTCGCACGTATTCCACACCTGGGCCGGACCTGTATCTGCGTGCCGATCCATTCGGGCTCCGGGGGGGGGGGGGGGGGCGTTACAGATTTACGGCGGTCCGTAGTGAAGCATCGGGCTGGTATGTAGCGCCCAGCACCCAGAGATTTATTTCTCCTGTTCCCCCCATTTTGGAGTTTCCAGCGTTTCCAGGCCTGTCTCATCGCTGCAGTGCGCTGTATCAGAGCAGCCTCCTCTGAAGAGCCTTCTGCCAGCCTCGCTCATTCGGGCCAGGGGCGCCCCAACGTCGTTTTGGGGGACTCCTGGTGCTCAAGCCCCTGGTGTTCGTTACCCCCAGGCTCTAGCTCGAGTTCTCTAACACGTGTATTTAAGTTTGTTCATGATTTAATTTTTATTTTTTTCTGCTTTAACTCATTAACACAATGCGGATTGGACTCGTTATCATTCGTCTTTGTCTTAGTATCAGAAGTCACGGGCTGCTGTTGGGTTCTGCAGCGATGCAGTGTAGCACACGTACAGTACAGAGCATGTCAGTCACTGGCTGTCACGGGTTCTGCAGTCATCCACTATGGCACACGTACAGAGTATTCCAGTTTCTGGCTCACGTTGGGGTTTTTTGCATAAGAATGACATCAATCCATGAAGCTTCCCAGTGTTCGCCTGGAACGCAAATAATCGAAACATAAGAACATAAGAACATAAGACCACATAATGACATAATGACATAATGACTGTAACAGGCCGTCCCGTCCGTCTACGCCTGTCACTTACCTACAGACGGGAGAGCGTCTCGCGCTGCGTCAGCCTGGACTTGGACACCCCCCAAGGGGCTCTGTTTCGTCTACGTGATCTGGCAGGAGACACAGTTACACAACTCTGTGTGTAAGGAAACACACACACACGCACGCACGCACACACACAATAGACATGACCCGACCCCCCCCCCCCCCCAACACCCCAGCCACCCACATACTTCAGCAAGACAGCAGTCGTGAACACTCTCACTCATAGCTCATAGATCTGATTCCTGTAGTCTATTTGGCGTCTTTCAGCCACACTGTTCCCAGTGCATTATGGGAGCCAGGGCTGCACGGCCAAGCGCAGGTATATTGGTCCCTTTAATGAGAGGAAAAGCAAATGGATTAATGTCACCAGCTCAAAGTGGTGGTAAGCAATCTCCCCATCTCTGGGCCATAAAGCCTTCCGGAGCCCAGCGGTAAAAAGCCGCGCTATCAGGAGAGAGCACACCTGCCCACCAAGGAGAAATCCATGCGCCGCTGGCAACAAGCGGGAGAGTAACGAGCGCGGAAAAGGGATTCCGCCTCCGTGTTGTTTGCACAGGAAGGAGGCAAAATAAAATGGAAAAAAATAACAATCGATGCCATTTTACTTTTACGACACACTTCGTCCGATTCCTACCGTACAGCAGCAGACTGCAGAATGCTCAGCGCAAGAATAACTCTGACAGAGAACTTTTAAAATCGGTACATATTAGTTTAATGGGAAGCGTACCTGTCCTTTCAGTACTGAAACTGTGAATGAAGGCTGATAAAAAACACACACACAAACATGCTAGTAAAGCTGGGGAAATGAGAGAAGAAATAACAGATCACAAAGGTCAAACTATAAAGTATTTTGCATATGGTGCATTATGAATAATAATGGTTGAACACTAACTCAGAAGACAACATTTGTATACATGTGAGGCATTATGACATGCATAACCACAGTATGAAAAATCTGGGCTTTACAGGGTCACAAGCAAACACTAAAATAATTAGAAAAGGAATAAAACAAAATAACACAAATGTGGAAAAAACGACAAAATCTATATCTAAGAAACTTTAACAGGGCCACGAAAGCAGGGTAATACTTTCGGGAAAAAGAACAATATTCCCCGTAATCGAAATTCCTCTCCTTCAGCACAGCCCATAAAATGTGAAAGAGGGTGCAGTCAGGCTGCCAGGCTCTAATGGATGGGCCAGGTGAGGCAGGTCTGAAACTGGGCAGCGCACAATGGCAGTTAAAATGATAATATAGCGCGACATAACTCAGGCCTTTTTGGAAAGGGGCTGTCGGAATCTTTCGGGATTAATGTGGCAAACGAGGAGAAGACGTTCAGTCGAATAGAATGTGTTCAGCCCAGCCAGGAGACAGGCGAGCTAGCCCACACTGATCTCTCTCTCTCTCTCTCTCTCTTGAACGACTCCAGAACTGGTGGGGAAGTCAGACATAATACACATCCTTTTAGCTAAAAACGCAAATCTGTTGAAATGGGATTTGGCTTCGTTTAGGTAGCTCTATTCCAAATGAGAACCACCACTGGAGGACCGTTTGAAACAGCTGGAAGGTGGCCAGGGTTTGATCACGCAGTACGGGCTAAGTCTTTGTCTTAGCCTTTGACTTCATTTTATTGGCCAAAGTTATTAATATACATTTGGGTAACAGAGTTCTAGTACATATGGTGAGGTCCTGACGATCCTTAAAACCTATTCTAATTCTGCTTATTACAAAGGTTACAGAACCCGCATAAAAGAATTTAAATCGTTTGGTTTTCACAAAAAAAGCATCAGCAAGCCACTGTGCCACACACCATTTAATAAAGAAAATCATGACCCACGTAATATTGTAAGGCAACAGTTCTACAGGAACAGAAACACTGATCATACAAACAGTGGTTTAAAAAATGTTACCGTGTGACCACATTTTGAATATTCTGCAGAAAGTCCTCATTTCTGTGACACGTGACACTCTTACATGCAGTCACTAGGAAATAATTTGAATCGATTCCCCCTCCTTCCCTGCACCTAATATACTCTCACTGCTGCAGTATCCAGGCACACTGACTGAGCGAGCTCTGCTTCGCCATCGAGTTCAGTCCAGAGAATCACCATATGCTGGATATATGACAGTGACATAAAAAAATATATTTTCTGTGGAATATAAGTTGTTGGGGTGTTACCGGACTATTCTGTAAGTAAGCAATGGTCTCCAACTAGACATTAAAATAAGAATATATGTATAGATATATAGATGATACAGTTTGAGAGAGAGATGGATGGATTAAGTGGGTGAAATATAAATCTCAAAGCATGTGTTTCTCACCTGTTCAAGGACCCGGCCCATGAGGGGCCAGGAGGCCGTTCGGAGTTTTCTGCAGTCGCGTCTCCTTGGAAACGGGGCGGAATGCCGGACCACCACAGCGTGTACGGGCTGATCTTCGCCTGCACCGGCGGCGCCATCCTGGGCATGGGCCTGTGCGCCAACCTGCTGGCGTTCTCGCTGTTCGCCAAGCGCGGGGCGCTGCGGCAGGGCCGGCTGGACGCGCTGCTGCTCAGCATGGCGCTGGCCGACGTCCTCACGCTGCTGCTGGTGCCCTTCACCCTGCACTCCGCCCTCAGCTTCACCTGGGCGCTGGGCAACGCCTCCTGCAAGGTGTACCAGGTGCTGCTGGCCTTCTCGCTGGCCGCCAGCACCTACTCGCTGTGCGCCGTGTCCGCCGCGCGCGCCATGGCCGTCACCAACCCCTACCGCCCGCCGTCCCGCGACCTGCTGGCCGCCATGTTCGTCCTGGTCTGGGCCTCCAGCTTCTTCGTCAGCGTCCCGCTGCGGATCTTCGCCACCATGGAGACGGGCCAGGCGCCGGACCACTCCTACTGCCTGCCCACCGTGCAGGAGCACCACTACCAGGTGGTGCTCAGCCAGTTCGTGCTCTACTACCTGCTGCCCATGCTGGTCATCGCCTTCAACTACGCCCGCCTGGGCCACTTCCTGCGCCGCGCGCCCGTCCTGTCCGCCGCCGGCGCCCGCAGCACCCGCCGCGCCTCCCTCATGGTCTTCCTGGCGGCCGCCACCTTCACCGTCTGCTGGTTGCCGGGATACGTGCTGGAGCTGTGCGTCTACCTGGGCCTGTATCGCCACGGCTACGCCTGGGAGACCTTCTACTTCGTGTGCACGCTGCTGCAGTACATGCACCCCTGCGTGAACCCGCTGCTCTACGTCCTGCTGGCCAAGAGGCACCGCCCCCAGCGCCGCCCCCGGGGAGGCTGGCTGCGCGCTGCAACAGGGCCAGGGTGCGCCCCCAAATCAGCAGCGTGGCCGAAGGCTTCTAACGGAACGCTCGGGACCGGGGGAAAGTTCGGCGTTTTTTTTTTTTTCATTAGATGAATCCCACACACTCCGTCAGAAGCAGGGATTGAACTGCTGACACTGATGCCGTCGGGTTGGTTTCTCACTGTGGGATGGAAAAATGGAAAAGAAATGTTTTAATCAGAAGCAATAGAAATGGGTCTCTCTTGCTCCATAATGGCCACTGTTTCAGCAGAAATGGGGTACCTGACAATGGGTAAACTAATTCACTGTAGGGCCTAAAGATCTTCTCAGTTAACACTGATCTCGCCTAGCATCCATTAAATGTCCAACAAAATATCAGATTCAGTCAAGTTTAATGAAAATGCTAAATATGCCAGCACTTTTTTTTTTTTTTACAGTACCCTACAATCTCCAAAGATAATCATTTGAATCTATAGAGTCCTTGCAATCCAGTTAATGGGAGGAACCATTAGCACTCATTTACAGTCAGATGCTTTTATTCCCATCAATACCTGGACACCCTATCTTGGGTAAGCAGTTGGCTCTCACGCAACACAACCAAGCTCATTGCACTCAGTGACCATAAAAGATCCTCCGGTCTTCGAAAATGAGTTATTTTTCTAAAGGTTTATTTTTTTTACACAATACACTAACCTACCGCTCAAAGGGAGATTTACTGCGGCAGCAGGAAAAAAATATAATACTTCATAAAGTTACACTAATAAATAATTCCATTTATAAACAGGCTCCTTAAAATAATTTAATGGATGTAATTATGTGCAAACATCATATATCCAATGGGAGGCAAAAAAAAAAACAGAGAGAAAAAAAGCCCAGACTGGAGCAAAACTAACACATTATTTCACACATTGGAATCAAAATGTTTGTTTGATCTTTCGTTTTCCATTTCTTCTTCCTTCTGGCATATTTTGGGTCCAGGTGGAAGAGAATGATATACAGAATAAGAGATGGAATAAAACGAGAGGAGGAAATAACTGCTTTATGGGGGGAAGGCAGAAGGACAGACTGAGCGCTCTTAAATATCTCTTTTATGGTCACAGCTCAGTTCTTCACTGTCAGTCTCCTAAGCGCTAGTGGGGAACTGATACCCGCAATTAAACCGAATACAGTCACTTTGCAGTAATGCAAACTAATTGTAAGTGTGACATCATAATGCAGCGCATCACAACGCAGCTAAGAGAGAGCCGCGGAACGCGAATGTAGCCGCTGCACAATGGAGGAGGATGACATAACGGAATCTGACGGAACGACATTCGGAATGTTGGACAAACGTCAGCAGCCACTCCATGATTCCATGGGTGGTGTTCAGCAGGCAAAACCGAACCACCCAGATGCCGGGGTCTTTGCCTCCTAAATCATGTGTGGGAGAAATTCCACGCTTGTACAACGGACCGTATAACTGTGCCTCGTTTTCAACACGTTTGCAAAATTACTGACTGTCAGCGCTGAGTGCTTGATTTGTGATGCACAAAAGCTCAATTCACAGCTCGTCTTGCTTGTTTATTAAAAGTAAAACCGCTACCTTACCATTAACCAAAAACGTGTGTGCGTGTGTGTATTTTTTTTGGGCAGGTGAACAGGAAGTCCAGTATCTGCACTGACATCTTAAATTTTACTAATCAAATGCCATCGTTTCCATAGCAACCTGCAAGTGATGAGACACACAAGGAGGATTCGAGCTCAAACAATGTCGTAAAAAGCCCAGCAGCGAAGAAACTGGCGGCTTTTTTGTGTGTGCACTAGTTCAATGGGCCTCCATGGGCACTGGGCATGAAGAATGTCTGAGGTATGGCTTCGCAGTAAAGTTTTATGAGAATAATTCACCAGAATGCTTATGACCACCAACGCCAGGCCAGCACAGGTCTGCGAGGACTTCACAGCCCCAATCATTAACAGCTGTCAAAAACTGTAACACGGATTACGAGAAATCCCACCAAAACTTTATTTTCGGGGTGTGAACTGACTGAGGAGCGCTTGGCTGCGTAAAACACGGCTTTAGAATGTGAAACGTTAGCCCTGCCGTTCCCGCTGGAGCCAGAGCCTCGTACAGCTGCACAGCGTGGGTCTGTCCACCGTTAACCCCGCCGTTTCCCACAATTCCCTGCTTTTCAGCCACTTCTCCCCTTAGAGAAAATAACATGACTTTTTCTGGGCACAGAGTTGCATTTCAGTTGCATTTAATGAAACAGTAGCGAGGTGGTAGGGGCCGTCTCCTCTGTCTGGTCTTGACCTCTTGAACACAAGCAGAGTGTCGGCCCTTTGTGACATCACAATGCAACACTGCCAGAGTCAGGAGTCAAACAAAGGAATCAGAGCACATACATTTTTCCCTCTTTCCTTGTGATGTGACTCATATGGTATTGATGAATAGTGATGAGTCTGCACCATTCCTGGAATCGGTACATAAGTGTGCACCGTACAGGGGGGTTGGGGGGTGGCTTGGGGGGTCTGGACCACACACAGAATAATGAGTCAGCAGCTCAGCTCAGCGATTAGGGCCTACACAAGAGACTGCAGGATCGGAACTCTGGGCCTGTCACTTCTACGGTAACTATGCCAACCACAGTAACTAATGTAGCAACACTTTAAATCCAGCGTAGAAATTCCAGAGTGTGCAGTGTCATCATTATTTGGGGCCCAGAATCCATTCAGACAGAAAACGCATTTTTTCTGTGTCACTATCTATGGTGGAATTAAATGTGATTTTGTGATCACTCCTCTGTAGAGTGTATTACCTGTACTGTACTGCAGGCCTGCATATCTGCGGATGCCCATTCTGCGGGCTGAAAGCACTTTGACGTGCTGTCGCCACGGCGAAAACTGTGCTGTAATAAATGATCAACATTTTCAAGTGCGTTTTCCTTAGAAACTGGCGCCCTTGTCTCTGCGGCTTTCCTAAAAGGGCCAAGGAAATCATTTGCCCCGCCGGCTAGGGCCCGACATGACAGGTGAGGTTTGGAGTGATTTGGGGGAGCTGAAAGACAGCCCGCTGGTGGACAGGGGGTTTGTTGTTGTTAGGACGATAACGATTCGAGAGCAGAGGGGAGGGGAGGGGAGCGGAAGGGGGGGGGAGGGGGGGGAGGAGGTGGAGGGAGGGGACTACCCTGAGACTAACTCCCTCTCGGCCAAAGCGCCCGACCAATGAAAACAAAGCCGGCCGGCACTTCTGACGGGTGCGCTTCCGCACCGCCCGCCCCCCCCCCCCCCCCCCCCCCCCCCCCGAAAAACATGCAACAAAAAAGGGAAAACAAAGAAATTGAGAAACACGTGGCGTGGAGACCCTGCGAGCACGCCGGGTTCAGCGGAGAATCAAAGGGCCGGGGGTGGGGGTGGGGGCGGGCACAGCACTGCGCCAGAGCCCTTCCCAATGTGCCTCTTGCCCAAACAAGCCCTGTTTATTTTGATGGGCTGGAGGGAGGAAAATGAAAAGTCCCTCCTCACCTGTTTGATGTG
The DNA here is from genome assembly GCA_025169545.1 of Anguilla japonica. Lineage (NCBI taxonomy): Eukaryota > Metazoa > Chordata > Actinopteri > Anguilliformes > Anguillidae > Anguilla > Anguilla japonica. Next base: position 17,588,459 of record CM045901.1, on the reverse strand, counting down.
ATTTCCAAGCTGGCAGGAACACTGTGAGCCTTGGACCCCGGCCCTTCGAGAAGGAGAGAAGGGTAAATAATTAGGAGCGCTGGACACCCACTGCCCGCACGATCAGCTGACGAGCTGCTGCCCCCTCCCTGACCTCAGAGATAGCGTGGGAACCCTGTTCTGTAGTTCATCTGGGCCTCTCTGAGCAGGGTGTTTCTCAGAGAAGTGAGCAGGTCAGCCTCCCGCTCCTCGGTTATTTTAGCAGTGTGCAGCCAGGCATGGCCTCTTTCAGCCAGCTACCGCACCTACCAGCTGCGCAGTGACTCCACTCTGCAGCTCTGCAGACCAGCTGCGCAGTGACTCCACTCTGCAGCTCTGCAGGCCAGCTGCGCAGTGACTCTACTCTGCAGCTCTGCAGTCCAGCTGCGCAGAGACTTCACTGGCCAGACACACAGTCTTTTTGAGAATAGACAGAAGCAGGAAAGTGAGTCAGCAGTGTCCCCACAGAGCAGTCAGTGATGTCCCCACAGAGCACAGAGAAATGGGGTAAAATGAAAACGTAGATTGGGGCCTGAATGTTACCCAGGGGGAAAAGCCAAGGAAATGTACAGCCTGTGGCATGTGGCCTGCGTCACCACTACCCCACCCATAATCACCCTGGATTACCGGACAGGAGGGTCAGTGGGATCCTGTTAACATGGAGGTGGCTTCACCTGCATACCTGCACAGCTGTTTCCTGACTTTAAAACACATATGCACGCACGCACACAAGGACAGATGTAACAGCCTGCACTTAAAATAAGGGAGTGTCAGGTACTGGTTTTCAACACAGTTCTCGGGATCGGGGATGAATAGGCCCGGAAATAAAACAAACAGAAAGGGAGTTAAATAGACAGGACCGTGCAGAAACGCCTCCCGCGTGTCCGTCCAAGCTCAACTCCGAGGCAGAGGGAACCGAGTGTGATTTTCACCGAGTGCTTTTCTGAAACATGAACAGGCAGAGAGCACTTTGTGCGCAGAACATTCTGGCTCCCTGGCCTACGGGGACCAGTAAAAAAAAAAAGATTTCCTGATTAAGGATCAACAAGACACTTCCCAGTCCCACTTAGCGAGTGTTTGAATTTGTTTTAGAAAATATGGTTCTTTTTAAAACCCTGTTTTTGCAGTGCCTGGTAAAATAGCACCACCACATGAGCAGTGTTTTGCTGGGCAGCTCAGTATTTTAATGGAATTTTACCACCTGGCTGTTCAATTTCACTCAAAAAACGAGTGAAAAAAACAGAATCGGGAGCTGCTGGGTATGGCACAGACCATGAGGCTCTCTTCCAGCATGTGGACGGGCACCACGGCCTGGTATTAAATCCAGACCAGCTTGCATTAGCTGTCTGAGAACTGACGCAACTGATTTTAAAAATCACAATATGAATATGGAATAATAATTTTTTGTGCATCTGTGTGGCAAACAAGCCTGCCACAGACCACCGAAGTGGCTTTCCAAGGGGCCCTTCAGCACAGAGACACAGGGAGACGATGTTCCAACAGTCCACATTTATTTACAAGGGTCAGCAAGATGTTACAGCCAACTGAGCAGATATAAAACATTCATGACAGACGCTCTCCCTTGTGTGAGTGGGGATGGCAGATTTAACCTGTACGCACTGATTACCTCACTACGCACAGGTGCAGCCACTCCTGTTCCCGGGTCCAATTAGCCTGGCCAATTATCTAATTCTTAAACAATTATCCAATTGGCCAGGTCTAATTAGCTTGACCCAGGGCAGGTGTGGCTGCTTAAACCAGCCATCCCCACACCACAGTCTGTTTCTCACGTAATGTGGTGTTGAGAGAGTAAATCATCCTTCATTAGACATTAAAGGTGTCTAATTAAAAAACAATTAATGGCCCAATTTACTTTAAGGCTGGAACAAAGACCTACAGTATATACACAAGGAAACTACGGGAGCAGGTTTGACATCCTTGGCTATAGACTATTGCTGTTATTTTTTATTGGAGTTATTCTATCTCCCCATTAGAACTGGTAGCTCATGCAAAAGGACAAATCAGCAACTAATTACACACTCCGTCTGACAGTTGGATATTTTTAGACAATATTAACTGAATATAAAATAAGCTATTGATGCTTGTTATATAAGCAGTCTGTTACGATTATGATATAATATAGCATGAAATTAATTGGCTGCAGCCTTTAACCAGGACAATAAGCAGCACATTAAACAGAGTTGCTGACAGATGAAGTGAAATAAACATCATCTTAAATGACACAACATTAAATTAAGTTAGCAGACGCTCTTATCCTGAGTGATTTACAATGCGGGAGAAACATACGTGCACCCGATTAATCTGAGCGCTAATGCCGAACCTAGCCAAATACATTCCCAGACCAGCACAGGTGCAAGCCAACAATACCAACCAAGAACCCAAAGTACAAATTCAGTACAAAATCCATAGAGATTACACCCATAATAACCCTGAAGAACAGCAACCCAAAACAACATTTAAATATATCCTATTATCACAAAAATAGCTTAATCTGAATTTGAAAAAAATAAGGGAGGGTTTGGGAATGGGGATGGAAGGTAAATGTATTTAGAAAACGAATTCCTGAGAATAGCAAAAACGAAGTATGTTAAAATGGTGTTTTTCACAATCTGAACTATTCCCACTTTTGTCCGCAAGAGGGAGCCAACAGTTCACTAATTGGCTGGCAGTGGATTTGTGGCCTAGGAAATCACAGAAAACTCATCCCCGCAACAGTGACCTGAAAGGACTTCACGCTTTTCTTTTTCATTGCTTAAAAGGCCATTTTTCTTCCACTGTATCTATGATTGATCTGACATTTTTGTAAAACTTCAGTCTTTTCAGTAGAGTAACTATTTATGCATTTGGACACAGACCAGAACACGGTTTCCAGCCAATGGTCCTTCTGATTGAAGACCAACTGCAGACTTGGCAGAATAATGCAATGGCTATTTTGATTTGTCTGGGATTTTGAAAAAAAAAAAAAAAAAAAAAGTGCACAAATTTAGACACACAATGTGCACATAGATGACATCTTCCAGAAATTTGTCCCAGACTCACTGATTGGCTAATTTAAAGGGTGGTTTTGCGCTCAGATGATCCTTTCAGACTGCCCATTTGTCTGTAGATAATAAGCAGAACTGATGAGCTGCTCCCTCTCCAGATCTACAGAACAATGCGCCGTTTCGTTCACAAATCCACAGCCGCGCGCGTGCGGCCTGTCCTTCGTCTTGAAATGCAATTTCTGACAAAAGAGAAAAGCAAGGAGCTTTCAGAATGGGTCCGCTGCAGTTGTCGGTTCGAGGCGACAGACTGTCCGAATCGCCCCCAGACCCCAGAGGCACGAGTTAGCTCTGGAGCCGCATGACCTGATTCTGTCCTCAAACTGGAACTTTTCACACTCAACCCAGCTAGTGAACGCTTTCATGTTTTACGCAAATAAACCCTAGGCAGAGGCTGCTGGACAGGTCCCTCCTGTTAAGGCTCTGTTCCAGTGTGTGGATGGGGCCCACTGTTAAGGCTCTGTTCCAGTGTGTGGATGGGGCCCACTGTTAAGGCACTGCTCCAGTGTGTGGATGGGGCCCACTGTTAAGGCTCTGCTCCAGTGTGTGGATGGGGCCCACTGTTAAGGCTCTGCTCCAGTGTGTGGATGGGGCCCAAGGCTCTGCTCCAGTGTGTGGATGGGGCCCACTGTTAAGGCTCTGCTCCAGTGTGTGGATGGGGCCCACTGTTAAGGCTCTGTTCCAGTGTGTGGATGGGGCCCACTGTTAAGGCTCTGTTCCAGTGTGTGGATGGGGCCCACTGTTAAGGCTCTGCTCCAGTGTGTGGATGGGGCCCACTGTTAAGGCTCTGCTCCAGTGTGTGGACGGGCCCCACGGTCCAGTACCCAACCCAGACTGTTCCGTCGCCCGCCAGCCACACGTCAGTCACATGTTGCATTTTCACAGTTTGGCCACTAGGTGAAGACAAATCCAGACTTAAGAGAAGAATGCTGACTGATCAGGGGCCTGAGTTCTAACGGGGTGAGCGGTTCCAGTCCTGGATGGCCGGTGTGTACGCAGGTTTTTGGTTTCCGCCAGTAACCATGGATAATGAATGAGCTAATTGGCTGCATACACCGATTCACTCATAGAGTAAATCACAGTAAAACGTTTCATAGGAACACAAGAACAGTTTTTGGCTGTCTTATGTGCTTATCAAAAAATGTGGCTAAAATGTCACATGGTGGTTAATTAACATACGTATATAGTAAATTTAATCAAACAGAAAACTGTTTATTACCATTCCAGTCCTGAACTTTGTTCCCGCAAACATTAAATCAGAACCACCCACTATCCAGAAATACTGAGAATATTAAAAGTCTTGGGGATATGATCCTACGTTCCTATTTCAAGATGATCAGATTTAATGAGGCAAGAGAGAATCACAGGATTGACCCACAACAGACAGAAAACCAGAAGCACAAGATTTGTTTTCTTTTTTCGTTTATTGACAAGAGCATCTAAAAGGTAAGGAGCACTTCCTTTAGAAGAAGGTGTTTGGTCTCTTGGTGGTGAAGCGGGGCTTGTGCTGGCGACGCAGGACCCTGTGGGGCAGGGGGAACTTGATCTTGGAGTCCTGTGGACGAAACGACACAGATTAGATTACAGTAAAGCATTATGCACATTCAGAGGGGAACACCGTCAAGAGCCAATCAGCTTCCATCACAACACTGTCCATTTACACCCTTTTTAACTCTCTAATGATTTCATTTAGAATGCGTTTAACTGAACATTCTAATGCTGATGTCACAATCACTACTGGTAAATGAAAGCAACGGAGGCAACGGAGTTCTAGAACACTGACTTAGAATTCTGAAGCAAAAAAAACAGGTCTGGCCTTTGGCAAGCAACACACAGTCCAGTTCACCTGGCCAGACTACAGCTTCCCCAGTTTAAATGAACACTCCCTTCTATAGACACTATCTGGAGGGGTCTGCGGTGACTCACGTGGAACTGCTTGATGGCAGGTCGGCGACACTTGTTGGCGGCGATCTCCTGCACCTTCATGATCTGGATGGAGTGGGCGCGGGCGCGGTGGCGGGCTCCCATGTCCCGATCTGGAACCAGGGGGAAAAATCAGTTTTGGAACGTTTGGAATCTACAGCGTGACTTACAGCTGCCTGTGTACAGCGCTGCTTGTGAGTGACAGAGCAACACAAAGCCACAGGCTCCGCCTCCAAACAAGCAGCAGCACCGAGCAGTATTCTCAGTGCTGCTCGATCCCCGCTACAAAGCCCAAGGACGCTGATTGGCTGGGCCTTTATAAACCGGCCCTTTCATTGGATAGTGCTTCAAAAAGCCCAACCAAACACTCAACAGCATCTGATTTACTGAATTGCTTCCCATTCTCACTGGGATATGAAAAAATTATAATAATTATCGCAGAGTGGAGTAAGTATGACTGAGGACCAATCAGATTGCATAAACAATCGTGTTGAACCTTGATTTCACTTCCATTTGCACGACAGCTAACGAAAGGCGACAAGGTGCTTTTTTTACTTTGCGCACACATGACAAGAACACTGCACAGGTTCAACAATGCTCTTTGGGTTTGTGTGCATAGTATACGCTCCTTTTAAAATGAAGTCGCATCCACTCTTATTTTCGGGACAGGGTATCTGCGATTTGATCGCCAAGGTAACCCCTACGGGCCACAGCGTCTGCTGGTTTTTGCCTTCATCTAAAAATCAGAAACCGATTCAGATGGTGGAAACCAGGTGAGTTCGTGTCTTCGGCTGCCTTCATTTACTAATTAAGAAAATGTTTCAGAAATTCAGAGCGCACTTCTGTGGGAGAGGCAGAGGAGGGGCGGGACTTACAGCACTGAGTGACAGCGCCGGAGGTGGTGAGGTCGCGGTACTCGCGGTACATGTTGTGGGTGCCGCTGCGGGAGTCGTAGCGCAGCCAGATGCCGAAGTTCTTCACCTTGAGCGGGGACTTCTCAAAGACCTGGGGGGACGGAACACAGGCACGCTCAGCATTCCATCGGCCCGCCAGCATTCCGTCAGCGCGGCACGCCAGCGCGACCGTCTGCCCACAGCACCAGGACTGAAGGGGAGACCAGCACTGCGCACCACGCAATCGGCTCCTGTAGCCACTAGGAACTGTGAATCTACTGAGGCGTGCGTCAACACAAAACATTTAGGCGGATGTCCCCACACTTGAGGGCGGGCATACAGCATACGAGCTGTGGACTTCAAATTGTTTTTTTTCTTCAGATCGGGACCAAATTGTAAGAATAATGTTAGGTCGTAACGTTGCAACTCGCAAGATATAAGACTGCAAATCCAAATCTATCCAACTGATCTAATCGATCCAGCTGGTCTAACATCATTTTATCCCAGACACAGTTCCACCCCCACGTCGCTCGCCGGCAGGCCCTCCCCCCTCCTGACCTACCAGTCCGCAGTACACGGTCTCTCCGGAGGCCTTCTTCATCTTCCTCAGCTGGGAGACGAAGTACCAGAAGCGGGACTTGGCCACCACATGGTTTGGGGCGAAGATCCTCATGCGGTACAGCGGAGGGGTGGGGTTCTTGGCTGAGGGCAGCAGGCGCCCAATAACTTTGTATTCCCTAAGCTGAAGGGAAATGGGCAGGGATCAGCAACCAATCACACGCATCAGCAAAGTGACATCACAATAGCCTTCGATAGTGCACTAATCTACTGGGATTGACAGGGCTGTAGAACCTTGATTTCACTTTTAGATGCACAGCAGCAATCTGAAAGGCGACAAGGCACGGACTTGATTTCTGCACACCAGACAAGGTCATAATAATGATGTAAATTATGACCTTTGGGTTTTGTGTGCAAACGCAGTGCTCGCTGTTAAAAACAGCTAAAACTGTCACAACTAAACGTTGTGTACTAGGTTCCACAAATTTCTACTACTGGATCTACAGAATGACAACCAAATATTGCTCAAGACCTGCAACAGCGATTCTCAAACATGGTCCAGGGGATGCCTGTGTATGCTGGTTTTTGCTACAGCCAATCTCTTGCTCAATCAAGGTTGTTGAACATGAGTTAAGTATTTTTCCCTTAAACTTATCAATACAAGGCAAGTTTGGCTCGTTATTTGATTTGTCTCTGAATTCTTCATTAGCCATTATCACTAATTAGGAGCCTCATTCACCTCAGTATTTAATTTGATCAGTTAAGTGTTCTCAAATATGGTAGAGCAAAGCTATAAGCACAATGAGAACGTGATATTGCATGCATAACCGTTTATGATAATGTGGAACAGGAGGCCCGGCCATCATACAAAAAATGATTTAAAATGTAAAATTCCGGGGTTGCAATCGTGAAAATCACCGTATACAGGGGTCCCTAGGACCGAGTTCGAGAACACGGACCGGCAATACTGAGCGAACTAACGGCCAGGGGGTTCTTAGCTCTGGATATACACAGTAAATTACAACACGTCACAAACTAACACGAGTCGACAATAATATGGTTACCAAGACAAATACATGTACGACATTCACCACGTTCAGGCTAACAATATAGGCTTGAGAGCCAGCGAGCTAAATGAACTCAGGACACGCGGGCCGTGCGCATCAAAGAACTACTCAGCTAGCATTTTACGCTTGAATTATCTTGTTTAATTTTGTTACATCGCGAAACTAACACTGGTGCACACGCAGTCTGTACGAAACATACAGCGAGTTTGATTGAGTTCTGCCCATTTCGGGTTTTTTAAACAGGCTCCCTACAGCACATGGTTGAAGCAACGTAAATTGAGACGCCATGTTGCCATGCGAATTGTTTCAGAAAAGGGAACTTTCCGTACTCTCTTATCAAAGCACGGCGCAAATTGATCAAACGTATGGATAGTTTACATGCTTATGTGAAACGATTGGTAATCGTATCGCGTTATCCGCATTAACAAATCTTTTATTAGGGTATACGTACTGTGCCAGACGCCTTCATGGTGTCTCTTGCTGGCGGCCGCTGGGAAAGAGGAAGTTCGTGGGTGGAGATTCACAACGTCAACCTTCCCCCGGAAGGGCGGGACCAAGACAACGTGACCCATTGGTGCTCCATGACGCCAGTTCTCGGGTAAGATTCGGGGGCAGTTCTGCGCTAGATATTTTTATAAGTGATAAAATCGAATACTAGATAGACCTGTAATATCTTTGAGAAATATTAATATTATACATGGAAAGTACTGTCACAACGGTACTTTTTGAGATGCTGCTAAGAACTGAAAAAGCAGTCAACTGTAAATGTGAAACCTTATGTTTTCTTGTTTTGTTTCGTTGTTGTCTTAAATAAGTATATTCCCCGTGTTGTCCTTCGGATATGTTCCTAAAAGTATCCTTCCTATAGGCTTCAGAAAAGGGCAGGGAGGTAGGTAACGTGCTTTATGGAACATGCATTCTGTAGTCTTCCATACAATAGGAAATAAATAAGATCTTTCAAACATGCCTCATGTAGACAGGTATCCTGTCTTACATGTACAAATGCGATGTATTTTTATGTTATTTTATTTTTTCGTGAATGAGGACCATACGAGGATTAGTGGGTAACTACAGTGTTTATGGGTCACAGTTATAAATCTGTGGAGGACTCTTGAACAACATGCTTAACCTGAATTTCTTCAGTTCAATATCAATTCTAATTTCATAATACCTTTTTTTAATAATAGCAAGAATCCCCCCAAATATCACAATAATATATAACAGGTAAAACTATCAGTGTTCCTGATTCTTTTTTTAGGCTGTATGTGTAGGCCATTTAAATAAACCACGACAGAAATAGAAAGAAAATAGGAACATTTTATTTTACCCATGGGACCGAAGCTTGTAGGACCCACAGAACCAAGAAAAGAAACTTAAGACCTATAGTTATATTTACTGTTAAATTACAGAATATATCTTTGTGCAAGTTACAACCTATTGTTGAGTATTTTAACTCAATGGCATTAACAAAAAAACATATAGAACATTTACATTTTTTTGACATGCCAGTGTAATATTTTATGCAGTATAGTAGTACACAAACATGAAGATTTCTGGTGCATTTTCGATAAACAAGTCATTTTCTGTTTTAGATGTTCACTAGTCAGTTTTAACACTTTAAAGAGTAGGGTTTTTATTTAATACTAAGTCGGTGTTCTAGAACCCCATTGCAGCAGTGATTGTGACATCAGCATTAGAATGTTCAGTTAAGTGAAGTTTACAGATGATGCGAACCATGGGCCATCCTGACTTTTGCTGCAGGTTGCAATTTTATGATGTGAACACAATTAGACGCAAAATGAGAGGCAAAATGTGTCTGTGTCTATGCAGTACTTGTGAAGTTTTTTGTTTTAATGTTATCATTCATCGAAAGCGTTACCAAAATCAGTATTATTGCTGTGTACACCTTACAGTGCATATTTGTTCTATGCTTATATATAAGCATAGAGAAGAGCTTATGTATTTTCAACATTTTTTTTCAAATCAGTATTTCAGCTGTGTTAAAAAAAAAAAAAAAAGGAACACGTGTTAACATTAAAATTAACAATTTATTAACGGTAATATTATTCTTGTTGACTCATGATTTTTGTTGATGTGATGCATTTGACCAGAAATTTCATAAATGTCTGTTGAGAATACACAAGCTCACATAGTTTTTTTTCTCCAGCTCTGACATTTGAACTGAAAACATTCAGAACAGGAGTCTCAATGCTGAAAGTCCACAAGGTTTCTCTTTTCGAGTTTCCTTGAGGTGGTGTGATCACCAGGTGCAGCAGGTGCAGGTGATGTGATCACCAGGTGCAGGTGGTGTGATCACCACATGCAGGTGGTGTGAACACCAGAAAGGTGTGCAGTTCCATTTTAACATTTTATGTAAAAACATTTTATGGAACTTTGTTTCTCCATCTGCCATGGCAGCAGCATCATAGTGGCAGCGGCGTCATGGCAGCAGCGGCGTCATGGCAGCAGCATCATAGTGGCAGCGGCGTCATGGCAGCAGCGGAAACGTTCGGTTGTCTTGTCACACGGGCTCCTGATTTCTCCAATGTCCTTTTCTGAAAGCCAACAAATACGGCCAAAGAAAAGGATCATTGTCCTGCCCTTGGGAGCAGCTCCTCCAGTTCCTCCAATTCCTATCCTTCCATTTCTACAGCATCTTCACCATCACCATCCTCCTCTTCCTCATCTTCCCCCTGTGGAAAAACCCAGGTTCAGTCCCTGTAGTCGTGCAATACATACAGTGCATACATACAGTTTTTTAAAAAAATCTTCATTAAATATTTGTGGAGTGAATCACCACAAATTTATATTTATATAGAAAATTCTGAAAATCCATTAAGCTGACGTAACTGATGTAAGGACATTAAAGTGTAGGGTATTGCATGTGCAGTTGTACAGGAGCTGTGTTCTTTGGTTGTATGTCCAAGGTGAAGGATATCAGACTGCATGTTATCTCCAGAACACTCAGATTCACTCCTTACAATAAATTCAAGGTGATCCGCCTACAGTCTTGCCCTGAGCCACGTGTTTCAACGAATCCCTCCCAGATTCTCTGAATTTCAGTGGAATTAAAAAAAGACAGCTGAAGAACTTGATAGACTGCAATCCTCGGGGCCCGGGGACATAGTGTTAACTGTAATACAGAGAATGGTCTTCCGCATTTGCTGAAGCAATATTTTTTGACATTAGACTGAGAATTAAATTTTTCATGAGGCTGTAACTACTCTCATTGTTAATATCTTTTTAAACACTTTGTTTACTCTGTCTCACCCAGGGGTCACACCCCTCGGAGGGAGATGCGGAAGTTCCGGGAAACACCGTTGGTTGCCGCACGGAGAGAGAGAGAGAGCGCACATACCCAAAAAAAAACAAAATAAAAGAACACCTTCACCCTTCCCCTCATCGCTTTCAGGCAAAAACAATTAAGTAAAACAACAAATTAAAATAACGAAGACAAAAGAAAGCAAAACGGAGTGGTAACTTTTCAGTTCCCTACTTGTAGTGGCGGTTCACTTTCGTTTTGTCATGCTCAGATAAACACTCAAACAAAAACTAAAGACACTAATAAAGAAATGCGCTCCTGGTCTCGACCCCGAACTGTGGAGAGCAACATACCTTTAAGCACCTGGGCTGATTAGTTAACAAGCCAGGTTCGTGTGCTCTAGTAAACAATTAAAATACACTGATACAAAGCCTAGTTTATTCAGATTAGTTTTTTTTTTTTTTTTTTAAATCCTCAAAACAACTTCTACTGACCACTGAAAGAGAATTTGGTTTTGGTCATTTGAAGACCATGTTTATTGTGTAATTCGCATGGTATTTTTATATATATTTGAACTTACAGTGAACATCCGTACGAAATGGACACACCATGCAAGGCATCCAGAGACCATGTTCAGACAACATATTTTACATCAAAAGGAAATAGAATTTTATTTTAATTAAATATGCTGCTTTTCAAAGAATTAATCACCCAGAGCTGAAAGAAATTGTCATCGTGTACATGATATATTTTCACTATTATTATTATTGTTAGTTACACATGACTCATTATTTCATTTTTTATGCAGTTTTGTACAGTATTTTCCCCTTATCCAGAAAATTGACAATATACATCTTGTAATAATAGGTTAGCCTTACCATTGTGTTCCTTTAGCTCATAGCTCTGTCAGGAAAAAAGGACAGATCGGCTGGCACTGACCTGCTTTATACCCTCAGGCCACTCCCACCTCTCCCCCCTTGTGTTTTCAGTAGAGGAGGAAAACCCCTGCATGGCATTAATGGAACTAAACATTCCTCATTCCTCACTGCACGGTTTCATTTATTATGTTCGAGCAGGAGCAGGTTTCCATTTCTGAACCTGGAGCACCCTGAGGCTTTCTGTTTCCTGGTCTGTGGATAGGCGAGGCCAACAAGATGTTTCGTTTGATATCTTCAGTGTTGAACAGTTTCGTTTCACAGTTTTTTTCCCCCCCCGGTGCTGGCGGGGCTTTTTAAGTTCAGGACAAGGCCTGTGTTGTAGAAGCAGGTCGTGGGCAAACACTATCAGAGGTAGACTTCAACTCAGAAGTTCTGCAGCCCACACAACTTTGCCCTTTGCAGTTCATGTCAATTTGCACCTTCACTAAGACATATTTGGTCTCATAGAAAACAATCCCCTTCTGCAAAACCAGCTATACTACCTGGAATTTACATAAATACTATCCAACACCATTTATAGTCAATGGCAATTTCACAAGTCCTACATGATTAGAGAAATTACATCAAATTAGATTTCATTTCATACTATGATACCCATTGGCCAGATGTAATGGTTCAACGTTTAAACCTATATCAAAACCTATGTCATTTTTCTTATTGTAATAAACATATTTGATCACTGAAGGAAAAACATGGTTATGTTGTGAATAACCATTTTAAAAACCATGCTAAAGTCCCCCCAGATGAACCAAGAAGACCACAGCCGAGCTTTCTGGTCACTGAAGATATGTTCCAGTTTCACTGTGTAACAGATTTTTTAAAAATTTAAAAAACGGCCTATAATGCCAACATCTCCCTCTGCTGGTAACCAAGATCATGTAAGACATCTCTACAAGTTACTATTCTGTCACACTTATGTCTTTGATGTTGGCAAACCATGTGCCCTACCCAGGCAAAATTAATCACAGAACACACAAACACACACACACACACACACACACACACACACAGAGCAAGACATAGAGAGAGTCTCACAAATTCATAACTCATTAATAATCTTCAGCCTTCTTTGGCAGGACTGAAATGAGAACAGCATTCTCAAAGAGAAGCCCACATTCTATCATCCAGAAAGCACAGAGGCAGTCTCCTGCTGTACTCCTCCGTGTGACAGAGATTTTTTTTTTTTTAATTGACAGGATGCTTTTAGTTTTATGTCCCAGAACCCCAGAACTAAAAAAAAAACATTTGTGAAAACCAAGCCTCACTTTTTTGTCTTCCTTATGTTTTCACTTGACACAGAAACGGTTTATTTCGCAGTTTGCGTTTTTTTTTTATTTAGATTTGTTTGTTTTTTTTTGTTTTTTTTTACAACAAATTGCTTGCCACATATCTGAGGTTGTGTTTTTTTTCCATGCATGGTTTGGAGGGTGCTGTGGGAATGTATGCTTTGCAGAGGGGAACTGGCAAGGGACATGAAAAGGGGAAGTTACACAATCCCAAACCACCCCCCCCCCCCCCACCCCTTTACCCCCCCCTTCCTCCCTGCAACGTAGGAGCAAACTGCAATATCCAAGCACTGTACAAAATAATGCAACACCATGAACAGAGGAATACTTATAACTCCCTAAATAAATGCACACACCTAAATAAAAATGTCCATCCATTCTTTTCTCAAAAGTGAACACAGGTTATATATAGATGGGTAACACATGGGAAATATGCATCATTATTGCAAAAGATTGGCCCTTGTTATTACCATCAAAGATCTTCCTGTACAACCCTCCCTTCTTCAAACCTGGTTTCGGAACAAACTCTCTTACCGCAGCTAATTTACCCCTCGCTGAAAAGAAGCTTCAAGGACACGGAGACAGGATAAATTAAACAGGCTTGTGGCTGGCAGACTTTAAAAATGCACCTCTCCAACAGCTCAGCACTACCCTTTCCAAGTGCTTCCTCTGTTACCATGGAAACCATCATTCATCTTCACCGTTTAAAACATGCTAATTAAAACATTATTTTTTAACTGTTGGAGTAAGGAGAAAAAACTGAAAAGACTGGACAAAGAAGGTTGCGTAGAAATGACAACAGAAAATCAAAGTTTCACAACACAAAGTGATTGTAAAGTCCATAAGTTCAAGTTCTACCAGACAGACACACAAACAATTTAGACAAAGTTTTGTTTTCTTTTTTTTTTTTTGTTTCCTCTGGTTGAAATTCTCATCTGCCACTCTGTCCTACTCTCTCTCTCTCTCATTCAAGCCAGTTTTGCTCCCGTCATCTTTAGTGCTTGGACAGCTCATTGGATAACCAGTCCAGTCCTTCATACAGGCCATTTCCTTGTGTAGCACAGGTAGCCTGGACATGCCACTAGAGAGAGAAAGAAAAAAAGAAAGAAAGAAAGACAGAAAGAGAGAGAGGCAATTGGTTAACACAGGTGGGGAGCAATTTATCAACACAACAAATGTTTCTTCCATGTCTATCCAAATTCTCCATGATTTCGAGGCTCTCTCAAATTCATGTTCAAAATATGCAATATTTTATAGCGCTGGGATTTGTTAGCAATAGCACTGGCGTTATTGGATTCTTGCACCGGTTTAAAAAAACGAATGCGAAAACGGAACAGAACGGGCGATGAACTCACGGTTCTGCTCCGTAGATTCTGAAGCCCGAGCTTGTCTGTCAGGTCGCTCACGGTCATGGCGTTCGGCAGGTCCTGTTTGTTCGCAAATACCAGCAAGATGGCTTCTTGCAGCTCGTCCTCTTGCAACTACAGGGAGACAAAAACGGCTCAGAGATTTATTGTGAAGAGACCAGGCCACTTTTTTGCGGACAGTTTTTCTTGGTATTGAAATATGTCGAGTTTAAATAATGCTGGTGACGGGCAATCAGGTAATGTACAGAAAATTCATAACCTTCTTACAAATTAGTTTTCCTGTCAGAATTTGTTACACCAAAAGAAAACCCACTTGAAAGCACTGCTCAAAACGACAACGGTCTCTTACTCCCCAGACACCAGGGTTGCGGTCGTTCATTAAGTTTTAATTTTATTAACAAACTTAATTACCTATTAATTCCTGAATGGACGATGAATTGAAATGAAACTGACTGATGCCACCGCTGCCGGACCAATTTAAACGCACAAATACGTACCATTTTGCTCAGCTCTTCTGCCGACTCTGCGACTCGCTCTCTGTCGTTACTGTCCACCACGAAGATAAGGCCCTGCCGGAGAAGACCAGCACAAATTACATTACATTACGTAACAGACTTTTAGCAGACGCTCTTATCCAGAGCGACTTACGCAACATTTTACATTTACATAGTATCCATTTATACATACACTTTGTGACACAAGTCAGAGCGTCCATATTAAAAATACAGCAGTATAAGTGTAGTATAATGGGTAAGGAACTGGTTTTGTAACCTGCAGGTCACAGGTTCGATTCCCAGGTAGGACACCGCCGTTGTACCCTTGAGTAAGGCACTTAACCTGCACTGCTTCAGTATACATTCAGCTGTATAAATGGATGCAATGTAAATGCTATGTAGAAAAGAAAGAAAAAAAAAAAAAAAAAAAGTTGTGAAGTCACTCTGGATAAAAATGTCTGCTAAATGCCTCTAATGTAATGTAAAGTAATGCATTTCCCTTATCAGCTGGATATTAATGGCAAAATACCCCTCTGCACCCCTGTACTCGCACCCCTCCACCCGCACCGCCCCCAGAACCAGTCAAAACAACATTCCAGGCTGCAAACACACCAGGCCCTCACACTGCAGTGTGCAGAAGAACCAGGCCCTCGCACTGCAGTGTGCAGAATAACCAGGCCCTCCCTGCTTATCCTTATCACCAGTTTACGGCCTGCCGCGTGCATGGGGCAACATAGCTCAGGAGGTAAGAGCGGTTGTCTGGCAGTCGGAGGGTTGCCGGTTCGAACCCCGCCCTGGGCGTGTCGAAGTGTCCCTGAGCAAGACACCTAAACACTAACTGCTCTGGTGAATGAGAGGCATACATTGTAAAGTGCTTTGGATAAAAGCGCTATATAAATGCAGTCCATTTACCATTTATCATTTGCCGGTTCAAGTATCTCAGGAATAAAAACACCCCAATGCGCATTTCTCTCATGCTTATGATAATATGGTGTAATATTGCCTCTCATTAATAAATATTACCCATTGGGAGATGGGGGGCGGGTAAGGGTTTGATTAGACACAGGCTACACTACACCACAGTGGTGCCACAGCTACTTCAAAGTGGCTGTAAAATGGCTGTTTACATGAATATGCTGTCCCGTATAACTGGGCAAAGGGCATAGTCCATGCAGAGCTGAAGAGAGACCCTCTACCTGGTGAACACTGCATTAACACACTGGAACATACCTGCGTGTTCTGAAACATACCTGCGTGCTCTGGAACATAAATGAGCGTTCTGGAACATACATGCGTGCTCTGGAACATAAATGAGCGTTCTGGAACATACCTGCGTGTTCTGGAACTTAAATGCGTGTTCTGGAACATACCTGCGTGCTCGGGAACATAAATGCGTGCTCTGGAACATACCTGTGTGTTCTGGAAGTAGTGTCTCCACAGGGGGCGGATTTTGTCCTGGCCGCCCACGTCCCACACAGTGAAGCAGATGTTTTTGTATTCCACCGTCTCCACGTTAAAACCTGCCCCACAATATTGAGCAAAATGAGACCGCATTCAAAGTCTGCTCCTGTATATCAACCAGTCACTGCTTCAACTATTGCTCTTTGGGTATGAATGTCACATTTTAAATCATTAACATTAATAATTCCCATCTGCAGAGTATTTTATGTCTAAAACTAAATATATTTAGGAATGGAATCTGTTTGTCTCACTGGACTGAAACAAAACCAAGCACACACTCAGCTCTCCGTCGAATGAACACCCCTTACAACTGTAATTCAAAGCCCAGTGAAAACTAAAGAAAATATTAGCATGGAACAAAAAAAGAAGAGAGCTGAAACCCATTCAGTGTGAATGCAGTAGTGACCTGAATCTGTCACTGACACTCCGTCCATTTGAGCTCAGTCAGCGTGAGCACACTCGCACAGGAATGACTGTTTTGACTGCAGACAGTCACCTATTGTCAGATCCAGACCCTCACAGTCTACACCAGACCCTACAGAGCAGACGCTGCCATCGAAGCAAAGCAGCACCGGACACACAGAAAGGAAGCTATTGCCGAAATAGCTTTAATTTCACTTGCAGTTACTTACGCTGGATTCTACTTTGCAACGTATGGCAAAAGAGGAAGTACTGCAAATTGTATCGTGTCTTCAATCACGGCCCTATATTCCATATTAAACTGGCAGTTCATCGTTACGTAAAGCTGAACACGGTTCTTACCAATTGTTGGAATAGTGGTTACAATCTCTCCCAGCTTCAGTTTGTATAAGATAGTGGTTTTACCAGCAGCATCCAAACCCACTGTAAAAAAGAAGAGCGATGTTATTGAGAGGACTATATAACATGTTATTAATTGCTGCAATTCAGAACATGGTACCCGCCTCACCCTTCTCTGTAAATATCACCCCTTTGCTCACTGTCCTGGCCAGCTCGCCCAGCATGTAGGGCCCCGTTTCACAAATCAGTTTGACAGCAGGACAACTGCACTGAGTAAAACCTGGAAACCTCTGAAATCTGGAACACGGACTGAGGTTAGAAGAGCTGTTCTGGGTTTTTACTCAGTGCGGTTATCTGGCTTACTGAGTAATCCTGCTTTGTGAAATGCCCCCCCCCCCCCCCATGTAAACATGAAGTCAAACCAATTACATAGCAAAAAAAAGCAGACTGTAAAGCACAGCAACATCTTCACAGCTGACCAACCATATGCCGTTGTGGTCTACTGTGAAGTTATTTACAGTGTCATACCAAAAGAAAAAAAAGGTGCCAACAGTGTTTTAAGTTACATTCAAACCAGCAGTATATTGTCCTTTTCCTGAAATAAGGTGAGCATATTGAACCTAATGTGGTGGCTGGTGTTCTTCTGCCAAATATCAGACAATGAGGAGGGGAATTACATCTCATTCCAACCTCTCCTTACTTAAAAAAAGCACAAAATAAGAAATCAGATCAGACCAGAATACTTAAAATGTAGTCTGGGCTAAGTGAAACAAGGACATAATTTACTGGGCACATGCTTGAGAACCTGTAATGCAATTTAATGCATATGAAAATAAGGGAAACCTTAACGTTACAATGCTATGCATCTACTGTGATGACACAATTCACATCTACGGGTTTATACGATAGCCAACTGGGGAAGAGGGAGCTAGCATTTAGGATATGCAGATCAGTGCATTTAAGGCCACATAATTCAACGTAGCTAACATGAAATAATAAAGCAGCGTACTATACATGTTTGTTTGGTGTTGACGAGATTTATTACTGTGTTTTCTACATATCCGACCGCGTTTTATTACGAATAAACACAATATGTAACATTACATCCAATCCTACATATCTTGCAAATGCTAACAAGATACAGTCATTCAGTTTGTAACGTCACATCAGACAGCAAATGCTTACTGTAGCTAATTAGCTAGGTTAACTATCTTCGACCCCAGCTACACAGAAGTGGCTGATTAGCAAGGGGACAAGTAGGCTTCATGTCCCAAGCTAAGATAGCTAGCTACAATACAATGCACAGAATGTCACTGCTGTTTCAATCATTTTAAAAGCGGACATGACAAACTGGCTTCCTAGCTGTAGAAAGGCACCATCTTTCCTCGCACCTCTGTTACAGCCTTCCTTCCTTTCACAACGACGGAAGGTCGCTAGGCTATCTAGCTAACTGGATAATGCTCACCCATAAGTATCCTCATCTGTTTCTTTCCAAAAAACTTGCTGAAGATATTCGAGATCGTGAGACCCATGTTGTTTGACGTAAATCACCTTTGAATACTTATTCTAAAAAGAAATGTAAATTACAAATTATTTTTCTGCTGTGCGTTCGCTACAGGATATGGAAGTAACTCCGCTCTCCTCTGCTATCTTCTCATTTGCCACGTCCAGGCCAACGCGGAATAATTGACGTCATAGGTTCTCAGTTTCACAAAACTTTATTAACAAACCACAACTTTTGCTGGACGGTAACACCTGCCATTGGCCTACTGTTATGAAGCCGACACAGAAATGTGGGCGAGCTACCTTATTTTCTGAATTTGACATAATCATTTTTGGGTTTCTTCTGGTAGCTGCTAACTGTATTCATTGTTAGTGAACTGCGGTACCAAGCGTTAGCTAAGGTGACGTGCCAATTTTTTCTCATCTAACGCTGTCAAAAGACCTTCACAAAATGGCCGCAGAAGAAAACTGCCTGGTAAATCTTAAAAAACTTTATTGACAAGTTTGAATAACAAACAAATATTTGCATTGATGAAGTAATGGCGTTTCAAGGAAGTAACTAGCGTCATGGACACGTAAGCCCGAGCTCGTCAATATAAGTTCAGCAACTCATCCATTTTAAAATAAATGGGTAAGAATTTGTCCAACGATCTGCAATTTATTCGGAGAAGCATTGAAACTCATATGATTTTTATGTGCAATAGTTAAGTCAAGAAGATGTAGGCAGCTACCAACACCGGCAGGCCTTTTAGGTCGTTCCAGTGCGTACGTTAGGTAACAGCTGACTTACTGTGACTAACTGTTAACCTGCTAAGTTAGCTATCTTAGGCAAATAACTTGCTTGCTACTAGCTAGCGACATATCTGCCAAATCGAAGTTAAGTGAACAAGATGGCCATCTGCATCGAATAATCTGTTGCTTTACTGGTTTAGTTAGCTAGATTGATGTCGTTAGCCGTGTCGTTTTCCAGACGATTGGTGCTGCTAGCTAGTGAACTTTAGGTGTGTTGTATACAACTGGGTCTAGAAATAATATGTGGCGTTACCTATGTATTTACTAGCAATGCTTGTAGCTGTAGAGATGTCTTGCAAGATGCTCATCTTTTGGTATCCGGGTGGGTTCAAGCTCAGGATTTAGGTAAACATTATCTTGTCTGATATTACGATGGATAGCTTCGCAAATCTCATGTCGGAGCCCATGGAATAAGCAGTTAGCAAGCGAACGTTGCCTTTGTTGTGATGATCATTCAACAGATTGCATTTGTAACTGACAAGACTCTTAATTGTTTTGAGCACAGATATTGGAGACAAATGAATGCCAACGTTAGCTGAAGCAAAGCAATGGAGAAGTTCGGCATGAACTTTGGGGGTGGGCCCAGCAAGAAGGAGCTTTTGGACACGATAGAGTCGCAGAAAAAGCAACTGGTGCAGTACCAGACCCGATTCAAGGACGTTGTCAGGGCCTACAAAAGCCTGCTGAAGGAAAAGGATGCCCTGGAAGCCAGTCTGAAAGTTCTGACTGTGTCCCAGGAAGTGGACTTGAACCTGCATGGCGAGGCTCGACCCGGCGGGCTGCCCGATCTGGGCAGGTGCCCCTCCGACCTCGGCGAGGACAAGTGCTCCGTCCACAGCGCGGACAGCGTCGACACCGCCGCCTCCGCCGACACGGCCAATAGCGTGGCGAGCAGCAGCACCAAAGGAGACCTGGTGGAGGAGGACCGCGGCGGCACGGGGGAGGGCGCCGCCGGGGCCGCCTACCAGAGGAGCGAGGAGGCCAGCGGCTCGGAGAGCGGCATCAGCTCCAGCAGCGGCGAGCAGCCGACCACAGGGGAGCCGGACCGCAGGGTTCTGCAGCTGAAGGCCCAGCTGTCCACCCTGACCAGCTCGCTGGCCACCGTCACGCAGGAGAAGTCCAGGATGGAGGCCTCCTTCCAGGCGGACAAGCGGAAGATGAAGCAGGAGTTCGAGGAGCTGCAGGCCAGGCTGGATGAGGAGCGGCAGAGGCAGGAGGCGGAGCTGAGGGGCCTGCAGGAGCAGCTGGCCGAGAGCAAGGCCCGTGTGATCACCCAGCAGCACGAGCGCGCGCAGGAGCAGGGCGACCACGCCCTCATGCTCCGCGAGCTGCAGCGCCTCCTGCAGGAGGAGCGGGAGCTGAGGCAGGACACCGAGCTGCAGCTGGAGGACGCCAGGGAGGCGCTGCTGGAGAGGGCGGCGGCCGCCGAGCGTGGGGCGGAGTACGAGGAGCGCCTGAAGCAGGCGTGCAGGGAGAAGGAGGAGATGAGGAGAAGCCTGCAGGCGGCGGAGGAGGAGAGGAGCAGGCCCGACCCGCGCGTGGAGGTGCAGCAGCGCGAGCTGGATGAGCTCAGGGCTCACTTTCAGCTTCAGCTGCAACACGAGATGAGGAAGGTAGGCCACCTCTGCTTCAGCCACACTCACTACTCATTAAGAAACGCCTCGTACAGCCTGCAACATGCAGCGTACAGCATGTGCTTCAGTGGCATCTGCAGTATCACCCAACTTAGAAGCTTCCGCCTAACTTTGACTCAGTCTTTTACCCTTTGAAAAGTAGGTTTTTTGGGATGTAAAAAGAAATAATCTACTACCATATACCAAGTCAGTGTTCTAGAACTCTGTTGCTTTCAGTTACCAGCAGTGATTGTTACATCAGGCCTTGGAATGTTCAGTGAAGAACATTCTAATCACATATTTGTGACCTCACACCTTAAAGGGTTAAGCATGTGAATCTAACTGGAGGTTGTTTTTCTGGTTTAATTGCTGCATATTCGCTTCCTGTGCACTGGTTGCACGTACACAGCCGTATACTGGTGTGCTAGGCTTAGTGTCTGCAGTGTAATGGAGAGGAAGACCGAATGAAAAAGAAATGAAATGACCTTTTTCCTTCACAAGGACTGTTGCTTTAAGGCTGTCGTTTACATAAGAACATTACAGAAGAGAAGTGTTTGCATAAAATAATGGCTACTTATGGAGGCATTAGATCCGGCCAGAATATTTGCAGAGGTAATGTACGGCACGCCTTTGCATAATATTTGCCTAATGACATCACGGCCCCCCTGTGTCTGCGCAGGCTGCGCAGGCGGAGGAGCGTCTGCGGGAGCAGGCCCGGCTGGAGGAGGCGCGCGTGGCCAGCCTGGAGGAGCGGGTTTCGGAGCTGTCGGAGCTGGTGGGCGCCTGCGAGAAGGCCAAGCTGAAGGACCAGCAGACTGCGCAGAGGCTGCGTGAGCGCATCCTGCAGCTGGACACGGAGAACAAGACGCTGGCCATCGCCGCCTCCGCCCGCGCGTCCGCCGCCGACCTCACCATCGACGAGGCCAGCCTGGACGTCAACGTGCTGCGCGACAAGCTGGAGACGGTCAAGCGGCTGCTCCTGCTGGCCTCCCAGCGGACCCAGCAGCCGCTGGACGGGGACAAGCTGGGGGAGGCGGAGCCGGGGCGGGAGAACGAGCCCTCGGACGGGGAGAAGGCCTCGGCGCTGTACTACCAGCAGGAGCTGAAGCAGCTGAAGGAGGAGTTTGAGCGCTACAAGACGCGCGCCCAGGCCGTGCTGAAGAACAAGAGCGCCAAGGACGGCAGCGCGGCGCGGGAGCTGGAGGAGCAGCGGGAGCAGCTGGCCGAGCTGAAGGAGAAGTACATCGGCCTGCGCATCCAGAGCGACGAGGCCGAGGCCCGGCACCGGGCCGAGCTGGAGGCCCGACAGCAGCAGGCGCTGCTCCTGCAGCAGGGCCACCGGCAGGAGCTGGAGCGGCTGGAGGCGCAGCACCGCGAGAGCTCCCTGCGGCTGGACGAGGAGCTGCACAAGCAGCGGGACCGCACCCTGGCGCTGCTCGCCGAGAAGGACCGCGAGCTGGAGCGGCTCCGCGCCGCCGCGCTGGCGCACGGCCTCGGGGGGCGCAAGGCCGACCCGCCCGAACCGTACGCCGACGGCGACGGCGACGACGCCGCCGGCGCGGAAAGCTCCGCCCAGGAAATGATGGCGCTGAAGCTGGCGGGGCCCAGCGAGCCCACGCTGCTGCTGTACGCCGAGCAGCTGGCCCGCAAGGAGGTGGAGCTGAGCGCGCTCAGGAGGCAGAAGCACCGCCTGGAGGCCGACGTGCACCAGCTGCAGGACAAGCTGATCGCCCGCGCCGAGCGCCACGACGAGGAGGTGTCCGAGCTCCGCGACCAGCTGGACAAGCACGCCCGCGACACGAACCGCGAGGGGGCCAACCTGGAGTACCTGAAGAACATCGTCTACCGGTTCCTCACCCTCCAGGACGCCAGGGGGCGCCAGCAGACACTGACTGCCATTCTGACAATATTACACTTCAGCCCCCAAGAGAAACAGGCTGTGATCAAACTGCAGGCCCAGGGCTGGTGGAGTTCTGGGATGAGGTAACGGGTACCTTGCCGAGGCATTATAGGATAGTTTATCTAAGTTAAAGCACATTTTTGATGTAGACAGACTTCAGACCACGCTATACAGTCAGTTTTGTATAAATTCTGGAGATGAATCGGAAATATGGTCATATAATTCATAACTTTGGGTGTTTGTCTCAATAAAATGTAATTGGGAAATGATGGGAACTGATTTCTCATGGATTTTAGAGGTTTGAATACGTTATAGGACTGGGAAATTCTGTCAGTTTCATACATTTTTTTATCATTGGGATTTCTGGCACTACAGTTGATCATTTTGTGGTCAAGGACAGAATATAAAAAGTGTGACTGTCATTGCAAACATAAGTACGCAGTGATGACAAAAACAAAGTTATTCAACAAAATACCGCTGAAATGGACGGTTATCTTATTTATGAGGTTACAGCACCTAAAAGCATGCAATTCTATGGTTGAGTTTCTCATTTTGTCAAATATCTGGTCAATTTACTGTTTATTCAGCTTCTTTCAACTCAATTTTTATTTGTTTGGTTTTTTTCTATTTGTATTTTTATTTTTATTTTCACAAAGGGCTTTACCAACATGTCCAAATATAAATGAGAAAAGAAGTGTGGAGTCAGAACAGTCTGTACTCAGTCAGATAATATTGGCCTGATCACACTCAGCCAAAGCACAGTAACGCTGCCTTAGTAAAAGAGAGGACCTCACTTGAGCTGGGAGTCATTTTGGAGTGCAGTTTGTTCACTAGAAATGCTTTAAGGGTTCTTCGGACAGTGGTTCCAGAACTTTCTGAGCCAAGAATCTACTTAATGAGGTTCAGGCTGCCCTTTAGAATGCAGCCTGACTTTTGACCAATGAGAGTTTTTAACATGTATCGAAACGGCTACATGTGCGATGTGTGCAACTAACGCAGTGTTTAATTTGACTAGTGTGACTGTCAGTTGAAAATGTCTGATGTACAGTACAGTTTTTTTTTTTCGTGCTCATCTGACCCACCTCACCCTCTCTCACGACCCAGTGGGACTCCACCCCCCCTTTTTTGGGGAAGAGTATTTTCCTTGCTTGTTGCAGCTGATCCAGATCACATGACATGTATCCAGGGGTCCAATTGTTCTTAATTTACACAATGAATGATCACAGCTGTGTTATTTCTTTTTTTCCACATAGCATTGTGCAGTGTTATGAGGGATCAACATTACAAATTATATTTTCCCCCTTCTTTTTAAGACTTGCGTAACGTCAAAATATTAAAAGCAGCGGAGGATATACTATTATGAGAACAGATTTAGAGCAAGGCAACCTGAAGTTTTACGGTTTTTAAAGAGCATAGCCTAAGTGTTTAACTGCATTATGTTTGACTGTTTTGTATATAATCGTATGTTTTCCTGGCTTCAGATATTGGATTAATCAGATATTCCTTACTTAACTATGTCATTGTAATGACACAGAGTATCCACTGAGAGATGATACTAACAATGCTATTGGCATAAATGTATATTTTGATTTTTGAATTGATTCAGGAGATATTAAAAAGTATTTTCCTCAATGATACAATTCTTATTCTGTGAATTTATCTCAAGTTGTGGAGAGTTTTTTGTGCTATCAGCTCGTTGTTCATGAACAAAGTTTGGGCAAACTTTTAATTATACTTTTAACAAATAAGGCCATAATTGACATCAAACTCTTTTTGAAGAACAGTCTGGATATGAAAAACATCTGTCGTGCCATGATTGCTGTTAAAATTTCCCCCTCCTTGTTCAGATATTTGTTTGTCAGTGAGCTTGTATTAAATGGCAATGCTGGGCAACAGTTGCTGGGGACACCGACTCAACCGTAGGAGCACGTAATGTCAAAGGTGAGTCATCACAGATTAAAATTATATCTGCAGTTTATACTAACATGAAAAACAAAGTGCAGTACCTTCCGAACGGATTCACACTTTTTTTTTTAAAGATAAAGATTTTGAAAACTATAAAACAAGTCTTGAACAATTTTTTTTGTTCTCATGTGGCTTAATGACTCAGTGGAATCAACTGTAATGCCATTTCTGTAATTATAATTTGTATTCTGTAATAATAAACAGGGAACACAGGCATGGATTTATGTGTGTTACTTCATTTTTATACCCCCGTGAAACAAGCTGTAGGAGGCCACAATTTCCTAGGATACTGCACTTAACCAAACCTGCCCTAATATGTTAAGCTTTTGTTGTATTTAAAATAATTATTTGAGGTGTGAATAATTATGAAATACCTCCTGGAAAGATATTACTTTTAAACAAAATCGTTTTCTCTGTATTGATGTAAAATAATATAATTTTACCATTTTTTTCTGAGCAGGCAATACCTATTTTATTTATGCAGCTTTCTTTGCTTCTTTGCGCCTTTATCGAGAGTGCGATCATTTTATTTTTGTGACATTTATTTTGAAAATCGTAAACCGGATGTTCGTCATTGTGCGACTTCGCACAGCCGACCTGAAAAGACATGGCTGCCCACGGTGATAGCTAGATATTTTCAAACGCTCATTTCAAGATTAAAAAAGGAATTGTTGTCAAAGAGGCTGAAAAAGTTTGCTCCAACATGGAGGATGAATGGGAAGAAGAGGTCAGGGACGCATTCGTGCCATAATGATACTAAATTTATGATACGTTCCAAGTTTATCCTCGATAATAACTAGCTAGCGAGCTAACTACCTACATAGCGCAGTTCCACAGTGAGTGGCTGCTAGCATTCCTGTAACTACTTGTTAAAATTGCGTACAAACGCTGAGTATATATTTTTGTTGCACTAGATTGGCAGTAACATGGTAATAAACTATGTTGGTCCCGTGTTTGCTAAATGGCTACAATCGTATGCTTTTAAGCTTACTAACTAGCCAGAAAGCTAGCCAATTTCAATGAGAATGAATAGTAGCTATACACATAGTCAACTTACTCCAGAAAGGGGTAGCTTGATGACACTGTAACTAGCTGACATTCAAGAACTACAGGTTGTCACTTTGTTTTTATGCATTTGATGATTGATTGACATGCTTGGATTTAGCGCGGTACCTTTCTTTAAACAATAGCATTTAATTTATAAACTTTCTTTACTCATGTGAAGTATCTTTGTTGTCTTCCCGTCCCATCAGGAGCAGCTTGTTGTGGTCGAGCTGTCAGGAATGATAAATTCAGACTTTCTAACCAAATGTCAGGGGAAATTAAAAGTTGTGGTAAGTTATCATTTCCTGATCATTTAAGCCAATTGCGTCATTTGTCCGTTTTGTGGCTAAAGTAATCTAGAAATCGCACATGAACAGAATAGCTTCAACTGGATTAATAGGATGACCTTAAATTAATTGTTAATACATTTTCTTTATTTGACCCTAGGGGATAGACACCGAACAACCTATGATGCAAGTGGGAAATTATGTATTTGCAGGGGAATATGAAGGTAGGTGTGAGAAATTTATACCTTAATTTATTTATACATAAGCATAACTTTTTTTCCTGAGGGATGTTGCATTTTGTATCTCCACAAGACCACTAGGAAGCAGTTTGGGCCATTGTAGTTTACAGTTTAAGCTGTGTGTGAAATTAATATTGCATGGCTTGGACTAATGCTTGATTCAATTTGGCTGACAGCCATGCAGTGTATTTTTGTATAGTCATGGTAACCTATAAATTACCAACCTCCAAAGCAAGACATTTGAATCCGTATGTATGTACAGTAAGTGTATATGTGTTTATACACCTTAGCCTTGGGATACAAGTTGTCGAGGTTAATGCTTATAGTAGCAACTTTTTACAGACACTGCAATAGCGTTTGCACTGTAATATGATTATTGTCACTGAACGATTAAACATTTTTCCACTCCTTATGGCAGATGCTCTGGCTACTTGTGTGATATTTGAAGAAAGCAGTGGCAGTAGTGAGTATTTGTCACCTACATCTTTGAAACTGCAAAACGAATCACAACCCCACTATTGAATTTAGAAATTCTAATCCTGTTTTCAGAATTTCTGCCTCTGAGTGACAATGTAAAAAAGGCCTGCAAGCAATCCGTAATATAAAATTAATTTTTCTGACTTAATTGAGTAAATTAAACTTAGGAGGCCATTTGTAGAACATTCTAAATGCTAAAAGTCTCAATTTAAAAAATTAAAATTAAAACCATTACAGATTTTTTTTTGTTTCACATTGCTGTTTGAATTGCAGCCCTCTCCGTGGATTAAAAAAAAAAAAAAAAAGTACGGAAGCCCTGAAGTTTTCCTGCCTTCCTTATGTTGGGCCGTTACAGACGGTGAGGCAGAGTCCAGCCCCAATCTCAAGTACAAGTGCCACACTGTGAAGAAGCTCATGATGCAGCGCACCTTCCTCTCTGAGAGGAAAGAGGGAGAATCCAGCTCAGGTGCGTCATGAAATTTTTTTTTTTTTTTTTTTTTGTAAATAAATAATAAGTGGACGTTATAGGTTATGAGCAGCGCGTTCACAGTTCATATTCCTGGTGGATGCTGGTGAAATCCTGTGGAGGAAAGCCTCTGAACCTTTAGTACAGGCTCAGCTGTGTGCAGAAGGCTGGTTGAGAAAAGCACGGCGCACTGAAAACGGTCTGCCGACTGTAAGCAAGGAGCGCAGCCGCGGTTTTATTCAGGACACCCCTGCGCCGCAACGGCGTTACTGCGAGTGACCGAACTGATCTTCTGGCTTTCAGAGGGCATCGAATTTTTACAGCTGAACGACGGAGAGGAGCGCCAACGAAGCTGGATCTGCAACTTTGACCACGACCCGAGCGTGACGGCAGAGTTCGGTAAACGCGGCGTGAAGGAGGGGCCGGAATCTGGCAACCGAAGCCCCGTTTTCGAATCGGGAACTGGCAACCGAAGCGCCGGGTCCGAATCGGACGCAGAGGCCAGCGACTCGGAGCAGGTGGGGCGTAGTAACGAAGGCGCCGAGATGGATTTGGATCCGGGAACCTCGGTTTGCCGAGAGGCTGCGGACGACTTGGATGCCGGAGACTAAAAGCATGCAGGTGGAGGGCAATTCCACCCCTGCGGAGCTGGTGTGTTTGCAGGTTTTCGTTAACACTGTTACACTTAAAATTAGCCGATTAGCTGGATACCCTTATTCTGGTTTAGATCAGAGCGCAATACGATCCCTGCTAACGCAAAACGTTCTCACAGTATTGCTGCCGTCTGGCGGCAGTGTTATAACGTGGACAAAACATTGCGGTCACGTTGTGAGGATATTTTGTGTTAGCCGGGATATTTCACAGTGACAGCTTCAGCTGTCATTCATGAACTTATCAAGGAATGTGTCTAAAATATTAATGACTAAATGGTGGACTGATCAAATAATTAAGAGCAGAAGTTGGGGGGTATTTCAGGACACAGGATCATGGAGTTAGCTGGATAACTGCGCTGAGTAAAGCCCAGAACACCTCTGAATTTGACTATGTGCCCTGTAAACAAGAAAACTGTAAAGGAGAAACCAGTTATATCTTGTCATAAAAAATGACTTCATTATATATGTTTTATAAAAACGAAGGCATTCGTATACCTGTATGTGAAGTAGGTTTAGGTAAGCCTTACATAATTGGGAAACAAAATTATTCAAAAATCAGTATTAAATTATTTCCCTTTAAAAATGGCCCCATGGGTCTGCTGGTTTTTGTCCTCGCCCTGACATCAGCTACTAATTCAGACCCAAGAAACCAGATGAGGTAGGCTGACTGCGTAATCCACCGTGCTGATTAACTACAAAGCCAGCAGACCGTGCGGAGGCTACCCAGGACCAAGAATAAAGATCGGGACTTTAAGTTGCCAGAGTACAGACTGTAAATGGTTTGTTTAAAATAGGGCTGCTAATTGCTGTTCCCTGGAGAGCTACAGTCCTGCAGGTTTTCATTTCAACACTAATTTGGCACACCTGATTCTAATTAGCCGCTCAAGGTTGAGCAGCACTGATATGAAACGACTTCGAAATCTGTCTAAAAACGGCTGCACCAGGTAGGTGTAAAACATTTGCTATGTTGATTTGACAAAAGTAAATTTATAGTAATTATCTCATCTGTTGATAGCCCACCAAATGCACCCAAAACCCCTCAATTTCCGATTCAGGAATATTCCGAATATTTAAATGCTTTGGAAATGTGTTCGTCTCAAATTACGTCGGTGTAACACATGGACCTGGACCGGTTATTAACGTTTTCAGTTAACTGACGCTCCTTAGGGCTAAGCTTGCGTCGAAGTGCACGATATGAGCGGGTGAACGGTGGCATTGTATTAATGTTCCTCATGTGATACCCGATCGGCATCAAGTGTTGTGAAAGTGTGGTACTTTCCTTGTAAGTCTACTACAGTTTGGAATTTCCCAGTCTCAGAGCAATGCCACTGGCATTGGTCGCCGCTAAAGGAGGAAGTCTCGAACTGCCGAACATAAAACCATAACCACACGCATGCAGTTTGGTAGCCCTCTAGTTACGGAAACGATACCAACATAATTTTCGTTTCTGGGAGAAAGTAGCCCACATAAACCTCGAAGACTCGCCTCAAAAAACGGTCGAGGTAAGATTTTGTTACAATCGGTCGTGAAATTACATTTATTAATTTAAATATTATTACATTGATTATAACTATAGCTATTCATCGGATACATGTAGATTTGTGGCCGCTTAATATGTAGCGAGGTCAGGTTACACTCGCAACTTCTCAAGTGTTGTAATTTTCGACCATGAATAAGTCGGCTAACAATGCCACAAACTGCGGTCTGAAACGTGGTTTGAGTTGCGCTTCGTGCTCCTGTAAGGCTGCTCACACCTGTCCCTGGAGATCTGCGGTCCTGTAGGTTTTTTTTTTTTTTAAACTCCAACCGTAATCAACTGGTGTCTCGTTGAGCTGCTAATTAGTAGGGACATGTTTAAATTGTGTTAAATTAGGGTTGAAATGAGAAATGAAAACTGAAAACTGCAGGACTGTAGATCTCCAACGAGCAGTGTGGCGGCCATGTTGTATGCAATTTGGTTGTAGTTCCCAACTGTTCCTTTATCGCACACAGGGACCCAGCAGTGGACAGTTTTGTGACAATGGGCGGGATCCTCAAGATATACGTGCTCGGCACGTTGCTGTATGTTATAGTTGCGATAATTGCACTTGTAGACTCCGTTGGAGGTTTGATGTACTGTCGGGGGCAAGATCTCAGCGAAACGGAAAACATCGGTGTGACACAAAAACATTCCTCTGAGATCCGTTCGAGAGGCACTGCAGCAGCATTACCAAGATGACTCGTGCATATTTTACTCAAATGTCGTTTTTATTCATCTGACAAGGAACACGGTGCAATGGGGGTGTCGATCACAACCGTGTCCGTGTTCAAAATACGTTGCTTTCGAACTGACAGATTTCACCAACAAATGCTTTGCTATCACGAACGAACAACGGAAACCACTTTTTGTATTTTGGACCGCCACTGATGAGGAATGCTGCACTTTGACAGCGAGTGTGTGGGCGGCCTGTGAACCAACTGAAGATGTGCATATAACCATCAGCTGAAGCACTGGAGTGTGAAATGGGACATTTTCTTGATGGCTCGGGTCAGCTGACTGACTAACGGACAGGCTTCCGTCGCAATGAAGCACCATTTGCACTAGAACTTGTGTAGGGCTGCACTAAAATTATAATTCACCCCCCCCCCCCCCCCCCCCCCCATTTTGTTAACCTTTTGTTTGTTTTTGTATGGCTAAAAGGTGTATTTTAGAAATAAAGGTTGACATCAGTTGGTTGCAATTAATTGTGTAGTGCATTAATGACAGCAGAAAGTGTTTTTGGCATGTTTATATGGTGCAGTGCATGGCTTGTCCTAAATTAAAAGCGTGTAACTGAACTGCTGTGGTCAAATATAGTGATATTGACTTAATGTCTTTGGGTCAAATAGAGTAGTGGTTATAATGATTTAATTGATTATTATTAATTGATCATTTAAGTACTGAGCAAAAGTTCTCTAGAACCCAGCAGCTTTCCAGGACCTTGGTCAGCAGACCCTTGGTTTGACTAATATACATCTCATTTGGTTAATTTGCAACAAATTTTCCCATTTGTCGTTGTGTGAAACCTCCTACTACTGTGCCATGTATCATAAGGAACAGCTTTGTGGTTTTGCCAGAAATGACGACAAGCTTGGACCCCTGCCACTTGGTGTGGCTCAAACAAAAGAAAGCTCAAGTTAACCTAAAGACATGTATCATCAGGCTTGTCAGAGCAAAATATTTCTGTTGGGCATTGAATATTTTATAGTTGCTCACACCAGTAGTGGCTATACATTTATAGTCAGCAAAGCATGTAACCATCTAAATTTAATTTAGCATTTTGTTCACTTAGATACCATGCATCAACTTTGACCGTGTTTTCAGACATTCATCAATGCCAGTTATCAACAGTATTGTACACAATATTTGTTTTTAGGGTAGCTGCAGTAAGGGTAATGCCCAGCCAGTGTAAACTGGAGCACCACATACAATAGGTGCATATTTACCTTTTTAGACCTCTACAGTGTTTGCACCTGCTTGTATTTCACCACCTTGTGGTCTTTTGGTGTAGTTGCACCATTAATGAAACATTGTCAAACAAAAACCATTCCCTACATTACACTCTCGGTGATAAAGGTATTCAGCTGAGATACATTTTTGTTCTTTAAGGAACAAATTTATCCAAATCTATCCAGAAGTTCCATTGTTTAAAAGTAAAAAAAAAAAAGTTGCTGCTTAGACCTTGAATGCATACGCGCAAGAAAAATTGTATTTGTTTTCCTGAATAATGGTTTTTAGGCTTCGTGGAGAATGTGCCCAATCTTCATGAAAGACTTATCACCAGTCTCAAGTACTGGCCTACCCACTGGTGTTATTGGAGATTGGAGATTCAAGCAGGACTTTTATGCAAGTGCTTCAGAGAGAAAAACAGCACTTACAAAGAACACAGAATGAATTTAATATGCAAATATTTATACTGAATGACTTAAGATTACACACCAAGAGATATTTGATCAAACAGTTTTACTTAAATACAACTCACATCTGATAACCTGGATTACTTTGGAAACTAATTGTTACATAGTGTACTTTTAATGTTTTCAGTAGATGACAATGGTACATCTTTCCTGAAAGTTTAATCTCCCAACTAGTGTATCCAGTTTGGTAATGGGATATGTGTTGTGCTATTTAACTTTATGTGAATTTACCGTAAATGTGAACATTTACATTGTGGGTAAATAATCTGGATTATTGTTGGCATTCCTCATATTTAACTGCCTTCTAGACAGAGTGCATTTATAGTCCTCCGCTAAGGTTTGAAGTTTGCGCCATTGTGTGCAGGGTTGCCAGACCTGTACATGAAATCCCCCTGGTAGGCATGCAATGGAATTCAGCAAGTGATCCTTAGGGATGGTAGCCATTAAAATAGATAATGCTATGCCTATCAGGGTGCTCGCTAGAGTAAAGGCGTGTTTTAAATGTCACAAAACTCACTGAAGATTTAATATGGCAAATTGTTGCATTGCATTTTTTTCCTGAAATTTTCCTTAAAGCTAGGTCTATAAATGTCTAAACTCTGTAAGAAGCTTGCAAGCAGCAAACTTTCAGGAAAACACAGGTGACAACAAAAATAGTTTGATTTCCCCACAGAAGCGGATTTCTCCTTATCTGGCAAGACGACGTTGCGCTCAGGACCCTTCAATGCTCCCTTGGTTTGCAGACGTGGCGCTTTCCATCCAATCGAACAATTTCTTTTGCACTGAAGTGGACCAATCTTGTGGTGGCAAGGGGGCTGTAGTTTTACGGCGTGTTGAGTCGTATCTATCATACGATTGGTCTAACTCGTTTTTTTAACAGGAAACTGTGTAGCAAAAAGGGTGTATATCCGATCTTGCGCGAGTGGCTGTCCTGGGAAGGTGTTTATACCGCAAGACAGAAGAACGGGTATGTATGTGACCGTTAATTAGCACAAGTCGTGATATTTAGATGTACGTATTTAATTTCGCCGGTTGTATGTTTTTAACACCCAATTCGTTATTGCTGCTAATTAGCTAGCTATATGTTATGCATTGTATTGGGTATCTGTGCAGCAGTTAAAGTTAAGCTCATAAGTGAGCATCAACGCTGTGACATTCCATCACAACTACAAATCATAGCTAACTTCTTACAGTCTATCTTCGCTGGCCACCAATTAAATGCGTAATTTTCACAAAGTATTCCGTTCTTTTGCAAGTTTTTCAGTTATTGTTTCTCACCTCGGGAATTGGAACTAACGTCAGCGACCTGACCCAGCAAGAAACTAAGCTGCTTGGTATTATTGAAAGAAACACTATATTTTTGGAACGAAGTCTGCTATTCTTGATCTATGGTTACAGGTGCGCATTTTTACAAATTATTTGACAGTTCAAAGCAGACCCAATAACCTGCTTTGAACTTCTTTGGAATCGGAAACCACAACTTCATTTGAAGAGTTACCCTGAAATACAAAATCTTATCTTGATTTTGGTGGATGAAATTTTAACCAACAAGGGTAATTTCTTGTGTAGTAGAAGACTCATCAGTTTAGGATGTGATCGAAAAGCCCGTTGACTAAAAGCGACGTGCCACACCTTTTAAATGCATGGTATTTGTTTTCTGAATGCGAAGCATTTGTCTCAGGCCTGAGGTATGGAAACATCTGTCCCATCGCGTTTTACTGCGGGTCCGCTATGTTTCAGGTTTACTTC
Organism: Anguilla japonica; assembly: GCA_025169545.1. NCBI lineage: Eukaryota > Metazoa > Chordata > Actinopteri > Anguilliformes > Anguillidae > Anguilla > Anguilla japonica. The sequence goes on along the minus strand of CM045901.1, from coordinate 17,554,747 downwards.
TCTGAGTGCCAGTAAATTGACGAAACGGTATGCTATTGCAACTCGATGTGATAGCCAATTTATGCACTAAATAATTCTGAGGTGTATTGGAAAATCGAGTCCAGCTAAAGGCTATTTTATTTACGCATTTTAGAAAATGTGTAGCCAATGCAATGGTAATGTCTTTTTACTACGATTTTAATCCCCAATGGAGAATATTTACATTTCGTTAATGTAGGCTCCAGCCGTAGTGAAACTAGAAACGTCGTTTGAATACATGGTTACGGCCCCGTAAATGACGTGTTTTTAGAAGAATGACTAGCGAATATATGTGAATGGGATTTAAGCCGCAGGAAGTGATGAAAGTCTGGCTTGTTCTGGTGCTGCTCTGAAACGCGATGCGGTGTCCTTTTCTAGGAACTGCATTGTGAAGCCACTTAATGCAATTGAACCATGTTGTAGGTTGCAATTATTCTTTTAAATTTTTTAAATTGTTGTTTCTAATTTGCTGTTATTTCGGCAACATTCGGCTCCTGTGTGATCAGTCGTTGACTAACGGGTGTTCCTGGCAGCATTTTTCATGGGCTCCAGTTGTCTCATGCGGGGTGCTACTACAGCTGGGGACTAATTTATTAACTTGCAATAATTATTAATTTCCCGGTATAAACATACTTGATAAGACCCAGTCCCCCTCTTTTATACGCGCGCACCCACGCACGCAGTGGCTTCATGTCCAAGTGTTCCTTGTAATGGAATCCCGTCTTTCTTTTCCGTGTCCTGTTTCAAAGGCAAAGGCTTCTGCAGATGCCAAGTATCTTACTTCCTGGTCCACTTCTGGAGTAAGATGTTGGCAGGACTGTTTGACGGCTGGAACGGATGCTGACTGTGCATACTGGTTCCTTCTACGGGCAGATTACTGTCCGCACTTAATTTGAGGAATTTAGCCTTAATACGGTGTGAAGCAAGGCTGAACAGGAATTAAGATGACTTTCTTGTTGAAACTCAAACAGGCTCCCTGTAAAAGCCACTAATGATAGTTACAGATGGTCACTTCCATCTCTCTTGTTAAACTCAACCAGAAATATGTTTACAAAAAAGTATTGTATTTTTTATATTTATTTTTTTAAACAGCTGTCAGTGCTCTTTTATTTATATATATATATATATATATATATATATATAAGGTATCAGTCAGGAACATTGGAACTGAATAGAGAATTGAATGAATGCAAGTACTGAACAGATTAACTGTGTCTCTGTGTGTGTGCACGTGCCTGTGTGTGTGTGTGTGTGTGTTTCCTTCCACCTGAATAGATCTGAAGATGGAGCTTCGCCCGCTGGTCATGTGCTTTGCCCTGTGCGTGGTGTACGCCACCAGCAAGCCCACGGCCACGGAGAAGAAGGACCGGGTCCACCACGAGCAGCTCAGCGACAAGGTGCACGACGACGCGGAGAGCTTCGACTACGACCACGATGCCTTCCTGGGGCAGGAGGAGGCCAAGACCTTCGATCAGCTCACCCCCGAGGAAAGCAAGGAGCGCTTGGGGTATGGGCCTGCTCCCCTCTGTCAAGATTTGAATTAAACTCTGATCCCGTGTCATAGTTACGCAAATCAGAGATGGTCAAGTGTGGGTTTGTTTCAGTGTAATGCTCAAGAAGTCGTAAAGTCTGTCAAAACGGAATTATTTTTATGTTATATCTAATGTTTTATTTGCATAACTATATAACTTAATGGTAGGTAGTTTTGCATAGATACTATAGATGTGACTGCTGCACCTGGAAGCATTTTGTATTTTGAATATGGCTGATGTTGAAATGGACTACTCTTCGCAGAGAATATTAGCCTTGTCCAGGTTTACTATCAGTACGCAAGTCAGTAACCCATTCTGTGACTGACCGTAGGACCAGTTTATCCACACAGAGTAATCACTTATTTCCTTTGGTGGAGGAATAGACTGTGGTCATTTCATTGATATCAATGTAGGAAGAGGATTGAGGGGGTTCAAATCTGTAGTCCTGTGTCACCCCCTGGCCCCAAGTGAATTGTTATTTCAGTTCTAGTGCTATGTTTCTCTTCTGAGCATACAATGATTTCTATGATGTCAGGGACTTTCCTTCCTACCACACACCATGAAATTGGAAAGAATGGTCCTTCTTGCTAAATTAGAATGAAATTTGCACAAGTGTACATGTTTATTTATGAGTCTCTCTCTCTCTCTCTTCAGGATGATTGTTGAGAAGATTGACGCAAATAAAGATGGATATGTTACGGAGGAGGAGCTGAAAGCGTGGATTAAAAAGGCTCAGAAGAAGTACATCTATGACAATGTGGACCGGCAGTGGAAGGACTTCGACATGAACAACGATGGCGTCATTTCCTGGGAGGAGTACAAGAATGTCACATACGGTACTTACCTGGGTAAGGAGGGTGTGGCCCAGCATGGGGTTGAAGTCCAATAACACATCTGTGTTAATGAACACAGTTGGAAAGCATTATTATGTCAGCATAATTCCATTTTATTTGTATTGGCTCTCTCTATAGCTTTCACTTCCTTTTGACTGCATTTAGCCAATGTGTACTGCTCGGGGTGCCATTTTGAAATGGCCCAAAGAGGCATTGCTGTTGTACATGTGCAGAATGTAGCACTAAACTTGAATTATTCCTGTAGTTATCAGTGGTCTAAATGGACAATATGCCTGAATTGGGAAAATAGAAAATGGCATCTGCTCTGTAAATAAGTAATACAATCTAATGGGTAATGCTGCAGTACTCTAGCCTGTTTTTCTTCTGCCCCCCCCCCCCCCCAACCTGTTTCTCAGATGACCCTGAGCCTGACGATGGGTTCAATTACAAGCAGATGATGTCCAGAGACGAAAGGCGCTTCAAAATGGCGGACAAGGACGGGAATCTCATCGCTGACAAGGAGGAGTTCACTGCTTTCCTGCACCCCGAGGAGTACGACTATATGAAGGACATTGTTGTGCTGGTATGTCCCCTTTTACACACGCCTTGAACTGACCACCAGCAGGATGTGAAGTGCACCCCTAGGAAATGAGGATTCCCAGAAATGTTGAAGTGGTTACGAGGCACAAATTTGCCTGCTGCTTGTAACACTCAAGAGGTTTGCTTGTTTGCATAGACATTTCTTAAGAGATGTATGTTTTTTTTTTTTTTTTTTTTTTTTAAACTATTGTCTGTGACAAGAGCTGTCAGAGTGTGTGGATGTGTGAGAAACTAATAATAATTATTTTCCAATAGGAAACAATGGAAGACATTGACAAGAATGGAGATGGCTTTATTGACTTGGAAGAATACATAGGTATGTGGTGATGTGCTCTGGTGTGCCTAGTTAACTACTTACTGAATTAGATAAATGAATTTACAAACAGGTGAAAGCGAATTGACCAGGCACCCCCCCCCCCCTTCCCCCTGCATGTCATCTGTTGCTAGGTGACATGTACAATCACGAAGGCGATCCTCAGGAGCCAGAGTGGGTCAAGACTGAGCGCGAGCAGTTTGTTGAGTTCAGAGACAAGAACAGGGACGGGAAGATGGACAAGGAGGAGACTATGGACTGGATCCTGCCTTCGGACTACGACCACGCGGAAGCAGAGGCCAAGCACCTCATGTACGAGTCCGACTCAGACAAGGTGAGTCTTGCTGTCAGGTAAATTGGGCTGGTTTACACTCGCCGACACTGTTTGCATCACCTGTATTTACCTTATCGTCCCATTACTTTCATTGCAGGACGGTCGCCTCACCAAAGAAGAAATAGTCGACAAATACGATTTGTTTGTTGGGAGCCAAGCGACTGATTTTGGGGAGGCCTTAGTACGGCACGACGAGTTTTAAAACCCATCTAGATAGAAATTGTTTTTATAAATCTTGACAAGATGAACAATAATTTATTTTATGAACCTTTGTTCCAGCTCCAGTTATAAGGATGTCTTGTATTTTTTTTTCCTGACAATTTCAGTTTTGTGTTTTGTAAAATGACCTCCTGCAGTACATTTCAATTACCCTTGGTTGTGCTTATTCTTGTGGATGTTTTTGGCATACAGTGTATTTTTTTATTTTAAAAAAATAATTTTTTAAGGCCTTAATATGCATATGCTTTATTAAATATCCCATAATGTACTTTTCAAAAATTCTGGGACCTTCAGAAATATTCATTCATTAATTAGATATGAGTTGCCAGACGTGTGGCACATTAGTTTTTTGGCTGCACCGCAGCAGTGGCGGCAGCCCTATAAACGCGCATGTCTGACTGAGTGATGAAGCTACACCATTGGTCGGCCGGCTCGGCCCTACCATATACTAGGTTTTGACCTGGTCTTGTTTTTTTTAACCCCTTTTGTTTTTTTTTTGTTTTTTTTTTTTTTTTACCTCCCATTGTTTAGCAATGGTATTGCCGTCATATAGCTTTGTGACAATGAAACAATCTTCATAGCTGTGGACTTATCACAGCCATTTAAACAGATTCCCTCTCTTGCCTTATTGCTGTCCTTTAAAAAATAACCAAACATAGATGGTTGTTTGAGTATATATGTTTTTGCACAGTTTTCCAATTTACATGGATGTGATTTTCATTTTTGTCAGTGAAACTTTCCCAGACACACAGCAGAGTCGACCAGGAGACTGGATTCCAACATGAATGCCTCTACTCTTGCTCTTTCTCTTCACAGGAGTGGTTAGAAGCGGACTTAAATGATAAAACCATGTTTTAATGCAAAAGTAGATGCTTATTTATGGGTGTTTAATGCCTTTTGAAGTAAAGTTTATGGGTTTTACAACTGCCATTTGTTCTAGGAGTATTTGTACTACTTGAGATCAAAAGATTCCCCTGATGGTTGTTGATGCAGGGTTTATTCACTGTGGACTGTTACTGAAATTCCACCATATTTCCAGTTTTGTAACCACTGAAAATTTGTTTGAAAATGTAGGATTTAGACTTTTTGTACACATGCAGTGCAGTTCAATGTCATTGATATTAGATACTGTTCTGTAAATTAAGTGAGAGCCTAGGTGAGAGCTACACCTGATGCTTTGAGCAGAGAGCGAGAACACTAAGATTTTGAATTAGGTGCTGATTTGACCACCTTATTTCTTGATTAAAAAAAAAAAAAAAAAAAGAACCAACCAGTGTTGTGTGATTTGGTTGTTCGTCTTATATAAATCAAATTTCTTGCATGAAAAATCTTACACATGTCAAATGTTTCTAGTTAACCCGTTTCCCCCAGTTCATCTTGGTTAAATAAAAATGTGGTTATTCATAGGCTGGATGTGAAATGTGCTATATTCCATTAATTAAATTATTTCCTTAATTTTTTATTTACGCGTGACCAGACAAACACTAGACTAACTTTCACACAATAAGGAACCAACTAAGCCACTCCTTACTTTTCTAAAACCAAAAAAAAAAAAAAATGTACAAGACGCACTTAACCTGAAAGTGTTCTATGAGGCCAAACACACAAAGCTCTGCACTTTCTGTTCATCTTTGCCCAGTGTAAATGTGATGGGGTGGGGGAATCCATACCCTGTTATAGTACTGTGTTGAATGTATTGTGCAAAATATTTGTTGGTACTTTTATATGTATGAGTTCCTAATAATGCTGAGCGAATAACCGACATTTCGGCGTTTTTCTGTGTTTACAAATGGATTAACGTCGGTTGGAATTGTCTTTATTTGGTGGTTAAATTGTGTTTTTTCTGCAAGCTCGGTGTGGTCTTTTATATTGTAATTTTAAAAAGGCAGCTACGCAACGCAGTTCGCACGGAAATAAGCATCGCCGCAACTACAACGACCATAATCCATTGCGCCTACGGACACGCAAGTGACGTGACCGTTCGGAAACACAGAACCGAGTATTCATATGACACGAACGACATTGGAGCTGGACTGAAGAGTCACATGTACTTGCGACTGTACCTAACAACGCATATACACGTCTCACAAACTGGTAGTTTTTACTGGAAATTATTCTAAAGATTTTGTCAACGTTACTAATGTGTCTTGTGAGGAACACTGGAAAAAAGTAGGCTAAGAACTTTTGATGGCAATGGGCTGGCCTGGCCTGGCTGTCTGCCAAAGAGAAAATCACTTCCAGTGTCAATTGTGTATGATAAGGGAGATAAATTATAAAGCCAACAAATAAATCTACACATCTGAAATTTGATAAATATTTTATAAGACCAAAGTGATAATTTATGTAAGTGATTTGCTGTAATAGTCACAACATTGCAGCCTTTGAATGAAAGTTTTAAAGTAGTTTTTTTAATGTTAGTGTTTAACATTTCAATAAAAATATACAAAAATAAGTTTGATCATTATTTAATGGTACATTAGAATTTTAAAAAATAAATTGATGAATTGAAAACCATGATTTCCAAAACCGTATTGAAATCAAACCGATAAATTCCTCAGAAATAAGTTTTTTGTTTGTACACTGTACATAGTATCTGTAGCACTTTCTTGAGTCCAGATGAAACTGCGGTTGAAGGGATGCTATATAGGCCTTTGGTAAGCCGTTTTGCTGACCTAGCCAACCCAACAAAGTGTCTCAGTATGGCATTTGGAATAGTAGCCAATTAGGCCACATAGCTTACATTTTACTGCACAGTAACATACATGCAATTTTAACTCCTTAGCTAGAGTGGTTCAAACTTTAGTCTACAGTTGAGAGCATGTAATGTTGCACATGATATCTACACTGACAGCATAATAGTTGCATGCGTAATGTCCCTGAACGAGCCTCCAAAACAATTTTTAAAAATGTCTTCAAAAAAACAGCCCCCTTGTATTTCTTACACCTAGTATTACACCAAGTTTCTGCTTGTTAATCCTGCTCCACGAGCCATGAGTAAAACAATATTTATAAAATATTGCCTATATTTATATGTCTTTGGTTAAATTAAAACCAAAGCCAGTTCTTTCAGATGCTCAGGCTAAATCTGTGTTCAGGTGCAGTCTAAAAACAGAAACCAAAATTTGAGATTCTGTTTCACTCATAATAAAAATATTACAGTTGCAATAGGTATTGAAGCGGGCAATACAATGCATCCGGTACATAGTAAGGGAACAGCTGCTAGGATGTTGTATACGATTCCCTGCAGTTGACGTAGCTAGCAACTACATTAAGGAATTCTTGAATGTATTAATTAGGAATACAAATTATTAATTTTATTCAAGATCATCAATTTTGCTAACAACGTACGTCTGGGCTGTTTATACGTGTTCTAAAAAAATGTAGTTGTTGCCTCAGCACCTCTTTATGCCTGTTTTAGTGAGATCAATTTGCCAATGTAGTACATCCTCAAAGAAAAGCCCCCCTGGTTCTCAATGCACACAGATTATGGTTCCTGTTTGTCGATTTCCAGACGGGGGCGTTTACCCAGAGCACGCGGGGAAGCCAGTGTTGTGTGAAGATGGCGGTTAGAGTGCTGTATACAACGCCCGAATAAATAATATCACGCAGTCCTTCAGATCTCCGGAACAGATAATACATCTGTACTTAAGCCCTTTTTCTCTACCCTGCAGCAGAGTGTGGCGGCATGGAGGGAGGTAAACCATCCCTTGCGCTAGTCTACCAGGCCGTGCAAGCCCTTTATCACGACCCGGACCCCGCCGGAAAAGAACGAGCCTCTGTATGGCTTGGGGAGCTGCAGAGATCGGTAAGTAATGAGTGGGAAATCCCGGGGCTTTAGATGGGCCTAAATTATCAGGATCAGGAAGCTTGCTAGCCCTGGACTACGAACTCCTGGCTTATAATTAAGTATTACACAGCTGTAGAGTCAATTGTTTATTATTCATTTTTAAAAATACAATGATTGCATATAAAGTGTTCCCGCTAACTGGCGAGAACACCACATCGTGTATTGTTAAATTAGGTAAACCTTGGAAGAATTCTTTGGGGATTTGGCTAGCTAGGTTAGCTGTGTTGGATAGGCTGTTTGCCGAAAACCTCGATAGCTGGCCGCTTAGTTAGCTACCTGGCTGTTATTCTAACCGAGCTAATTTAGCTTTAGCGTTATGTATTTAGTTTAGGTAAGTTAGATAACTATCCGGGGGTAGTACTCGGCGTCTTTCTGTTTCACAGCTATCACCTCGCTGACTGACTATCTACATAATTAATGTTGTATTGGCTTTGGACCGATCAATGCCGAAGGTGCAGTTCACGTTAGCTATCTCGGCTACCTTGCTAGCTTTGCACGGAGTATGATATCCGGATTTTTGAGCGGTGTGACACGCCAGCTCGCTACTGTGTTTTGTGAACTGAATAGCCCATACGGTTGCATGTTTGCTGTGTATTTATGATATCGTTGCTCAGTCAGTATTGTTTCGTTTAATAACATTAGCCAGCTAAATACATTTGTAATATCTTGTATTTTTCGGGTCCCAAGTTGTAGTGCTAGCTGCTGCGACAAGAAATGCGATCGCTAGCTTGCTAGCAAGCAGGCTAGCTAAGAATGAACTAACGATAGTTCGCGAACGTTGACTCTAGGTGCATTTGTAAGTTTTCTAATTCTTAATTCTTTAGTTAGTTTTGTATGCAGAATTAGCTATGATGTTCTACCAAGATAATTTAACGTTACCCAAACTTCCCTATTTTAGTGTGGCATCCAGCTACCGCTGTCAAATTAGAGGTGGATTATAAAAGCCCTCATTTTGAAATATCACTTAGTGATTCAACTAGTGATCACATTTTAAATTGTGTTCGTAGTATTGCCTGTTGTACAAAGAAATATTTGTCAATAGCGGTACAAAAGTCAGTATGATGTACAAGTTAATTAAACAAGCTGAGATCATACTCAGCCATAGCGTGGCCACAATAACGACCTACATTAGCTTTAATTCTAGCCGATGCTTCTTTGCATTTCCGCATCGTCAGTGCTTATGTTCCAATATATTCTTTATGCCAAATCGACCATTATGTTGAGCTTAGGGCGGGCGTATCTAATCGTATGTCAATCAAGGAAGTTGCAATGCATAACTCGGTGTTATAAGGTGTTTCTATTATTCTTTGGTTAAATTTACCAAACCATTGCCTCATAGAGTTGACAGTGCTACGATTTGTGTGCCCTCCCTGCACATCTGCGCGATTTCGACGCTGTCGTAAGTTTGTCATTCATATGAAGAGGAGCCAGACACCACTGTCTGTTTCGACTGCTCTGTAAGGTCATGTGGCCTCAGGTGGCAGATATCGATTACCTCCAGTCCTGTTTTCTATTGGTGAAACCTCAAACAGTCAGTTCCCATGAGCTGGTGAAGACCTTGAAGAGACCATTTTTGGTGCGTGATTGGCAGGATCCCCCATGAATACCAGGCCCTGTGATAGAGGTCTGTGCTTGGCATGACAGTACAGTGTGGAGACTGTGCCATGGCTGTAGTCATCTGCAATCATGGTCAAGATTATAAAACCAAAACACAATGCATAGCACAACGTCCACGTGGGCATATAATTATATTAATATAATTGTCTTGCCATGGTGACTGTACGTTCCTACAACTGAGCTGTAAGACCGGCATTCATTAATGCAAACGTCAGCCGGTTTTACTTTTCAATCATCCTGAACTTCGTTTAATTATTTTTGCGGTCATGGTATTGTTCACACGTTTTCATGTCTCTAATAATGTATTTGATTTTTAAAAAATCTTCAGTTGATTTCAGCTGTGAACTGTTTTGAGCAGTCCACCATGTGACTGGCTGCCACATGGTTCAGACCCAATATAACATAAGCCCAAATGAATGAGCCATTCAGCCGTCGTCCATGGGACTCCTGGGTCAGTTTTTAGAAAATGAGGGGGCGGGGCCTGTGGCTTGTGTCAGAGGGTCGCGATAAATATGCTTCTGCACCCTCTCAGATTTCTGCCGTGTCAGAAACCGTCTTCCTCTCTGGCCTTAGTAGTGAGCGTGAAGGATTCCACTGCCCAGTCCGCTGTCCACTTCTGCCAGTAGTTTATCTGAATCAAAGATGAAATGACAACTTTTTTTCCATTTAATACCTAAAAGAGGATGGTCGCGTGAGGAGTGAGTGTGTGAGTGAGAGTGTGACTGACTGACTGACTGTGTGTGTGTGTGTGTGTGTGAGAGTGTTTGAGCTAGAGAACAAGAGAGATTGATTGGAAGACACGGGATCTTGGTATGAGCAGTAGTGACTGCTGTAGTAAAACGAGTGTGATGATGAGGTGTGCTGGTATAACTCATAGTTATGAATGAGGATGGATGTAATGATCAATCTCAGGAAGATAACGGGCGAATGGTTTGTTGTGTGTTTAACTTCAATTACAAATTTCAAAATTACGAAGGGTAGTAACAGAATTACTAGCCTTGACTAAGACGCAGACCAAAATACCTGCTTGGTTTTGAATGTGGGCTGTGCCAGTGCTTACTATGCTGACTAGCGCCTGCCCAGCTGACGCAAAATGTTCTCACAATGTTACTGGAATATTCTCTCAATGTTATAACATTGGCACTACGTGGCAGCAACATTGTGAGAATGTTTTATGTTGGCAGGGTGATTGGCGCAAGCTTCACTCAGGGAAGGAAGGGCTGGGGTTTTACTGCATTTCATGGTGCCAGCAACCCTCAACCCAACATAGTCAATCAGCTGCCTGGCAGTCTGCCCGTTGGGTGGCACATGAAATGTCCTCCTTTGACTAATGTCTGTGTGAGCCTGATTTGTGGACTGTGGTGTAATGAGAGGCAATGGCTGATGTCATGTGCTTCTGACGAGAGCGCATACACTGTCGGCGCCCGACGAGGACAAAGATTGGGCATTCCGAATTGATGGAAAAAGTGATGAAGCGGGGGAGGAATCTGAATAATTTATGGCTCAAGAGGAAGAATATTGTAATTTTGCTGAACTCTAATTAGGTGCCATTGAGCCTTTCGGCTCTTGGTGTGTTCTGTAACTACAGATGCGACACCAAGTCCCTCCATTAGGACACAGTCTCATCATTTTCAAAAATCAAAGATAAGTGTCTGTTTCTCTGGAGCGTCTTTGCTGTCTCAGTCCCACAGGGTTGCCAGCTTTGTGGTTTTCATCCCAAATTGGGCTACTTTTTAGACTTAGCTGTGGGTAGAAAATGACTTGCCCCTGTGCGTCACATTGTTTTTTTTTTGGGCTGCTATTTAGCAAATGCACGGTCGCGGCGAAGGCGAGCTCTCTTAGACTCTCAGTGGTTATGGCACTTGCGCCATCGCTGCCTCCCCCCGTCCAATTTGGCCTACCGTCGCCCGGTTTTTTCTGGGTTTTCAGTGCCTTTAGGCCTGCAATTTTTTTCTAGACCTGGCAAACCTGACCTGTCATAATGGGGGGGGTGGGGTGGGGGGTGGGGGGGGGGCGGGGTTTGTACACTGACGTGGGACACTTGCCATTAAAGCAATCAAAATGTAGCAGTGAATGAGTAGTGCGGCCTGTAGGGTATTTAGGCCTGAGCTGGTCAATGCCATATATGCTCAACACATGATTCCACGGAGCACAGGTAATAGTACAGTTGTATCTGGTTTCAATTATGTCCCCAGTCCTAATTCCACATGCAGGCCACAAACTAAGGTCGTGTGACCTGTTGGTGTTCTGCTCTTCTAAATGCATTGTAGGTTTACTGGAGCCTTCAGTAAGTTCACTGTGAGGAACTGTAGATGTCTCATCGAATGGAAGAGGAACACTGACTTGGTTACGCATCGCCCTGCAGTGGTTTTGCATTGCAAACATTAGATGCCACTAATGAGTAGATAGGCAAATTTGAATGAAAATGCATCCTTGTTTATTGAATGTGCACCCACCCCCTATGCTCCTGCTCTTCCCCTCCCTGTGCTCCTGCCTCCCCCCCCCACGTAGATGTATGCCTGGGAGATTTCGGATCAGCTGCTTCAGCTGAAGCAGGACGTGGAGTCCTGCTACTTCGCGGCCCAGACGATGAAGATGAAGATCCAGACCTCGTTCTATGAACTTCCTGCCGACACTCACGTGTCCTTGCGTGACTCGCTGCTCTCTCACATTGAGAACCTCAAAGACCTCTCCCCCATCATCGTCACCCAGGTAACAGGCCACACCCATGTGCCGTTGATGTCTAACAGCTTCTAAAGTTTAAAGGAGTGATGTATTCTATACACAACTAGGTATTATGGGTCCTTTCCCACTTGATTGGGCATTTCAGAGAGAACTAAAGGCCACAAGAGACACCATCACTCTGCTCTCACACACTGCCAGAAAAAGGCTTCTGAATCTGCAAGGAAACTCACAGATTTTTTACAGACACTTGTCATGCCCCTCTGCACCCCAGAAATCTCCATGTTGGGTCATTTTGGAGGGCGATTTGAAACGCATGACTTGTGTGTTGATTTGTGATTTTAAATGGCTGGAGCAGTGTTCTGCTTTCTTACCGCTGCTAAATATGCGCAACGTAAATGCTTCTTCTGCAAATGTGTGGACGCACGGTCAGACGTCTTGTGTAATTGCAGAAATGTGAAACATGTTTGCGACCAGTCGGTCCTTTGCAAGACACAGATGTTAATTATAATAAATAAACTCCCAATTGTGTGGCCTGTTTCTGGAGCAGATTTTGCTCAAATGGATGATGAATGAGTATAATTCAGTTGGCATGGCAAAAATGCATAACATGAAGGTAAAATGTGAAAAAAGGACCTCGGGGATACGAAGGAAGGTGACGTCAAAATAGAATTTTAAGATTCAAATCCCGTTCTCAACGGCAGTTTGGCCACTTCTGTTGACTTGTGTTTTTGCATAGACTATGAATGAACAGTCAACATGGTTCCAGCAGCTACATGTCCGTGCGTTGCTCCTGTGCCACACAGCACTTCAGATGTAAAGAAGCTTGTGTGTTTTTTAGGTTTATTCCGCAGTGCATTTGTGGACTTTGTGGAAGATTGTCGTGAAGCAGAAATAAGCATGTAAATTAACATTGACGTTCTTGCCCTTTCTCCAGCTTGCTCTGGCAATAGCAGATCTTGCCCTGCAGATGGCCTCATGGAAGGGCTGTGTTCACACACTTATTGAGAAGTAAGTTCCTCTTCGTTCGCCGTTTGCTTTTAATGTTTCCTTCCAGCACGATTGGTTCTATTGAGTAAAAATGTCCCCCTGTAACGAACTGTGAAACAGCGGCTGGTGACACAGTGCTGTCAGGATGCAGCTTGAGCTCCTGATTTAGACACCACTTAGACGGGTGTCTAATGTACTTTTGTGACTGTACTTTTTAAATTTTAAATTCAACATTAATAAATGGAAGATGGCTGAAGTAAATGAGTGATTTCTCATGCATGGTAAAATGACCCCCCCCCCCCCCCCCCCCCCCCCCCCCCCCTGTACGTGCGTAGATACAGTAACGAGGTGTCGTCGATGACATTCCTGATCGAGATCCTGACCGTGCTGCCCGAGGAGGTCCACAGCCGCTCCCTGCGGATCGGAGCCAATCGGCGCACGGAGATCATCGAGGACCTGGCCTACTATTCCAGCACCGTCATCACGCTGCTGGTGCGGACCCCGCGCGCGCAGCCCGTCCGCTGTAACCCACTTCCCAAACCCGCCGCGCTATTTTTAACCGGGGTCCCCCACCCCTGCCCGCGCCCTCAATTAATCAGAGCGGCCCCACCCGGGGGGAGGGGGGGGGGAACCAATCACACGCGAGCGAGATGAGTGGCGTACCCGCACGTTTCAAACGCGCTGCCTGCGCAGGAGTGTTCAGTCCAGCGTGGGGTTTGTGGAATGTGATTCGTAGGCGTTAAGGTTTGCCTGTGGTAGACGTTAATGGACGATGTGTTGTTTGTTTTTAGTCACTGTGCTTTTATGTACATTAGCCAGTTACATGTTTTAATTTGGGAGCAGGGAGGAGAAACGTGGCTGAAGGAGTCCTTCTTGTTTTTCCTCATTTGTTTGTGTGATTTATTATTTTTTTTGTAAACAGTCCTGTTCTTGAGTACCTTCTTAATCTTTTCTAATTAAAATGAGTTTAAATCAGTTTGGAAAAACTCTTGGGGCTGTCAAAAAAAAGAAGAAAGTTTTAAGTCGCTCTGGATGAGAACATCTGCTGAATACCCGTAATGTACTGTTCATTTCGACCCTGGTCCTGGAGCGGCTAACTGCTGTCCTAAATGAGCCAGCATGTCTTCCCTCCCCCGGCCTCTTGTGTTTATAGAGCTTGAATACCTACAGGGTTGATCAGCCTTGTTTATAAGGCCTCGTACACCGTGTCTGTGGTACCTGCATTAAAATAGCCGCATGCTGTTGGCATTGTGGGAACTGTGTTCAGTGTGTGTACAGGGCCCAGGTTAGGATAGACGAGCACACGAGGCAGATGGGTCGAAGTGAAAGAGGAAGTGAAAGTCCTCTGTGGTGTGGGAGGTGCCACTCGCTCACCACCACTCTCCCCACCGCTTGCTCTCCCCGCCACTTTCTGACTGACTCTCTCCCCCCCCCTGCTCGCTCCCCACCATTCTCTGACTGACTCTCTCCCCCCCCGCTCGCTCACTGCCACTTTCTGACTGACTCTCTCTCCCCCCCTGCTCGCTCACCCACTTTCTCTGACTCTCTCCCCCCCCCCCCTGACTCTGACTGACTCTCTCTCCCCCCCCTCCTGCCACTTTCTGACTGACTCTCTCTCCCCCCCTGCTCGCTCACTGCCACTCTGTCCCTCCAGCTCTCATGCGTGGAGAAGACGGGCAGCGACGAGAAGATGCTGATCAAGGTGTTCCGCTGCCTGGGCAGCTGGTTCAACCTGGGCGTGCTGGACAGCAACTTCATGGCCAACAACCAGCTCCTCATCGTCCTCTTCCAAGTGCTGGTGAGTCCTCTCCCCCCCCCCCGCAGGTCCCTGACTGACGGGCTGCGGGCCGTGCTGAGTCATAAGTGTGTAAATATGCGCTGTAACCCAACGGCGCCCCCCTACTGACCGCCTTTGGCGTCTGCGCCCGCAGCAGCGGGACGAGACGTCCACCAACCTGCACGAGGCGGCGTCGGACTCCGTGTGCTCCGCCCTGTACGCCATCGAGAACGTGGACGCCAACGTGGCGCTGGCCATGCAGCTGTTCCAGGGCGTGCTGACGCTGGAGACGGCCTACCACATGGCCGTGGCCCGCGAGGACCTGGACAAGTGAGCACCCAGCCCGTTAGCCTCAGAAGAGCAAACGAGCGAAGCCCCTGCAACTTTATTTATACAGGGGAAATCACACACAGACACTGGCTCTCTCTTTCAGTGCAGCCCTGCGCAGAAACTCCACTGGACATGTATTTATGTGGAGCGTTAGTTAAAATGTCATCAATAAGGGTAGATTTAGAAGGATCTTTCAAATTTCAAATTTATGTGGGTAGGAACAGGAATTAATTGGCTTAAACCCCAGATCAATGCAGGTAGACTTTAAACAATCGGAGGACGGGGACAAACAATTATGGTTAAGATCTCCCAAAATAACCACCTCAGAGGATAGGTAGGGAGCTAGCACTTCTGCTGTAGCATTCATGACATTAGCAGCTGCCGGAGGTGGGCGATAGACTGCTGCCACATAGAGGCTAACATTAGGACAGAGTTCTGTTTTAGCAACTAGCCGTTCAAACTGCTTTGGAACAGAAACACTAGGTTATTTTAATAATTTTTAATTATTGTTTGTTCTTGCTGGTTACACTGCGAGTGATGACATCACGGCCCTCCTCTGTGTCCCCCCCTCCCCCCAGGGTGCTGAATTACTGCAGGATCTTCACGGAGCTGTGTGAGACCTTCCTGGAGACGATCGTGCGCAGTCCCGGGCAGGGGATGGGCGACCTGCGTACGCTGGAGCTCCTGCTGATATGCGCGGGGCACCCCCAATATGAGGTGAGGTATGAGGTGAGGCGCGGGGCACCCCCAATATGAGGTGAGGCGCGGGACACCCCCAGTGCGGGGTGAGGCCCGGGGCACCCCCAATATGAGGTGAGGCGCGGGGCACCCCCAGTATGAGGTGAGGCGCGGGACACCCCCAATATGAGGTGAGGCGCGGGGCACCCCCAATATGAGGTGAGGAGCGTATGAGGTGAGGCGCGGGGCACCCCCAATATGAGGTGAGGCGCGGGGCACCCCCAATATGGGTGAGGCGCGGGACACCCCCAGTGCGGGGCGAGGCGCGGGGCCCACTTCCCGCCCCAGCCGCTGGGATTACTCTCTCGCCTCACCCCCCCCCCCCCCCCCCCCCCCCCCCCCCCCCCCCCCAGACCTGCCGCACCCACGTCACACTTCTGTGGCTCTTTTGAAGTGGGTTTAGTGGCCTGACGAGTCTGTGTGTTGGCTGGACGTGAAGCTTTCATACTTTCGACTGGAGTAGCTGGCTGTTTTCCACCATCAAAGCCCGATGACAAGGAAATATGACCATCTGCAGATCTTCCGCAGATCTGCTGTCCTGTAGGTTTTCTCTCCAACCCTGTGGAAGCACACCTCATTCAACAGCTAGAGATGTGGCTGGGTTGCTGATTGGTGGAATCAGGTGTGGCAGTTTGAAATGAGCTGAAATCCTCGAGGAGGGTAGCTCTGCAGGAGCAGTCCTGTTGTAAAGCAGCATTAATGACACCTCCTTCTGCGCACAGGTTGTGGAGATCTCCTTTAATTTCTGGTACCGGCTTGGCGAGCACCTGTACAAGACCAACGACGCTGTCCTGCACAGCATCTTCAGGCCTTACATACAGAGGCTGCTGCATGGGCTGGCCCGGCACTGCCAGCTGGACCCCGATCACGTGAGACCCTAACCACACACACACACACACACACACACATGCACGCACATATACACACGCACACACATGCATGCGTGCACGCACATACATACACACGCACACGCACGTATACACACGCGCACACATGCATGCATGCACACACATACATACACACACACACGCACGTATACACGCATACGCATGCATGCATGCACACACACATGCACGCACGTATACACGCATGCACGTATACACACACACGCACACATGCACGCACACATCTTTGTATTTGTCTTTCTAATCTTTGACTGCTGCTCTGCGTTTTACGGTTTTGTTTACTGTGCTTTTATTTTGTCCCATACAGGAGGGA
>CM045901.1:17497699-17532699 GCA_025169545.1 Anguilla japonica | reverse complement strand
GTGTATCAGGTGTACCCACACTCCTGCTTCCTGTACCTGGGGAGCATCCTGGTGGATGAGTATGGAATGGAGGAGGGCTGCAGACAGGGTCTGCTGGACATGCTACAGGTAAGCCCCCGGAGTGCAGCGTCCCCAGTCCTCCTCTCCTCTCAGTATCGTCTTGTTGTCTTCCACGTTGGCTGATGTGGGTGAACTCCTCCTCCTCCTCCTGCTCTTCCTCTCCAGGCCCTGTGCATGCCGACCTTCCAGCTGTTGGAACAGCCCAACGGACTGCGCAACCACCCCGACACGGTGGACGACCTCTTCAGGCTGGCCACCAGGTGCCCTGTGCTGCTTCGCCTGCGCCGCTCGCTGGTCATGTGACTCTTTGAGCGGGAAAAAGGGCTTTGAGAAACTGCCACTGAATTCCTCAGTAGCAGGCTTCTCCCAGCGCTGTTTTATAATTAATAATAAAACGGGCCTTTTTTCTCTGCTCGGTCTGTTTGATTGGTAAAGTGGAGTGCCTTCCTGTACTCTGTATCAGTCTGAATGTTTGGGCGTCCGCTCCGGTGTGATCACTGATCTGACTGTTGGCTTTTGTGTAGCTGTTAAATGGTGCTGATCACAGGCTCTTAAACAGCAGTGTTGTGTTTTCAGTGTTGTGATGGTTGGGATTCTCACTTTCTGTGTCCTCCTCTCCCCTCCCTGTGCGTGCGTGTGCGCTTGTGCTTGCGTGTGTGTGCGTGCGTGTGTGTGTGCGTGTGCGTGTGTGTGTGCGCGTGCGTGCGTGTGCTTGCGTGCGTGTGTGTGTGCGTGTGTGTGTGTGTGCGCGTGCGTGCGTGTGCTTGCGTGCGTGTGTGTGTGTGTGTGTGTGTGCGTGTGCGTGCGTGTGCGTGTGTGTGTGCGTGTGTGTGTGTTGCGTGCGTGTGTGTGCGCTGTGCGTGTGTGTGTGCGCGTGCGTGTGCTTGCGTGCGTGTGTGTGTGTGTGTGCGTGCGTGTATGCGTGTGCTTGCGTGCGTGCGTGTATGTGTGTGCGTGCGTGTGCGTGCGTGCGCGTGTGTGTGTGCGTGCGTGTGTGCGCGTGCGTGCGTGTGTGTGTGTGTGTGTGTGTGTGTGTGTGTGCGTGTGTCTCTCACGCTCAGGTTCATACAGCGGAGTCCTGTCACGCTGCTCTCCAGTCAGATCATCGTTCACATCATCCAGTGCGCCATCGCCGCCACCACGCTGGACCACCGGGATGCCAACTGCAGCGTCATGAAGTTCGTGCGTGACCTCATCCACACGGGCATCACCAACGACGTGAGCGCCGCGCGTTTCCCCCTCTCTCACCTCTGTCGTCTTTGTCTTTGAAATCCTCTGTTTATCTGTCTCTCACGCTCGCACCCTTTCCTTATCTCTGTAATGTATCTGTAACAGGTGTTGTAGTCCTTCTCCCCAAAGGTTAAATTCATGCCCCTGATTCTAGCAGGGTCGATTCAGATGGGGTTAAAGGTTAAATTCATGCCCCTGATTCTGGGTCTCTTGCTGCCTCTGATGTGTACAGTGTAAGTTTTAGAGGGTTAAATGGAGGACGCAAAGATGGCGCTGCGCGTGTTGCTCGGGTGACGGTTAGCCTTCTCTCTGCGTCTGGCAGCACGAGGACGACTTTGAGCTGCGGAAGCAGCTGATTGCTCAGGCCATGGGGCAGCACGGGCAGCAGCTGGTCACCCAGCTCATCCACACCTGCTGCTTCTGCCTGCCCCCCTACACCCTGCCCGACGTGGCCGAGGTCGTCTGGGAGATCATGCTCTTCGACCGGCCGGTGAGTCTTAACGCGGCGCCCCCTTCAGGCGGGACCTGGAAACTGCGCAGAGACCGTCACCCGGTTGTTAAGTCACGTCATTTAACTGTGGTGATCTTCATTCCTGTTCCTGGGCAACCCGCAGGGTCTGCTGGGTTTATGTTGCTATTCGGCACTTAGTTAATCGATCAATTAAAGCACTAATCGATCGATCGCACGGTTAACCCACCTCACCTGGTCTCTTTGGTCCGGACTGGTTGCTGATGTGGAGGTGCAAACACAACCCAGCAGACCCTGCGGCTCTCCAGGGCCTGGAATGAAGATCAGTACTGCAGAGCGCCAGTAGAGGGCGCTTTACCTGCATGGTTCACCCTTTCTCAGTGTCTGTGCTGAGCTTTGTGCCATTTTGCCTAGTCATGTTGATTTGAGAGATTTGTGAAGGGCTTTTGATGTGGCTTCCGTTCCAGGCAGTTAGTGGAAGGCTTTGCATGCGTTCTGAGTTTGTGAGTGTGCGTGTGCGTGTGACACGTGCGCTTGCCTGTCTGCTAAATCTTCGCGGCTGTTCCGCCGTTTTCAGACGTTCTGCCGCTGGCTGGAGAACGCGCTGAAGGGTCTCCCCAAGGAGACGGCGGGCGGGGCGGTGACCGTCACACACAAACAGCTGACCGACTTCCACAAGCAGGTCACCAGGTGAGTCGCTGCCCCCCAGGGCCACGGGTCGATCCCGCCGGCGGCGGCCCGGCGTCTGTGCCGGTGAACTTTGACCTGTTACAGCCCTGCCTGCTGCTGGTATTTATTTAAAAACTTTATCGACTTGCTGTCAAAAAAAGCAGGGCAAAAGGCTTGAGGACACTGTACACAACACTGTACTGGGTTGTGAGGCTGGTTGCACCAGCTGTGGATACGTAAGAACTAAGCCTATTTGCAATGTAAATCTCTTGTAAGTTACAACTTATGCACTACTAAAATAAAACGTGTTCCACCACACGGCATAGTAAGAATGTAACCCTACGTGTAAACCAAATATTTTTCTAAGCCATTGACCAGGAATAATGGAGTCATTTTCATAACATTTCAATGGCAATACGATTCAAATATATTCAAAAAAATGTTGGCTTTGGAGAAGAGGGTGTATGTTTCTTTTATTATAGCCTATGGGGAAATTGAGAGGTGCTATATCGGTTGCTGTAACTTTGGCAATAGAAGCAAGCGGTTACATCCGTTACATATAGAGTTCAGTGGTTGGATCAGTCGACATTGACATAATCTTGTGCGCCTGTCCACTGCTTTATGAAGGGCTTGCGCCCTGCTAAGTTTTGTACTAAGAACAAATGCTGCAACCAAATTTAGTCAGCTGCTTAATTGTAAACTAACTAGTAGCTTCTAAGCCTGTAGTGTGCGCTTTATGTTGCACCTGGAGCAGCCCCACCCCGGGGGTCAGAGAGGCACTCGGTGTGGGAAACGGGCCTCTGTGACTCTTGCGTCATGTCAGAGCACGTGCCAACATTCTAGAGTGCTGTGAGGTCACTGAACTGATAGCAGTAGTAAATGAGTAAGCAGTGAAAATAACTGCCCTTTTTTTTTGCCCGTCATTAGTGCAGAAGGGTCTGTGTGTGCGAAAACAGTGACGTTTTTGTTCCATGTCTTCTGACGACGAGCGTTTTTTGTCCCATTGCAGTGCAGAGGAATGCAAGCAGGTCTGTTGGGCAATTCGAGAATTCACCAGGTTGTTCCGATAGCTACGCGTGCACGTTCTACCAGAAGACCAGGTAAGCCCCCGTCGCCCCGGACCGTGTGGCCAGGGGGGGTACACCCCTTCTGCCTACGACGTGAATGTAAACTCAAAACCGCACCTCGTCATGGAGACCTTTCGTGAAGCAGGGTGCATGGCGTTTAATGCAGCAGGCTGGTGGGTTTGCGAGTGACCTTTCCCTGTTGACGTCCATTTTTGAATATGCGATGCAAATCCCTGAGACAGAGCACCTCTCTCGTCCTCCTGTTATGCCATAGGCCCGGCGAAGCTCCCTTTTCAAGCGTAATTCTCACTTCCAGACATCTCAGAAGGGCAGGAAGTGTTCTTGGAATGCATTTTCTGTATTGTAATGTATTTTATGGGAGGTCGAGAACGGGGACAAATGGGTGACATTCTTGATGACACTATCGGCCAATTGAATCATTCGTTATTTGTACACCAGTTTATTGTAGTGTGTGCGTGCGGTCCTTATTTGATTGGTGGGAGCACAGTCGCGCAGTCGCAGTGACCCAGCTGACCTTTGCCCTCTCCGCCTGCAGGACTCTTTTCTTTGCAACGTTGAAGGGTGTGACAGCATTGAGGAACGAGGTTACTGCAAATGAAAAAAAAGGGAACTCCCTCATGAAGGGTGGGTGGGACTCAGCCCTCTGTGGAAAGCCAATCGGACGCGTGGCTGTGTTGGAGAGGTGTGTGAGCGATGGGCACCAAGGTGCTCGGGGAAAAAAAGAGGTCTTTGCGGATCTGGTGCTGCTGTAGCCGCAGCTGGAAAACAGGGGATTGTGGGAAGCCCGATGGCTTTTCCGGAGGACTGAGCTTTTAAATGAACGTTCGCTGATTTGAAGACATGAATTCACCCCAAGTCGGCTGGATTTCTACAAATCAAGGACCCATCGTGAAACGAAAGAAAAAAAAAAAACGAAAAAAAAAAACAAAGATGTGCCTGGTAGAAAAATACATAAAGACTTGTGTATGTTTTGAAAATGAAAGAGAATTTATTTTCATGGACTGTCTAAAGAACGACCAAACATGGTTTGCTGTCTGTGCCATTAAAAAGAAAAGAAAAAAAAACAAATAGCAAGTCCATGATATCAGCTTCAAAAATGAAATTTGGAATTGCTAGAAAGGGATGCTGGATGCAGACCCTTGACCTTTTTAATGATTGGCTGGAGTTTTACCGTTACGCGATTGCCAGACTAAGCTGTGACTTGGTCGAGTGGACTCTGGCAGGGGTTTTTTTTTTTTTTTTTTTCTTTCCTCCTCCTGGCAGTGCATTCTGGGAAGAAGGTGAGAGACCATCATTCATTGGATGGCTGCCCTGGGCCCGAGGAGGTGTGCTAACATACTTCCCCATCTGGTGTTGCAGCCATCTCGTGAACAATAAAATTAAAGTGAGGACAAAACCGCGTGTGTGGAGGTCGTGCTTGGTTTCAGGGCTCGGTCTAAATAGCCTCCATTTTGCTGACTTGTTGCTTCCTGCACATCCTCGGCCTGCTAGAGTAGTGTCCTCTCACTGGAGTAGGACCTCCTACATACAGGACAGGGAGGCTGCTCACTGGTGGGTTAATGAATACCACCTTAGGGTTGCCTTAAAGGCAGGTCTTGGTGAGTAGGTAGTGTTTCAGAAAAACTAAAATGATCTCTGTTCGTCTTTATTAGCCAAGTTAGTGGAGAAGCTAGGAAGTCTCACTTCAAAGTAGCGTCTGTTTCATTTGTTAAAGAGTGAAATCCTGCCAGCCCAACATTGATATGTTGGTCTGTAAATTTATAATGCCGTGGAATATTAGTGTTGCTTATCGTATCTCTCACCCATAGTTTGGATCCTGGACTACTCAACACAGCATTGAAAATGGTCCTTTAAAATCAATTAAATCCAGTATGGCTTTACAGCAGGACACAGACAGTGAACACTTCATGTAAATTTAAAAAAATCTTTAGGAAAATGTTCACAATAATGGTGTTAAATCCTGGTTTTTATGTCACTTAAAAGGGTTGTTGTGTGATTCTGTGATTGGCCCAAGCTGATTACAGACGACTGCTGTGTGGTTCTGTGATTGGCCCAGGCCGATTGCAAAGTTGCAGTCATGTGCGGCGCCATCTCACGAGAGGGCAGGTGAGAGAGGGAGGGATGCTGTATCCATGGTTACAGGGCTGTGCTCAGTGGCTGAGAGGAAGAGCCACACCTCTGCACCTGCTCCAGACAACACTGGCATGGACCCCCGCCCTGGGAGTGGAACGGGAGTGTGGAAATCAGATGGTAAAGTCGGGATGGACCACTGTGGCGTCACCTCACCAGTAAAAAAAAAACATAAGCGCATCATCAATCCCAGGGTAGGTGGGTGGCAATTAACAGGACAAGGACAGCTGATTGGTGGATACTACTTCCTGGAATGCTGCAGGGCACCTGAAGGTACGTCCACGAATCACTGTCTCTGGCGGCCTGTTGGCGTTAGTCAGAGTTATTTCTGATTGGTGGAGCTCCTCTCTTGTTTTCTGTGTGTAGGGTTTTGCTGCAACTGCCCTGTCCTTGTTTTTATACAAGTTCACTGCTGGACAGACTTGGAGGATGTCAGACATGGAAAACCCTCTGCTGGGATTGGTAAGTAAGCCTGGCTGTGGGAGGAGCTGTCGCTGTCACATGACCTGGGTGAAGAATGCTGGGAGATGTATGTTGGTAAGCGCGTTGGTGACTACAGGTATCAAGCATTTTGATTGGTTGGCACTCTTCGGGAAGTGAATAGTTCATTTCTATCTATCCAGTCCATAGCTTTTTTTTCCCCCCTTCTTTTTAAAAAAGTCTTATTTGTTAAACGGAATTGAATATTAAAAAGCAGGAAACATTACACCAGTCTGCCACTTATCAATAGAAAGATCCACAAAATGTTAGCTGCAAATAATACAATAAAATTACGCCATTGAGTTTGAGGGTACTCACACTGAAGTTTTATAGTATGAGTATAAAACTTTATACCACAGGGATTGACCAAAGTACAAAATTCTGTATTTTAATGTGTTTAAAACCAACATTATGATTAGTCTGCGGTGTCAGGCAGGAAAGGCTATGGTTTTACATTAATACCTCATCAAT
Organism: Anguilla japonica; assembly: GCA_025169545.1. Classification (NCBI taxonomy): domain Eukaryota; kingdom Metazoa; phylum Chordata; class Actinopteri; order Anguilliformes; family Anguillidae; genus Anguilla; species Anguilla japonica. The sequence goes on along the minus strand of CM045901.1, from coordinate 17,526,102 downwards.
TTATTTTTGTTGCAATACATGGACATCAAGTGGTGTAGCCACTGGCAGTAAATCTCTGAAGGGAGGTTGTCTGAGCAAAGTTTCCATTCTCGGAAAGGGAAGCCCACTGTAGGAAAACTTGATTGTAATTACATGACTATTGGTATATGCTGTATGTGAATGTTTACTGGCAGAATGTTTTTTTTAAGTGAGGATTGCAAAATTTTGTTACATGCTTTAGACCTGATCCTGGCTTGAGGAGCCTATGTGTTTTTTACACACACACACACACACACACACACAGCATCATGTAAACTTTAACGGTTAACATGTTAAGCTGGATTCAGTAATAAGACCTGACCTTCCTTATGATATAATCCCTATAAAAAATTCCTGCTTGGTTTACTATACTTAATCGATTACATATTTAAGTATCGCTTTCTCTACAATTTGAAATAGATTGTTAAACACATATTATAATTAAGTGTCTAGTTGGTTCAGTTGCAATAGTAGGAGTAATGGCAATGAAAACGACCAACATTTATTATTATTATTATTATTATTATTATTATTATTATTATTATTATTATTATTATTATTATTATTATTATTATTATTAGCGTCCGGAAAACCATGTCGACAGTTATAAAGTTTGGGTCGTTGCAAAATTGATTTGGGCGATTCCTACATTCATGCTACTGGAAGTCACTTGCCTAAGTTGCATTTTGACTGCACGCATGTTATTTTTGGTTTACATTCATTATATACTTCTCTGTAATCAAGGTATCAAACTTTGCGCGTTTATGCTGGGCTGGTAATGTAGTTCGTATCTTGCTGTAGGACCTGTAATTATGGATTAACGTTTCAGTACAATGTTCAGGAGGTCACGTGGTTTGTGTGTGTGTGTGTATATATAAACGCCTCAGGATATCTGGGTACTGGAATAGAAGAACGATGTCTGGAAACAATCTGCTCACCGTACTGTCCGTACGTCCGTCCAGGGGACTAGTGGATGAAAAGTTCCAAGTGGTTGTGGAGAATTTGTTCCCGGGACAAGAAGTCACTCTGCACTCGCAAATGCGCTCTGACGACGACGACGTATGGCATGCTTATGGATATTACGTCAGTGATGATGAAGGAACCGTCAAAGGTTTTTAAAGAATTTCTCAGCCTTATAGCCCTTGCACATTGTGTGCGGTTGCGCAGTATTTTTCCCAGCTGTTTTTTATTAACCCAGAGTTAATTATGCGAATGTGTTACTTCTCGGTATCAAATTCCGCTCTTTCGAACTTAAATCAGTGGCAAGCACTCGCTTGTTTACCGTATGCAACTTGTTAGTACTAGAACACTGCTTGTTTCGATGTTCAGTACGTGGAACAACTGCGCCAGATAAAGTCATGTTTGTTCGTAGTTGCAGAGCATGTGTGTGTTGGAGGGTCATACGAGGGAATGGAGCCTATGGGTCTGCTGTGGAGCATGAAGCCGGTACCTGGGAGTAGAACAGAAGTCAGGTAAGCTCACCCACCTGTAATGTGCGCCGACATCAGTGTTGTTTTCGTCATCTAAAATAAGAATAAGAGTAAGAATTCATTTTGCATTTTAAATGAGGAAAATAGGACAAAACAAAAACACACCCTGACGATTTTTGTTGCACATATATTAGTATATATATATTACAACCAAGGCTTGACATTAACTCCAGCCAGGGGCCAAATGCGCGTAGAATTCGGCAGTGGAATGTAACTCGTTCGTTCTTTCTAGTCTCTTTGGCCGATTGTAGTTTACAAAAAGCGTCTGGAATGGTTCAGTCCATGTGATAGCTACTACAACTCCACTGATCTCGCTTCTTCTCAGTAGGAGAAAGTGAACTCGGCCGAAATCAAACATCCGGTCATGGCGCGTTTACAAAAGTGCGCATAACCTTTTTCGCTGCGGCTTCAAAATGTTCGTTTTGTGACCCTACGACAGGGGAGAGCACAGATTCAGATTGCAGCACCAAACACAGACGATAACAACGGTTTGGTAAAATAGCGTGAACTTCGACCACGGACAGTTCTGTGAATTGGACAGATGGACATCCACGATTTCAAAATCGCTTTAGTTTATTTAGCGCTGCAAAAAAGAAAAGAAGAAAGTTGACTTGTAGCAGTGTTCGGTTTACCTGTGCCATACAGTGCGTAAACCGGGACAGGTGTAGTTATTGCCACATCGCCAAGACTGGTCCTTTCAGATTGTAATTTAAAAATAAAGTAAAAAAAATAAATTAAGAAAGTAGAGCTTCAAATTTGACATTATTAAATGAATATAACCACATTATTCACATAATGCTCAGTACCACCAGGTATAGCCAAGTATCCTCTGCTGCCTCTAGACAATTAGCCAATAAAACACTTATTTGCAATGCAAAACCGCATGTTTTTTTCATGAAGTTGAACCGCATTCAACTTCATGCAAAAAAAATAGTGGGAGAATATTAAACGGCAAAGATCACGCACGCGCACACACGCAGTTTACTTCGGTTGGATCGCTCTAATTGCTCCTGTTCAAATAAAAAAAAAAAAAAAAAAAAAAAAAAAAAAAAAAACGTTATGCCAAAACAAACAGGCCCAGGCGTGTCCTTTGAAGCATCCGATGCGTTCTGAACGCTCTTCAGGTTGCGGAAGGTGGACGTCAGCCAGCCGATGGTGGTGCACATCTCTGTGTACCGCGGGCACATCAGCCAGGGGTTCGGCGAGGTCGGGGCCGTGGCGTGTGTGGTTGCCGAGCGCTGGTACATGGCTCCCGGAGTCCGCCGGGTGGACGTCACGGAGGGCAAGGTCAGAGGGACGCTCTTCCTGCCGCCAGGTAATTAGAACACTCCTGCGCCACATCTGATCACCTGTGCGCGTGTCTTTGTATTTGTGTTTGTGTGTGTGTGTGTGTGTGTCTTTGTGTCTGCGTGTGTTTGTATTTGTGTGTGTGTGTGTGTGTTTGTATTTGTGTGTGTGTGTGTTTGTATGTGTGTTTGTGTGTGCATGTGCGTGTTTGTATTTGTGTGTGCGTGTGTGCATGTGCATGTCTGTACTGTATTTGTGTTTGTGCTTGTGTGTATGCACGCGCACCAGACAGGTAAAGGTGTTGTTCTCTCTGAGGTCCTGGACCCTTCCCTGCAATCCTGGACATGTGGGGAGGGGGCGGGGGGTTGGTGGAGTACCGCTCCGCCCTGCTGGCATCCCACGGGTACGCTTCTCTGGCGCTGGAGTACATGACACCGAAGACCATGTCAGACCCCTCTGTAGAGGTTGGAAACCAGTACTTTGAGGTACGTGTGAATTATTATTATTTTTTTCATTTAAGCTTTATCCCAGTTCCTGCTCTGTGTCTTATCTCGAGCCAGGGCTGGCCGAGCACTTTGAATCTCCCGAGGGCAGCGAACAGGCCAGGCCAAATGATTCATTCAGTCCCCACCAACATGCATGAATGTGTGCGTGCGTGCGTGCGTGCGTGCGTGCGTGCGTGCGTGCGTGCGTGTGGGTGTGTGTGCGTGTGTGTGCCTGTGCGTGCGTGCGTGCGTGTGTGTGTGCGTGCGTGCGTGCGTGCGTGCGTGTGTGTGTGTGTGTGTGCCTGTGCGCGTGTGCGCGTGTGTGCGTGTGTGTGTGTGTGTGCGTGCGTGTGTGTGTGCGTGCGTGCGTGCGTGCGTGCGTGCGTGTGTGTGCCTGTGCGTGTGTGCGTGCGTGTAAGCGCCCGACTGGAGGATAATATGTGCGTGGAAATGTTTCTGGGCCAGGCTGCGTTCGCCATACTGACGGAGCATCCCCAGGTGTGCCGTGACCGGGTCGCCATGTTCGGGCTGTCTTTCGGCACCTCCGTCGCCCTGGCGATGGCCGTGTACTCGCCCTCGGTGCAGGTGAGAGAACATACTCGCACAGGTGGATGACAACAACAACATTTGACGGTCTTCTGGGGTTTCAAATGCAACAATATGTATTTTAATTGCATTTATTTTGGCTTTTGTGAATGGGATTTGGTAAAACATTTTAAAGGTTTTTTAAAAAAATTTATTTAAAAGTCAATTTTATGATTTTTTTTCCCACACGGCACACCTGAACTCACCTAACGGCCACATGGGTTGGGAGACGCTGAAGCACAGTGTGTAGCAAACAGGGTGTAATCTCACCTGTTCTCTCTCTGTTCCCAGCCCAGGTGTCTGGTGTGTGTGAATGGAAGCCATGTGCAGCAGGAGTGGGGATCTCTCAATGACATCTTTAAAGAGCTTTCAAAGTGAGTGTCGCCCTGCACGGCAAACTTAGCCGCTGCGTACTTTTCATTCATTCATTCATTCATTCATTCATTCATTCATTTATTTGTCGCCAGAAACGTCCACAGAACCCGTTACGACGAGGAGCAGCGAGTGATCTGGCGCGATCTTCTCTTGCCCATACCCTCCGACCCCAGCCAGAAGGTGGCTGTGAGTAAAAAAAACTAACATTTTTTATGCACGGGGAAGCTCTCCTTTCACATTCTGCCCATTCTGATTGGCTTGTGAGTGTTGTGCCGTAGGCCACTCTGCCCATTCTGATTGGCTTGTGAGTGTTGTGCCGTAGGCCACTCTGCCCATTCTGATTGGCTTGTGAGTGTTGTGCCGTAGGCCACTCTGCCCATTCTGATTGGCTTGTGAGTGTTGTGCCGTAGGCCACTCTGCCCATTCTGATTGGCTTGTGAGTGTTGTGCCGTAGGCCACTCTGCCCATTCTGATTGGCTTGTGAGTGTTGTGCCGTAGGCCACTCTGCCCATTCTGATTGGCTTGTGAGCGTTGTGCTGTGGACCACAGACGGTTGTTTTGCCCTTCAGATGGGGAAGTTGCAGTGCCCTCTCCTGTTAGTCGTGGGTGAAGATGATCAGAACTGGCCAACTCTGGAGTCAGCCAAAGATGTGAGTCTGTCTGTACCGCTGGCTGTCGTGTCTATACTGCCTCGTGTACCGCTGTCTGTACTGTTTTCTGTACCACTGTCTGTTGCTTTCTGTTCCACTGTCTGTATTGCTGTCAGTACCTCTGTCTATACTGCTGCCTATATTGCTGTCTGTACCTCTGTCTGTACTGCTGTCTGGCCCTTTTCATTACTTGATTGATAAGCCTGCAATGGAAACCACAAAAAAAACTCATGTGCACACACTCACATACACACACACACACACACACACACACATGCTCTCACACACACACACACACACACACACACACACACACACACACACACACGCTCAGAAACATACAGGTGAAAAAGTGCATTTCAGGCCTGTTCATTAAGTTCCCAGTGGTTGTGTGTGAGCTGAGCTCCCTGTTGCTCCAGATGGAGAAGATGATGGAGGAGGCCGGAAACAGGCACCTGCTGACCGTGCTCTCCTACCCTCGGGCGGGGCACCTGATCGAGCCGCCCTACACCCCGCACGTCCGCTCCAGCAACTTCATGATTGCCCAGTCCAGGAAAAAAGGTACAAAACCGTGTGCAGTATGTAAGATGTGGGGTAAGCGACCTGTTGCCTCTCTGTCCGTCACAATGCCCGAATAACTTCAGTCTCAGAACCACAGGAGATTGTTCCTTTTGATTTTAAGTGTGAATGCAACCTGTGACATTTAATGAAGATCACTGATTGAAAATCTGTTCAGATGATGGTCTTTCGATAACAGTATCATAATGCTTAGCCCTGTTCCCGAAAACAAGGCAACTTTAATGCTTAAATGTGTGTTCAGATGGACAGGTGAGACATGGAGAGCCGCACGGCTGACTGTGTGCTCTGTTAGTTGCAGTTTGGCAGCGTACGGCGCTGATGTTCTTCTCTTGCTCGGCTTGCTTTGCAGTGGTGGTTCTGTGGGGAGGGGAGGTGGTGGCGCACTCTAGTGCCCAGGAGGACTCCTGGCGCAAAACCTTGGCCTTCCTGCAGCAGCACCTCTACGGCCCGGACCCGAAAGCTCCCGGGGGCCAGTGAATGGGGGGGGGGAACACCTCCATCCGTCCACCGCCCCCCCTCTCCTGTCTGCTCAGCTTTTACCCCAGGAGGGGTGCCAAACTCAGTGGTTTTCATAAACTGCATTTGAATTAACATTTAATTTACTGTAAATTTTTTAAAAAATTTTTTTTTATGTCCCCTTAAACTAGTGCATTAATGAAATGTAGTGCACAAGTGGATTTATGAAGATGTTGATCCATTCCTGCTTGCTTACATTGACCTGTCATAGGTGAGCCTACGTGTGACGGTATGTTCCAAATAAACTTGCTTCCCTCTCCCTTCACTGACTGTCTGAAGTAAGTGCATTATCACCGTGGACCTAATGGGTGCTAGATTTTATGGACTGCATTTTTATGGGAAATGAACCACTTTCTTTAACGTAAGAAAAATGCCAAAAATGTTTGCCAATTACAGGTGATAAAATGTAAGGTAAAACGACATTCCGTGATCCGTGGACCTCACTGACCATAGCGGCATGTGGAGGTATGTAAATTTCCACATTTATGATATGAAATTAAATGTTCTAGATATTTAAACAACAATTTGTAATGGATTTCGATACAGTTAAACGAAAAAATGTGTGCAGCACATCAGTGTCTTTTTCATACCTGTACAGATGATTTTAGTGGCTGTGCCTGACCAATGTCTTGATCTCTCACAGGGTCTGCTGCAGATGGGACAGTGCGAACGGCAGTGCACCACACAATGACGGCAGCCACTCCAAAGTCAATGAGCTGAATGTTTTTAATTATTATAAGTTGTAAAATCACACAAATTCAGAAAATACATGCACATTTGTACATAGCCATTTATGTTGATATAAATATATAGACTTTATCAAATACAAGGAAGAGGATCATAATACTACAGTAACATTGTTATGGATATTATAATACACATAATGGACACAAATGGCTTCTTCAGTTCCTCAGTGTCAGGCTGCTCTGTCTGTCAGGTGGAGGTCTTCATCCTTGCTGTGCCCTCTCTCTCCTTCCTCTCTTTTGTCTATTCCTCCTCCCCTGTCCTCTCCTCTTGCCCTTCACGTTCTGTCTCTTCCCTCTCATGCTGTTCCGCCTGCGCCTCCTCCTCTGCCTCCTTCACGCTCGTCCTGTTCTCCTCGTGTTCTCCTGTCCCCTCTGCCTCTCTGTGCACTCGTCTCTGCACTCCCTGTGTGCACCTCCTCCTCTGCACTCTCTGCCTGCACCTCCTCCTCTGCACTCTCTGCCTGCACCTCCTCCTCTGCACTCTCTGTCTGCACCTCCTCTTCTGCACTCTCTGCCTGCACCTCCTCCTCTGCACACTCTGTCTGCAGCTCCTCCTCTGCACTCCCTGTGTGCACCTCCTCCTCTGCACTCTCTGCCTGCACCTCCTCCTCTGCACTCGCTGCCTGCACCTCCTCCTCTGCACTCTCTGTCTGCACCTCCTCTTCTGCTGTCCTCCTGCTCCGCATCACTTCCTTCTCTATCCCCTCATCCATTGCCTTCTCCCTCTCTCCTGTCTCCTCATCCTCTGCTTTCTCCATCTCTCCTTTCTCCTCATCCTCTGCTTTCTCCATCTCTTCTTTCTCCTCATCCTCTGCTTTCTCCATCTCTCTTTTCTCCTCACTGTCTTCTGCTTTCTCTATCTCTAGTTTCTCCTCATTCTCTGCTTTCTCCATCTCTACTTGCTCTTCATCCTCTGCTTTCTCCATCTCTCTTTTCTCCTCACTGTCTTCTGCTTTCTCTATCTCTTTCTCCATCTCTAGTTTCTCCTCATCTCTGCTTTCTCCATTTCTCCTTTCTCCTCACCCTTTCTCTCCATCACACTCTCCATCTCACCTGCCACCTTATCAACCCCTTCAACTCCTGCCTGTCCATTCTCCATTTGTTCTCTTTCCTCCATCCTCTGCTTTTCTCTCTCTATCTCTTCCTTCATCCCCTCTGTCGGTTCTTTCTCACTCCTTCTCTTCTCTTCCTCTCTCCCTGTTTCTTCTCTCTCCTCCATCCTTTCACCCCCTTTTTCCATTTCTCCCTGAATCCCGTCTGTGAGTGCTTTCTCCTCCTCAGGCCTCTCCTTCGCTCTCTCCATTTCTCCTTTCCCCTCCTTCATCCCTTCCCACTCCATCCTTTCTTTAGCATCTCTCCCTTCCCCCGTCCTTTCTCTCTCCAGGTCTTCTCTTGCCTGCCGTATCTTCTCCTCCTCCCTCTCGATATCTCTCCTCATGTTCTCCACCCTTTCCTCCTCCTCCCTGACCTTTGCCCACTTCTTCTCTAGCCCTTCGTTTAATCCCCTTATCGTCTCCTGGGTCTCCTTCGCCTGTCTCCTGTTCCTTCCCTCCAGGCTCTCGATTGTCCTCATGCAGGTCTCCCTCTCTCTCATCCAGACGGCTTTGATCTTGGCGATCTCGGTGTCCACCAGCTCCATCAGGCTCATCCACTCGTCCGCCTCCTCCCTGATCCTCTCCAGCTCTCTCAGCCTCTCGATCTCGTTGAAGGTGTAGACGAACTTGCGGTTGAAGTTCAGGAAGCTCGCCACCATCTCCTCCTTCTCCTGCTTCATCATCTCCCTCTCCTTCTCCATCTCCTCTCTCATCCGCTCCATCTCCTCTCTCTCCCTCCTCATCCCCTGCTCTCTCTCTGTCTCCTGCCTCCGCTTGTTGCGCTCCAGCTTGTCCATCTTCTTCCTCCAGTCCTTCCTCTCCCTCATCCAGTCCGCTGTGATGATGTCCGTCTCCGTCTCCACCAGCTCCATCAGGCTCGACCAGTCATCCACCTCCTTCTTTGTCCTCTGCAGTTCTCTCTTCAGGGCCTCTGTCTCCTCTCTCATTCTCATCATCTCCTTCTCAATGTCTTCCTGGTCCCTCACCCCTTTGCTGGAGGCCACGCATCCCACCATGCAATCTGGGTTGACTCCCCCCGTCTCCTTGCTCATACTCTCCATGTCCTCTTCCTGTGTCCTTTGTGACTTCCTTTACCAGTGCCTGGGTAGGTGTCGTCCTTTATTCACCAGCTGCGGGACAACTGCCAAGGTAAAGCAGAAGTAACAATATCCTCTCTGTTTGGTGTACGGCACATTTTTCTCATTTGGTGCAAGGCTTTTCTAACCATGGCAAACTATGTGAGTGTGGGGGTGATGCACACAAACTGATAAATCACATTGGGTATGGTGTGAACAATGGGTGTCTCAAGTACTTTGCACAGCACAACACAAAAGTGGTTATAAGATTAAAACATGCAGTAAGTCACTTGTACGTTTATTAAAGATAGATGACTATCGCTTGAAATACATTTTTGTTACAGAATGGAATGACAAATTAATGACCAAAATAACTCTATCTGAATTTACTCACTTGTTAGGCTGGTACGTACTTATAGAAATTCACAGTGGTGTCAAACGGCGTAAAACCAGATGCTGGATCTTTGCTTTCTGATAATGGACTAGCTTGCAGCAATTTCCTGTGAACGTGAAAAATGTAATGAAAAGTAACCCTCTGTGACATCATATGGCAAGTTGTTCATGTTGCCATGGATTTCCATCACAACAAACATACCAACATGAAACAGATAGACATTAATATATATTTAACATATAATAGGCCTATTGATTTTTAGAAATATACACGCATATTGGCCTAAATGGAGCCAGATAGTAACTGAACTCCAAAACATGATCTTTCATCATCTATTTTAACTTTAAATGTAGAGCCAGGCGCGATATTCACGAGGCTTCTGTGATGGTGCATTATTTTGTTAAATCCTACTAAACTTGCTTATGAATGACATGTTAATAAATTCAACTTATATTTATGCATGTAATGTACATTTAAAAAAATAAAAATAAATAAACGCGGTGATAGCTAGTTCAATAGGTACTCCTGCGGGTTTTGAGCTAAATATAGTAACTTCTATATTAGCCTATGCCTACTCACCAAGCGGGCGTCACCTTGGTTTTATTCAAGATTTCAAAGTTTCGGACTACAAACAGCAGCTGGACGGACCTTTATTCTCTAAGTTTTCCCCCAACTTTCTGAGTAGTTCACTTAGCTTGATTGCATTGGGTTCGTTGTTTTCAGTCAAATGAATCAGGAAAGTCTAAGATCGTTTTTTGAAATGTAAAACCATTGTTCCGTACCGTTCTAATGTTGCCATGGATATGCAAAGGCTATATAGGGGATTCTCACGGCAAAACAGAACAATTAAAAATCGCCGAACGCAATCTAGGAAATATTAGCAGGGCTTGCTTAAATTACGGATACGGTTTATTAAAAATCACATAGAATTGCAGCTGCTTTTTTGGCTGCTGAAGAATAAAAATAAAATAAAATTTACGTGGACAAACACAACGGATAGTTTCTATTTTCGTTTTAATTTACCTTGTTTAATCTTTTTTTGTTGTTGATTACGTGTCATTATGCACTACCCCATGTGTTGTTTGCTTTTGTGTCTTTTGTAGTGTTTTCATTTCAAAGAAATTTTATTGTTGTTGTTGTTATTATTATTATTATTATTATTATTATTATTATTATTATAATATGTTTGTAATCAATAAAAGGCAAATGTACGAGCCTTGTGTATTCTCACAGTCTCCCACAGGAGGGCGCTAAAACAGATACATTCCCCACTTCTAAAATCTCCCGTCAGTACCGCCTGCATCGAATGTGATTAGCCTAGCCTTCCAGCTAGTTGTATGAGCTTTAATGGGGTGATAATTTGTGTATACATTGTATTCTCACAGTCTCCCACAGGAGGGCGCTAAAACAGATACATTCCCCACTTCTTAAATCTCCCGTTAGTATCGCCTGCAGCCTAGCCTTCCAGCGAAGTGTATGAGCTTTAATGGGGTGAAATCTCCCGTTAGTATCGCCTGCACCGAAGGTGATTAGCCTAGCCTTCCAGCTGCTTGTATGAGCTTTAATGGGTGGGCCATTTGCGTATATATTGTATTCTCACAGTCTCCCACAGGAGGGCGCTAATAGATTTACAGGCACCCCTTCTTGTATTAATAGTGTATTCTGACAATCTCCCACAGGAGGGCGCTAATAGTGTTACAGTTTGTAGTCCTAAAATACGGAAGTAAGTTCGCTTTTTTGAGCCATGGGGTTCCCTCGTCAGATATGCAATTTTATAAGCCTGAGAGCTCCACGTTTTGTTGTACGATATAAATTAAACACATTAATATCACCATCGTGGATTTAGAAGCTGTTATGTGCTTTTAAAAAGTAAGTTGCTAACTAGTTGCTATATTGAAACTACAACAATGGTCGCTTTCTGGCAACCGCCAATCAAGTTTCCATACTTGCCCGCCACCTGCACGTGACAACCGTTGTAGTTTCAACATAGCAACTTGTTAGCGACTTACTTTTTAAAGCACATAACCGCTTCTAAATTTACGGTGGAAGTATTAATGGGTGTAATTTATTTCATAGAACAAAACGTGAAACTCTCTTCGACATACGTTAACCACAGACCTTATTTTCGACAGAAAACGAAGAAACAAGAAACAAAACGAGGAAACCCATGACTCAAAAAAGCAAACCTACTTCCGTATTTTAGGACTACAAACCATAGAGCGTATAGACGAGTTCAGTGCTACAAACTATAACTCTTAGCGCCCTCCTGTGGGAGATTGTCAGAATGCACTGTTAATATAATCAAGAAGTGGTGCCTGCAAATCTATTTGCGCCCTCTTGTGGGAGATTGAGAATACACTATACACGATAAATATGTTCGAAAATACCACTGAGCTGTTGGTTCACTTAGCGAAACTGGTGAAAATTTGATGTACGCAATTAAAGCGCCGTATGCTTCTGTTGCTAATTAATATTTATTGTGGCGTCCCTATTTAATTATGCGCCGATTTGCAGATAAAACTATATTGAATATAGTTTAGTTGTGTGCAGGTAAAATTAGGAGATGACGGTATTCATTTAAGACAACAAAGCTAATGGTTTGCTAATGCAGTTGCATGGTAAGTGCATACGCACTATATGCTTTGCAAATATTGATATATTTACACACCGTATGCTTCTGCTGTTAATAAACGTTGATTGTGTCGCCCCTATTTAATTATGACGAGGTGTGCAGACAAAATTTGGAGACGACAATATCAATTTAATCCAGTAATGAATGCAGTGTGAACCTAGCGACAATAGGACTTTCATGCGGGTCTGACCTGTTGCTGGAGGATTCCAGTTCGTTTGGCGGAATAGGATGGAAGCTTGGAGGCACATCCTTTCTATGATTGGTTTTGGGGAGAACCGGGGTGTGGTGCACCATCTAGGACAGCCCAAACTTTGCAGAGTATTTGTGGTCACTTGGCTGAGAGTTGCAAAGTGGTGGTGTGCACTTAATGTACAGAGGTGGGGCATGTGGCTGGGGATTGCATTAATGAACTGTAATTTATGTGGCTCAAATACCCACCAGACTGCCCAGATTCTGTTGCCAACAGGACAAAGAGGACCTGGGAATATGCCCACACACAGAGACAGGAGGAAAGGGAGGAGGCACAGGAGGGAGCTGAAGAGAAGGATGAGGAGCAGAAGGAGAGACCGGAGGGGTGAGAACTGAGGAGGAAACGGGGAGCAGGGAGAGCTCGTGAAGAGATGGGGGAGCAGGGAGAGCTGGTGAAGAGATGGGGGAGCAGGGAGAGCTGGTGAGGAGCCGGGGGAGCAGGGAGAGCTGGAGAAGAGACAGGGTTGTAGTTTTGTGTTTTTGTTTGTTGTCCGTTTCCTCTTGCTTGCAGGATTCTCTGGCGGTGGTGATTGCCTTGAACATGCGGAGCCTTGGGGGTCGGCAGTGGGGGGTGCAGGCCGTCCTGTCGCACCTGAAGCACGTAAAAGGCGGAAATTTTGTTTCTGCAGGAGCTCCACAAAATAAGCAGGGCAGGTGGGATTTGTTGCACGAGATTTCCGCACACCTGCTGGGGAGGGTGCCTTGTTTGTTGGTGGGTGATTTTATTTGTGTGTTGGAAATAGGAATAGGGTGTTGGTAAGGGAGCTGGGGAAGATTTCAATTTTGATAAGACTTCTGTGCTTTTAAAGAATATGATGAAAGATTTTTATTTTAATTTTAGATACAGAAATCATAAATCTTCTACAGAAACATACAGAAATCTTTTTTCTTTTGTGCAGGGTAGTGTTCTGGTTTTTTCAAGCACATGGGCTGACATTAGGTTATGTGGTGGAAGTTTTGAAAGCGGTGACCCATTTGGACCTGCTGCATCGGCACAGACCTGACGTGGTTCCTGGCCCGGTTCCTGGCCCATGATGTGCTGCCGGTGAGCGGTCCTGCAAGCCCGGAGGTTCCGGGACATCATTCTGCCCCCCAAGACACCTGCAATGAGAGAGAGTCGGCCTGGCACTGTCTGTGGGACTGTGTCTCAGCGGACTGGAGGTCGGCCCAGCCACTAGTTCAACTGGTCATACTTGTTCCTGGTTATGGTTATACACTTTGTTGTACGTCGCTCTGGATAAGAGCGTCTGCCAAATGCCTGTAATGTAATAATGGTAGCTGGAGGGAGAGCCATGGACTGTTATATGATGCTCTACGATGGTGCCCGGCAAACCTCTCAGCAGGGGGGCTTGGTGGCTTTTGGTGAACTTGTGCCAGGAAGCTCTCTGGGTGGCGGAAGGAAAGTGGCGTGGAAAATGATGGGCCTGGACTTTGAAAACATTCAAGAATAAAACTGGGTTCTTTTTGTGTTGATGAAGTGGGGAAGAGTGGAGTTTGTTATTTAAGGACACGCACTGATTTGTACAAAAGAAAAGTTTGTTTTTATTGTGCGGTTTTATTGTTTTTATTATTGGTCATAGTTGGGGGTTATTGTATGGTGTGATTTAAACATGATTTTAGTTTCTGTATATTTTGGGGGGGGGGGTTTCATTTGGGATGTCCTTTTGAATTGATATTTATGTGTTTGAGATGGGGGGGATCATATTGTGATTGCAGTTTTCATTTATAGAAAGGATATTTTGTTTTTGGCATTATGTATTGATAGCTAAGTTATGCATTTGATTTGATTTTATGCCTTTTAATTGTATTTATTTGGTTACACTTATTGTCAGTCCAAGCATGAATTAATTGAAAATGGAATTGTAATACAAATTGTACAGATTTAATGTTAACATTTTCAAAAACCAAAACACAAATTGTGCAGGAAGAGCTTGCGGAGTACATGCAAAGATTATGAGCAGTATTACTTGGTTATTGCAAAAGATACATTCCTTGTTCAAGACTGATTTCATTACGGCAATAATTGCAAAATAACAGATGTTCATCTATTCAGAAAGTTTTTTTTTTTTTGGTCTGAGCATTGAGTGTAGTGCCTTGTGTTCATAGTACAATGGAGTTATGTTTCTAGTTCCTGAAACTCCTTTGGAATGCTATGTGTGTAGACCGTTTTAGTTACAGAGCTGTAATAGCATTTCTAACATTGAAAGGTTGATAACAAAGGCTGAAATTCGTATGTAGAGCATGTCTATACCTCTAAGGAATAATGTTCATCTCAGGTAAATTTCACTCGAATTAGTTCCCTCGTTCCAAAACATCCACGTGAAGAATGCAAACTTACCATTTGCACTAAGAAATTGTTTTAAAATTTTGGAAAAGAAATGTGTTATGGATAACCAGAAGTCACCTCAACTCTTAAATTACATTTTTAATTTTTGTAACATAACCACGAATGAGTCAGCTGAGACATTCAGTGCACTGCCTAGCAGTATGGTAGAACTCCATGTCTTGAATATGGTGTGGTTTTCCATCAATACCACTGCAGAGTCTTCTGTATAACACTTATCTATTGCTTATACAGACCAATTGGTTTAAAACATGTGTTTTCTGAAATGAATTTTAGATGTCAAGTTCGGAGTGTATGATTTAAAAAAGTATGTTTTAAAAATACAAGCATCATAGAGAAAAACAACACAAGGGCAATCTACTTTTAATTATACAAATACCCAAAATGCATTTTAAATTAATATGCATACATTTTTTCTGATTGGTTTATTCTGAATACCCACACTGCTTTTTATATATTCTCACACAACCATGGATGGAACAGCATGGTCTTTTATAGGGGTGTCAATAAGTGATCATTCACAGTCTACTTCGTCTGTTCCATTTTCTATGGCTACTGCTGTTTGGTGTCTAATAAACAATGAAAACCTCAATAGTTACATTAAACATACAAAATTAATTGTGGATATTCAGAACAAACTAATCAGAATAAATTTATGCATAATCCTTAAAATGCATTTTGGGTATTTGTCACACAACCATGAATGGAACAGAAGGGTCTTTTTTAGGGGTCCCAATAAGTGATATTTCAAAGTATACTTAGTCAGTTCTATTTTCTGGGGCTACTGCTGTTTGGTGTCTAATAAACAATGGAAACATCACTGGTTGTATTAAACATACAAAATTAATTGTGAATATTCCGAACAAACCAATAAGAATAAATTAATGCATAATACTTAAAATGCATTTTGGGTATTTGTCACGCAACCATGAATGGAACAATATGGTCTTTTTTAGGGATCCCAATAAGTGATTTTTCAAAGTATGCTCGGTAAGTTCCATTTTGTGGGGCCACTGCTGTTCAATGTGTAATCGAAAGTAGATAGGCTATATTTTGAGGATCCCTATTTTCAAAAAATAAGGATGTTCTCTGTCCTGCTTGTTTATCAAAACAAATGGTTTCATTCTAAAACACTCATCTTTAAAAGCACTTGAGTATTTTAGAGTTGAATCATTTGTTTAAAATAAACAAGCAGGACAGAGAACATCCTTATTTTTTGAAAATAGGGATCCTCAAAATATAGCCTATCTACTTTCGATTACACATTGAACAGCAGTGGCCCCACAAAATGGAACTTACCGAGCATACTTTGAAAAATCACTTATTGGGATCCCTAAAAAAGACCATATTGTTCCATTCATGGTTGCGTGACAAATACCCAAAATGCATTTTAAGTATTATGCATTAATTTATTCTTATTGGTTTGTTCGGAATATCCACAATTACTTTGTGCTTAATGCTACCATTGATGGTATTTATTAGACCATGTATTAGACACCAAACAGCAGTAGCCCCAGAAAATGGAACTGACTAAATATACTGTGAAAGATCACTTATTGACCCCCTATAAAAGACCATGCTGTTCCATCCATGGTTGTGTGAGAATATATAAAAAGCAGTGTGGGTATTCAGAATAAACCAATCAGAAAAAAATGTATGCATATTAATTTAAAATGCATTTTGGGTATTTGTCTCACAACCATGGATGAAACAAAATGGTATTTTATAGGGATCCCAATAAGTGGCCTTTCACAGTATTTTATGGGGCCCCTGCCGTTCGCTGCCTAATAAAAAGTAGATAAGCAATATTCAGAGAATTTCTTTAAAGATATTCTCTGTTTTGCTTGATTATTAGACCAAATGGTTTAACTCTACAACACACATCTTAAAAGAAAAATTTAGGATGTGCAGTTTAGAATAAATCATTTATTTACAAGACTTAGGCTACAGGCATTCTAGAACAAGAACCAACCAAAATGAATTAGAGAACTAGACTTCTTAGTGTGCCCATAAAATACTATACAATCACATTCATGGTTGTGTGATAATATGCATTCTGGGTAGTAACTTGGCATGTATAATATTAGACCAGGATTTGTCCACATTACAGCATACTCCCTATTACTTCTCTAAAACACACACACAAAATTCCATTACAAAACTCCATATGAACATTCCAAGACATTATAACATAGAGCCATCTGTTATATCTTATTAAATTATGTTTTGCAACCACTACAAAACAGTTTACAATAGTTTCTTTTATTTTATTTGTTTTACAAGCACAATGTGTAAAAGCATGCAAGAGCATCAGGACATGCAGAATATGCTTCCATTGGCTTTGCCTTTGAGTTGAACAGAATTTACTTAAGCACACATTTGTGTATACACAGACACATGCACAAATCTTTATCAGTATCTTTACAGGCATTTAGCAGACATTCTTATCCAGAGTGACTTACACAAGTGTCTACATTGCATCCACTTATACAGCTGGATATATACTGAAGCAATGCAGGTTAAGTGCCCTACCTATTATAATACACTGCCACTCCATCAGACATACACAATTTCAAAATGTAAGTGCAAAGAATGTGGTGCATTACAGGATTATTTACAAAGCATACTGAAAATATAGCAAATACACCTTACAGAAATGAGCAGGATTCACGTGTGCCACACCAACCGACCAACAACATGTGGATGCCACAGTCATTCCTTACTGTTTGCTTTGGAAGTTCCTGATTCATAAAAAAAGCATCTGCCACAGGCCCTGTTATACAAACACACTTTGTAATACAAGTGTCAGCATTATCAGCTACAATCTTCTGCGCAAAGCCAGTAGCAACTGAAAGAAAACAAATCATTGGTATAAGACAAGGCCTATTGGTAGTGATAGTCATACTTAACCTGCTTCCGTTCCCTTGGCAAGCCAATTTAGGTTTAGAATGAAACATGTCTGCTTTCATAGATACATGAAACGAAGCATGCAAAGGTTCGCAAAAGCCACAGAAACATTGCCTTGTAGTTATAAAACACGCAGCACATCGCTGGCCAAAGGAACGCAACCTGACACATGTTTGACGTGTACACTCTTTCAATGGTCAGGGGCATATGACACTGATTTTGCAGCTGATTTTGCACTGTATTTGCACTGATTTTGCACTTTTAATATTTTGCATTTGGACTTTTAATATTGCACAAAATTTGAATAAATATCTGCTGAAACTGAACGTGTGCTTATTGCATATTATTTTTATTGCGAAATGACAGCACAATTTTAAAAAATCAAGGCTGGAATTTAATGTCAGAATAAAATTCCAAAGCACACATGGAACTATTCATTATTTAAAAGGAAATAATGTGCATATACAAACCCTGCCTCTTACCCACACCCACTGCATTTTTTTTTAAACAGAGAAAATTAGTGTTCTCTGAAGTGCATTCCTTGATAGAACGAAAACTTGCACATGACATCTACATTACAATCTTGACAATCTGCAATCTTTATTTTCGTAAAAATCACTAAAAACCCCTCCTGTCAGGGGGAGTTTTGGAGAGATTTCCCCCCAAATGGGGGGTTTTTGAAGAAAACAACTTTCCAAAACCCAGGGACGCCAAATGCCCACTTTTTCCTTAAAAATCCCTCATTTGGGAGGAAGTTCTCCAAAACTCCCCCCAACAGGTGGGGTTTTTAGTGATTCTTACGAAAATAAAGATTGCAGATGGTAAAGATTGTAATGTACATGTCACGTGCAAGTTTTCGTTATAGCAACGGATTACGGATTTTTTTACGAAAATAAAGATTGCAGAATGTCAAGATTGTAATGTGTGACGTGATTATAGATATCTTTAAAGATATTTTGACTAGTCAAAATATATTTGCAGATATCTTGAATTATCGTTGTTACTAGTCAGTTCATAATTGCAGATATCTGGAATTATCATTCTGACTAGTAACATTGTGTTTATCAAAATGTATTTATAGATATCTAAATGTCATTATGGATAGTCAAGCGAAGCTATTAAACGTTAAAGTGGCTTGCCATAAAAAAACGAACTTGAATATAACAGTGCTGTTATTTTTTAATCCAAATTGCTTTTCTGTAATGACATTATTTTCCCAGCAGATAGAGACAAATCCCTCACCTGTTGCGCCCTACACCGATGCGCTCCTTCCAACTCCCTTGAGACAAAGATGGGCCTGTTAAACAAGCATTTAAAATAAATAAATAAACTACCTGACAATCAAACTAAGATACGTAAAGTCGGAGATTTTGTATATTGTTTCTTGGTACAGACAATCAACGTAATATATGTAATTTAGTTTGCATCATGCACAACCGGTTATGCTGTTGCAGAGGCGTTTTATGTCCACCAGACAGAAATATATTCGCTGTAGTGCTCTGCGCCAGTTCAGTTTATTCGGATTCCTTAGCTTTCCAGCCCCAGTTTAATACTGATGGCCCGTGTTAAAGCCAGCCAAATAGTGTACATTTAAATGTTCTGACCAAAATGCATATTGTGTATCATTACTCATTAGATTCATGACAGGTAAAGAAATTGATAGATTGCTGAACTTATATGGCACAAATTATTGAGCATTTGGCAAGCTGGATAATTACATCCAAATAATATAGTCTTTACTATATTATCTGTATTACTGTTTACTATGTTACATATGTTATCAATTCTATCTGCGGTTTGAATCTCCTGGTTGAAAAAGCGATTAACTTTCTATTCCTTGTACAGTTCTGCGGTTAGAATAAATCTCTTCTGCGTATACGAGTATTCATCCTCACTGCTGCGCAAGAAGAGGAATATTTCCCCACATACTAATTTTGAAACATCCTATGATATTTAGGCTACAAGCATTTTCTTCTACATATTTTAATTATCCCCCCGAAATGCATTTGTGTATTTCCGAATCGTAAACGTGATTGTCTTGTTTGTATATACATATAATACTCGGTATTCATCTCCAAAGCCTGTCTGATTAGTTTTTAAAAATTATCTTTATTGTATCGACTGATAGTTGGTTGCTCTGTCAATGGGATTTCTTCAAGCGTTTCTTTTTGTAAGTACGGCGACATCTATGCGCATGAAATTTATTCAAATGTTGCATTCATTTTTAAGCAGTGATGTTCTTGCACTTATCCTGTGAAGCTAGTAATGTACTTCGGAGTATACTCGTTTCCTCTGTTTTCATAAAATGAAGTGGGTGTGTGTTGGGGGCACGGTTTGTAAATACACATTATTTCCATTTAAATAATGAAAAATACTGCAATGTGTACTTTATTATTGTATTCCAACATTAAATTTCAGCCTTGGAAATTTTAATTGTGCTCTCATTGCTCAATAAAAATAATATGCAATCAGATCAGGTTCAATTTAGATATATCTTTATTATCCCCGAAGGGAAAATTGAGTGCAGCATTTAAAATCCACATGCATTTGACAACCATACAACAACAAAAAACAAAAACAAAAAAAACATCTACAAACAGAAGTATTCATCCGTAACTCATTTCCTGCTGTGCAAGAAGAGGAATATTTCCCAATATGCTCATTTTGAAACACCTGATGATCAATACAAGCATTTGTATATAACATTTTAATTTGCTACCCTTACGTTACATTACATTTATTTCGCAGACGCTTTTATCCAAAACGACGTACAATGAGTGCATACCGAAGGTCATTGTAACAGAAACACAAAACACAGGTCTGATAAGGTACAATACTCATTATGTAACAATTATTCATAGCCATGAACACATTAATTCCAGTTCACATAGTAAGCATAGTCTAGGTCAGAAAATAATCTTAAATCAAACTAGGGGGCATGACAACAAGCTACAGCATCAAAATAACAATACAAGTTCAATATAAGTGCTGGATGGCGGTACATGGAATATAAAAGTGGTACAGGAGGTACATGTACAACATGAAAGTGCTACAGGAATAAAGTGGAAGGATATAAGTGATAAGAGTGCTCCTAGATTGGGAGTGCCTTGCAGAGTGGTGATAGTTAGTCCAGGTATTGTCCGAAGACATGCCTTCTAGCAACAATGCATTTTGTATTACCCATCGATAGACATGGTTGTCTTGTTTGTATATGCACAGAATACTTGACAATCACCTTTGATACATGCCTTTTTCTTTTTTTGCGTGTTCCTTTACTGGCTTTCAGTGGTTAGTAATGATGACGCTTGATTTCTCCAGACACTTTTTATTGTAAGTACTGAGATACCTGAGCAGATGAGATCTGTTCTAATATTGCTTTTATTTTGAAGCAGTGGTATGATGGTGTTGTGTTTATGTGGAGACATCTTGTATGTAATCAGACTTGTGTATGTGTTTTTTGTAACAAATTGCTTTAGCTTTTTATAGAAATTCAGGAACTTCCAAAACAAACATTACAGAACGACTGTAGCATCTACATGTTGTTGGCGAGACACACATGGATGTAATCCTGTTCATTTCTGTAAGATGTGTATTTTTCAAGAATAATTAACAGAAACGACTGTGTTATATTTGCACTATCCATCATAAATAGTCCTGTAATGCACCCAGGATCCTTTGCACTTGGATTTAGAAATTGTTTCTGTACTAATAAATTACCCATAATATGTTTGTGTATTACCCAACCACATATCTGGTCATTTCTATGTATTCAAACATGTCATGTTAATCAATAGGCTATTAGATATTGCGTGATTCACTGCATTAACATGGTTATAAACTGTTTTTGTAGTGATTTTAACACAATAAAAAAGGTATAACAGGGTCTACATTATAATGGCTTAGAATGTTAATATGGTGTTTTGTATTGGTGTTATGTGTTTTATAAAAGCAATGGGGAGCTTGCTGTAATGTGGATAGGACTGGTCTAATAGCATATATTCATAGTTGCAACCCACAATGCATTTTGTATATTATCACACAACCATGAATGTGATTGTATTGTATTTTATGGGCACACTAACAAGTCAAATTCTGTAGTATATGTGGTTGATTCTTTTTGTGGAATAATAGTAGCCCAAGTCTCATGAAGTAATGGTATATTCTAAAATAGACATCTTAAATGGATATTAAGATGCATCTTTGAAAGTTAAACCATTTGGTTTAATTGATAAGCAGAAGACAGAATGTTCTTATTTATTTTAAAAATAAGAATCCTCTGAATATTGCCTATCTACTTTCCATTAGACAGGAAACGGCAGTGGCCCCAGAATATGACACAGAAGATCATTTATTGGGATCCCTATAAAATTCCATTCTGTTTCATCCATGGTTGTGTGACAAATACCCAAAATGCATTTTAAACTAATATGCAAAATGTCTTGTCATTAGTTTATTCTGAATACTCCCAATGCATATTGCATATTCTCACACAACCATGGATGGAACAGCATGGTCTTTTATAGGGGGTCAATAAGTGATCTTTCACAGTATATTTAGTCAGTTCCATTTTCTGGGGCTACTGCTGTTTGGTGTCTAATAAATAATGGAAACATCACTGGTTGTATTAAACATACAAAATTAATTGTGAATATTCAGAACAAACCAATAAGAATAAATTATGCATAGTAGTTAAAATGCATTTTGGGTATTTGTCACACAACCATGAATGGAACAATATGGTCTTTTTTAGGGATCCCAATAAGTGATTTTTCAAAGTATGCTTGGTAAGTTCCATTTTGTGGGGCCACTGCTGTTCAATGTGTAATCGAAAGTAGATAGGCTATATTTTGAGGATCCCTATTTTCAAAAAATAAGGATGTTCTCTGTTCTGCTTATTTATTAAAACAAGTAACTTCATTCTAAAACACTCATCTTAAAATAATCTTTAAGATGTCAGTTTTAGAGTTGAATCATTTGTTTGAAACAAACAAGCAATACAGAGAATCTCCTCATTTTTTTGAAAATAGGGATCCTCAAAATATAGCCTATCTACTTTCGATTACACATTGAACAGCAGTGGCCCCACAAAATGGAACTTACCAAGCATACTTTGAAAAATCACTTATTGGGATCCCTAAAAAAGACCATATTGTTCCATTCATGGTTGTGTGACAAATACCCAAAATGCATTTTAACTACTATGCATTAATTTATTCTTATTGGTTTGTTCTGAATATTCACAATTAATTTTGTATGTTTAATACAACCAGTGATGTTTCCATTATTTATTAGACACCAAACAGCAGTAGCCCCAGAAAATAGAACTGACTAAGTATACTGTGGAAGATCACTTATTGGGACCCCTAAAAAAGACCCTTCTGTTCCATTCATGGTTGTGTGACAAATACCCAAAATGCATTTTAAGTATTATGCATAAATTTATTCTTATTGGTTTGTTCTGAATATTCACAATTAATTTTGTACGTTTAATACAACCAGTGATGTTTCCATTGTTTATTAGACACCAAACAACAATAGCCTCAAAAAATAAAACTGACTAACTATATGGTGGAAGATCACTTATTGGGACCCCTAAAAAAGACCCTTCTGTTCCATTCATGGTTGTGTGACAAATACCCAAAATGCATTTTAACTAATATGCATAATATTCTTCTGATTGGTTTATTCTGAATACCCACCATGCATTTTAGACGTTCTCAGGCAACTAGGTTTCTACTTTTTATTAGACGCCCAAACAGCAGCAGCCCCAAAAAATGAAACTGACTAAGCATACCATGAAAGATTACTTATTGGGATCCCTAAAAAAGACCATATTGTTCCATCCATGGTTGTATGACAAATATCCAAAATGCATTGTTAAAATAATTTGCATATATTTCTTATATTTTATCACATCACTGGTAGGTTCCTTTTCTGGGGCCACTGCTGTTCAATGTGTAATCAAAAGTAGATATTTTGGGGGATTCTTTCTTTTAAAAATTATTCCAAAGCTTGCATCTTCAAAAGTGATTTGACAAAAATGTTTTTTATAAAAAAAATTTTAAGCTACAGAGCATTAAATAGCCTTTTTACAAAAACCAGTTGAACATACTCTGAAATGTGACACATTTGGTATGTACATAAAATGCATTAAAGGCACATTCATGGCTGTGAATAATATACACAATGCACTGAGGGCAATCATAATGGATATATGCATTACTTTACCATAGTTTTCCAAGATGGCCTATGGTGTCAGGTGTCTAAAATAATGCTTTAAAAGCTTGTGGTCAGTCACATGGTTAATGCAGGTTAAAACTAATTTTCAAAGCATACTTTGTTTTAGACCATAAAATATATAAAGAAATCTTAAAACTCCAGACATTTTATACATTTAGACGAAAAAATATGCTAAAGAAATCACAACACAGGGTTTACTCTTTAATATATATTCATTATTTTTTCAATATTACATAATTATTGCTCATCTACGATAATCACTTGAAATATTTAAAACATTGTTTAGACAACTTACGTCTGAGAATTTAAAGTTCATACATATAGGTTACAAGGGATTAAATACAGATTGCATTTCTTTTCCTCTTTTAAGAGTTTACCAATGATCTGAGATGCTGGTGTCAACTCCTTCCAGGGGCCTGTACCACAAAGCAGGGCCCTGTTTCATCAACCAGGATTACTGGGTTAGCTGGATAGCTGCACCTATTAAAGCCCGGAACTCTCCCAAATCCGGAACATGGACTGAAGTAAAAAAAGAGAGCTGTTCTGGGTTTTACTAGGTGCAGTTATCCAGCTAACCCAGTAATCCTGATTGATGAAACAGGGCCCTGCTTTGTGGTACAGGCCCGCAGGCGATGTTGCCACTGAACAATGGGAATGAGCGGACTGTACGGCGTTGGCTGGTATCCTGAGAAGACTGCTGTAGAGACAGCCCTGGGGGGGTGTTTCACGCAGCAGGAGATACCGAGTTAGCTGCACAGCTGTGCTGAGCAAAACCCAGAACAGCTCTTTTTTAAAAATGTATTTATTTATTTTACTTCAGACCACATTCCGGATTTGAGAAGGTTTCCGGGTTTTTACTCAGCACAGTTACCCGGCTTAACTCAGCACTGCTGCTTGGTGAAACAGGGCCTGGGGGCATGGGGGCAGCCCACACGAGGACCAGGCCCAGGTCAGACACCTTCAGGCAAGCGGCACATCGTGGGCCTCCAGCTAGGTAGGTAGGAGGACCACGCGAAAGAAGTTTAAGAACGAGAGAAAATTAGAAAGAAGAATGACAGACGTGGGCATTCTATGTTTTGGGTTACGCTCTGGCAGAGTGATGGCCAGCATTATTAATAAATAATAATAATAATAATAATAATAAAAGCCAATAGAAAAGATTTACTCAACAAAGTATGTTTGTTTGAGATCGACACGTGAAAAGTGAACAAATTACAGAATGAAACAACTCAGAGCAGGGGTGTCCAGTCTTATCTGAAAGGGGCTGGTGTGGGTGCAGGTCTGTGTTTTAGCCCAGTACTAAGACACTCAAGTCTGCCTATCAAGGTCTTGATTAAAGACCGCCATTAGTTCATTAGTTGAGTGGGGTGTCATAGTGCTGGGCTAAAACAAAAACCTGCACCCTCACTTATTTTTTTTTTTTGGATAAGACTGGACCCCCCTGCCTTAGAGCTTCAAACCCAGGGGACACACTGACCACCCCCCACCCCACTGCTGCTATGCAACAGGCAGCTGCTATCTATGATATGTCCTAAATGACCCCAATGTAATCAGATTTGGCTTCACAGTATGTGAGACAGGACCTTCAGCGCACCAATAGCACACCTAACAAATTTAACTGCTTATTTGTTACTGACATTTATGTTCTTTTGAAAGGAAGCAAAAAATAAAATAAAAACCATCAAATGAAACTTAAAAAAAGCTTAATATCCTTTATAAAAATGAAACCCAACAGACCCATTTAAATTACCTTGTCCATATTCATTGTAGAAAGAAAATATAATATGAATAACCAATTCCAGTCACTCATTGGTGCAATGTTTTTTTTCCCAGTCTAACAGTGGCATTATTTTAACAGTTAGAAACTTTCAGATACTGCACTACAGAGTAGAGGAGAGCAGGAAGTGGAACCCCGAAAACTCCAGCTAACAGGAAATGAGGGGAGCACAGGGTTGGGTGCGGAGAGAGAGAGAATCCTCCCCCTCACACTGTCGCTTCCGACAACTTCAGTCCGACAGAGAGGAGTATTCAGAGAGAGAATATATCTGGAACCCCAATTAAAACAACCCCCCCCCCCTCACCCCACCCCACCCCAAAAAAACAGTTCAGCTGAATTGAAATTGATATGGGGGGGGGGGGGGCACAGAAAGCAAGACTGTAACATGCAAACTGTCACGTGCTCACAAGACCCGCCTATCACGGGTTACAGTGTGAGTGTGACTATGGCTTCTCTAAAGGGGCGATGTGATTGGCCGAGAAGACAAGGGAAGGAACTGCTGTCACACTCGGGAGACGGGGTCCGGCAGTTTCGTTGGGCGGTTCAAAGGAACATACCCCCCCCCCTTCCTCTTCTTCCTCTTCCTCTTCCTTGTAGTACAGCTGTGGAGTCCGGTGTTTCTTTTTCTTTTCAATGCTAATACCTGAAAAGAGCAACAGCGACAAAAAAAAAACAATATTCATGCTTCCACCTCATGGAGTATTATTCAGTTAAGGCTACTTCCTTCCAAAAAAAAGAGCCAAATTTAATGCAAGACTAGTGTGAATGATCACACCAAGGCCACAGGCCAAGGCTGTCACAGTGGGGCGGTTCTAGTACCCTGTCCAGTGTAACTGGGTGGAGTTTTACACACTGACTCATTAAGTGCACACTGACGCCAGGTATGCTGTGCTTCACTGTGGGTGCTCACCTGTAGTAATTGGGCTTGAAGGGCCCGTTCTTATTCAGCCCCAGGTACTTGGCCTGCTCGTCGCTGAGCTCGGTCAGGTGCGCGTCGAACGTCGGCAGGTGGAGGCTCGCTACGTACTCGTCTGAAACGACGAAAACATCCATGTTTTTATGACCCGCGAGCACCAGCGGCAGCCGCTCGCCTTTCATAAAACACACACGCACGCCAGCCAGCCCGAGGGCGAGCGGCCGGGCAGCTCACCCATTTTCTTGGGCAGTAAGTAGACGTCCTGTTTGTAGCGCCCGTCCGGAGCGTTGTACAGCTCTATGAGAGCCAGAGCCTGCGGGAGAACAGGGAGACAGGTCACAGAGAGGTCTACACAGCGCCGTGCGCTCAGATATCACCGCACGCTAAAAACACAGCCTGTCTGCTACCTTTATCACACGGATCACAACGCACAGCTTACGCAGCGCAGCTACTCTGATCCAACGTGGCTTATGATGAGTGCGTTTAACCCAAAGTGCGCAGTGAAAGACTCCTGGCAAGCGTATATCCCATGATGCCGTTCTCTGTGGGACCTACCTGAGTGGTGGCAGTGATTGACAGCACAAACGTGGGCACAGTGGAGCAGCTCAGATTAAGGAGACGACCCTGTGGAACACACGCACACGCACACACAAACACACACGTACACGCACAGTCAGACAGAGCAGAGCCACCAAGTAAGCACAAAACACACTCCTTTCTCTAAAGCACAGCACTTGTGTTTGGCATTATGCGTGAGCAGTGTGTGTGTGTGTGTGTGCGCGTGTCGGTATATGTGTGTGTGTGTGTGTGTACGTGAGTGTGTGTGTGTGTGTGTGTGTGTGTGTGTAGCCTGACCTCACCTCAGCCAGAAGCACTATCCTCTTGCCGTCGGGCCAGATGATGTGGTCTACCTGTGACCTCACACGCTCCCAGGTCAGCTCAGGGGTCCGCAAGCTGGCCTACAGGAGAGAGCAGAGACACAGTTACAAACACACACGCACACACACACACACTCACACGCATGCACCCACGCACACACACATGCGCGCACACACTCAAACACACGCATGCACCCACGCACACACACTCACACGCATGCACCCACGCACACTCACACGCATGCACCCACGCACACACACATGCGCACACACACTCACACGCATGCACCCACGCACACACACATGCGCGCACACACACAAACACACGCATGCACCCACGCACACACACACACACGCGCATATGCAGACACACAGACACACACACACTCACACATGCACAGACACACACACATTGCAGAAACAGGCTAAACTCCATAAACACAAACACACCTAAGGACAGCCTACACTCACAAACATTTCTCTGATCTCATATTTCAGGGCACATTATTAAAAGCATAATTCATTAATCAATAACACGCATTAATGCTAATGCGTTATTAATGCTAACAACTTCAGGCAGCACTCACCACATCGATTTCAGTGTTGGAGTGCCCCATGTTACACACAATACAGCCGCTCTTCATGCGGTCCAGGTTCTCCCTGACCACCACGTTCTTATTGCCTGCAGGGGAAACAGGGTTGCGGGGGTGGGGGGGTGTGTGTGTGTACACTTACTCAGAGACCAGTCACTGGAAGCCCTGACTTATAGAAGCATCGATAGCTGCCACTTCCATTAGCATCCATATTACAACTGCTCCCAATGAAGCGTGAATGCTGGGCAGACAAATACAATGACAGTTTGAGCATTTTGTTAAAGTGCTAAAAATTCCACTGACTCTGCACTGGACAGGGCTGCCTCCAGCAGTAAAACTGAGTGATTCTGCAGGCTACATGCACTGAGGTGAGAGCTGTGTGTGTACGTGTGTACGGAGCACCAGAGGCGGGCGTGTTTTACCTGTGCAGGTGATAACGATGTCCACCAGTCGGATGATCTCACTCAGCTTCACCAGTCTGAAGCCGTCCATGCTGAACGAGGGCAACAGAACACAGTTCTCCCTCAGCCCTTCAGAACTTCAGTTCCAATAAGCTCCCAAGTTTAAGCTCG
>CM045901.1:17457699-17492699 GCA_025169545.1 Anguilla japonica | reverse complement strand
GCCGCTTCTCCAAAATAACTGATGTGCCTGTCTGTGTGTGAAACAGCCCAGGGCTGTGCCCTGCAGAGTCAGGCTATCCTGCAGCACGTGCATCAGTATTCATGCTGCACATTCTCTCCCAAAAAACAGAGGAGTTCTGGCTGGGGGAGATGCCCTGATTTCATATCTAAAAGGGACACCTAAAAAAGCACACCTGGTTCCATGCACGTCTACACCCAAAGGTCAAAAGTCAAAGGTCGCAGTCGGCATCGCGGCTCGGAGCGGAGCTCTCAGACGACCGGTGAAGGAGGCAGAACTGGTTACCCAGGGCGAGGACTCGGTCACTGCCCCCAGAGGAACGGATCTGCGGCTGGCAGGAGCTGCATTCACATTCAACACCTCAGCTTCAGCTCCCAGAGTCTCTCCTCTATGTCCCAGCATGCAATGCACTCTACACTCACCCTCTGCAGTAACACAACAAGCAGGCATCGCCACTGAATCCTCACTGTCAGGACATATATATATATATATGTTTTATTTTTTTAGAGCACGTATTTGCTCAAGCTTTTAGATGAGAAAACGGTCACCAGTTCTGTTTTTTTTCAGCACCATCATCATTGCTGGCTCTAAGGCGGAACAGGCAGCTGTAATTCATGGCCTTTTCATTTCAAAGTCCTTTCGAAGGTCCCTCGTCACCAAATCCAAGGACTCCTAAGAGCTGTACAGAGCACCATGTCATGGATGGGTGCTGCAGACCATCAATAATGCAACAGGCCATATCTATGACGTTTATTTAAGGAGGGGGTGGGGGGGGGGGGCGGTGATTTAAACGGGCACTCAGACAAACGAGCCACTGCACTTCCTGGTCTTGGGAGACACGGTGATGTCACAGCCCCGTTGACTCATGGGAGATTAATGGGATCCTGTGGTGTGACTCACAGGCAGATGAGCGTACTTAGCGCTGAGGGCAGGGAGAGCATTACCCCTGTCAGGGCGCCAGACTCCATCAGAATTTCACACGGTGAGGGAGAGAATCGCTGCGGGCTCTGTTTGAGTGGTCTGTATAGTGAAAGTACAGACCGCCAGTAAAATGGGTCTCTGTACCGTGGGTAAGAGTGTTCTCTAAACAGTGGGTTAGAGGGGTCTCTGTACAGTACAGTTATAGTGGTCTCTGATAGGTCAGAATTATCTCAAACCCTGATCCACTGCATGCAGGCCTCTCTATTGCCATAACCATAGAGGCCGTTCACACACGTCTAACGCTCTCTTTGGTCTGTCAGCCCTGGCCCATTGACACTGCAGCTAAATGCATGTAAATACAGGCATCTCAGAGGCTGTACAGGCACGAGGCACAGATCAACAGTAAGTTACCTAACACACAGTCATCCCACACTCAGCCCCCCCCCCCCCCCCCCCCCCCCACCCCCCCCCCCGTCATTAAATACACACTGCTTAATCACAGATTCCCTATAAAAAGCAGTCCGAAGGGCACACTTCACTGGAAACACATTTACAAACAGGGTTCGGGCTTCCATATATATCTTCCACCAAGCAGTAAACCAGTTAAGTACTGAGAATTACAGCTTAATGACATAACCTTGCAAAATGTGATTCTCCATTGCCTCTGTAACACACAATAGGGTCAGTGCTTCAGTACTCCAGCAACCCTGATCATTTATTTAAACAAATGTCATTTTCAAAAAAGTATTGAAATAATAAATAATACATGCGTAATTAAATATTTACTTTAGGACTGAGTAAATCTAGTAGTACTAGTCTATCAAGTTAACCTGGGCAGGTTAAAACAATACTACATAGATACTCAGAAGTAAAACAGAGAAAAACTCATATAAATGTTGGGGTTAGTTTTACAAACCATTTTTGACATATTTGTTCAAAGTGAGTCTTGGTACCACCTTGATTTTCTCATCGTTTATGACCAGATACAAAGTGAATATTTAAACTGTGACAAGAGTAGTTGGCCAGTCAGATAACTCCTCCAAAGCTGGCATCTGCCCGCGACTTTTAAAACATGGAAACATTTGACTGTCCCTTTAAAGTTAGCAAACGCCTGCCTATCCACACAATGCTATTCTGTCGTTGACAACTAAGGCCACAGGCCTAGGCACTGATCCAACACCAGTACACCGCGGTTTTATGGACTCAATATGGGGCAATATACTTCACCACAGGGGTCTGAAGCACCTTATAAATGATAAGGCATTCGACCCAGCATTAAACTTACCCACATCCCATTTGACCTGACTTCCTCTCAGCTTCTTTACTGAATTTGCAGGCTGTTGTAGAAAGTGCGTCTGTCTGCAGACGATTTAGACTATCATTCTGCCATCTGCTTTCTGATGCATTCGAATGTAAACCCGAATTCCAAGATCATTCCCAGACTTTTCCGTATCACATTCCCACCTCGAGCGGAGGAGGAGATTTACTGGCACTCAGCCACACCGTCAGAAGCACATGTTATTTCCTCACTGGGGTAGAGTGCATTCATAGGTTGTATAACACTCACAGTAGGCTATAAAGTCAATAGCATGGAAGGTGTGGGATAATATCAACGAGACAATGAACTCTGCAGCTTATCATTACAATGCTGGCCTTGATTCTGTCAATTATTGCTGATCATTCCATGGACAGTTTTCAAGTGCAGAGAGTACAAACCCCAGGACCAAGCAAGCTGGGAGTAGCATATATGAAATGGACCAAAACAAGGAAAAAATTTTTTCCAGTGGGTAAAGGAAAGGGGGACAGTAGGGGTAATGACTGAGTATTGCTAGATAAGAGAAAACTTGTATTATTTAAATATGTACCCGGAATTCGTGTAGAACGTAGTAACAACGATAAAGTATTATAGTTGAATGATTAAAACCATCTGTGACTCGGTTAAATATTACGCTGCACACAAACACAATGAACGCATTAAGAAACAAAGCTGACGACTGACCATTTTTAAATCTGCCCGACAGTTTTATAACACTACGTACGCGGAAACCCAGATTTCCAGTACCACGTAAAAATGTGATGCAATTCGCCTTGCTGAAGGAATTCCATTAATGTGAGGGGCACATTTCATGTTTGGACAACTTTTATCAAGCTTGTGTAGGCAGTCGGCGGAGGTAATGCAAGTTGCTTTAGTTTATCTAGCTAATTGATCTAACTTCAAGACTACAAACCTGGTCGCTGTCCAGAGCCGTGGTGCTGAAAAGGCTCTATACGCTCTGGTACTAAAGGGTAAACAAGCAAATAGCTTATCACGCTAAAGGCAATGACAGGACAGTTGCTAACAATGCATTTCAGTATAAATAATAAAGTGATTTTATTAAATAAAACCCAGCTTTAAGTATGCGATTCGAACGTCTGGGTCACATATAAGGGAGGTGTAATGTTGTAGAACATCTGAAAAGTAATAGCGTGTGAGATTCCATCAGCGTGTTCGGTCTTCAGGCAGGCGGACACAAGGTGAACCTTCAATGCCGCGGCTCCTATATGATCAGTCGGGCTTTGTGTCAGTGTGTTTGTGAATGTTAAAACAGATTTCACACGAAATCACACTCTAAACTGCGCTGAAGTTATCACTTTTCAACCGGTATACAAGTTAAAGCACATCGAATCACACACGAAGATCTACGACTGTCTTCAACAAGTTTGTCCTGCAGCAGGTGGCTATCTACCAGCCAACCAGATCCATAGGTGGAGCTGCGTACTTTAGCTATAGCAAAGACGGCTCTGGCTATAGCTTGCGGGGATAAGTTAGTTAGTCGAATATCGTCAGATCGATCAGATGAGCAGTGCACAGCAAGCTGTAATCCATTCAAATGGATAAGAGTGTACAACAAACAACACTGTTAATGCTACAGCAAGCGTTGCACTAACACACAATGTTTAACTGACGTTGGCTAGCTGCTAAGTGAACAGAGCATCTAAAGTATACACCGATAATCAACACTGACTGCTGTCGCAGATTAATGCACTAGCCCCAGCTGGTGCGTACCGCACAAAAACACGCAGCGCCACGACAGCGCACTGCGGTCAAACCGTGAATAAATCACCATGTTAACCTTAGCATGAAAGCTACTTTCTCATGACATACCATTGACTATTTTGCCAAATCAAC
The DNA here is from genome assembly GCA_025169545.1 of Anguilla japonica. Lineage (NCBI taxonomy): Eukaryota > Metazoa > Chordata > Actinopteri > Anguilliformes > Anguillidae > Anguilla > Anguilla japonica. The sequence continues at coordinate 17,488,591 of CM045901.1, read as the reverse complement.
GTGTGATAGTAAACTAGCTACGTTAAGCAACGCTAGGTACCGATCCTAGGTAATCCTTGATTATTATTACAATAAGTTAGGCATTCGTTAACAGCCAGCTTGCCAACGAGCTGTCTAGCTAGCTAACATTTGTCTACCAACGTGGAAAAAAACTGCGAAATGCTAACGTTAGCAAACTTAAGTACTGTAGACTAATAGCTTGCGCTAGCTGGCATTTTCTGCGCATTCCACTAGTAACGTCACCTTTTTCATCCTTGGAGCTTCTGCTACGGTCCCATCACGATTTACGAAAGATTCTCCGCCGTTCTGCTGTGGATCTGTCCGCTTCATAGCGGATGCTTGGGGCATCTTCGGGCTCGACATAGGAGAGGCGCTAATGTTTTGGTCCCCTGCAGCAGTCTCGGGTGTAAGTGTCGCAGACGAAGTAGTAGTGGCCGAATTTGCTTCGTTTTTTATCATCCCCTTGTCCTCCGCCCTTGGTGTCAGCGGAGATAGCAGCTCTTTTTGCGGGATGTCTTTCAGTTCGTCCTCTGCCATTTTCACTGCCACAACCTGTTCTGACATCTCAGCGATTTCTCAAACTCTCTGCACATATATACCAATGGATACGGGCCAAAGTCATCAACGCGAAGGATGGTGGTATATGTAGTATTTCGTCAGCATTTGTAGATCTACTGCTTAGCTTCATTTCTCTTCTTTTTTAAAACGCGTATTTTAATAAATAAATAAATCGACGAATAGATAAATAATAATGAAACGAAATCATTACATGCATATAATACCAAGTGTCTTTGTCGTACCTTCTGGTAAAATGGATTTCTTTCGTTAACTTCGGAGGACGCACACTGAATAGAAAAAAGATTAAAAATAACTGGAAAATGTTTCTACTGAAGTTACCAAATGTTTATTACCGCTACATTGTGAGATGATACACCCAATTCACAGTCTGCTTATTCGGCGCAGTTTTGGCATTTATGTGTCTGTGTGCTTTTCATGTGCACAGAGTTTTCAGCTCACTCTGGCAACACACTGTAATAGGGCTTTGTGCCTTCTTTCTGTCCAAGTTCACGTGCTATCTGCTAACCCAAGGTCCTCTTTTTTGATGCTATTATTAACAGCTGAGAAAGCCTGAATGCTTTGAGTTTGTTCCTTCCCTGTAGTACTTAGGCCCTGTCTTTATGGCCCATCTTTGGCAGCCAGAGACAACTTCTTATCCGTTGAGTCAATGTGTGCTTTGGTCTGGCATATTCAGATAAGGAATTATACGGTACTGCGGTGGTCTAGTAGTGACACTTGGAGTCATACGAATACTATCACATTGGTTATGTGAGGCTTGATTTATTCAACTCGAGGTTTGTGTTTTTTTTTTAGAGACAGTAACATGTTTTATCCTTCCTATAACAGTACTATGGCACCAAGGTGAATAAGTGTTGAACCCTTCAGACCTCGTGTACCTAAATACAACATACCAACAGGTGGGAAAACACTGCTTCACGCACAAAAACTTTACATTTCATTCTCACCTGGGCCAGTACAGTGTATCTGTACCCTGAAATCAACCACAAGGTGGAGACATTTCTCCGTGGTTGCTTTCGGTAGTGGCTTTATGTGGATCTTTTCCTTGCGCTACTACACAGCACTGTACTAAATTATATACACTACATTATAGATTCAAATGAGAATATTGGATATTCAGATTACATCATACATTTTAGCCTTGATCAGATGCTCTTATCAGAGCAACTCAAGATATTCACTGCATTAATTCAGGTTAATTGCCCTGCTTAAGCATGCAATTGCTGTGCCCCTGCCGGGAGTCAAACCTACAGCCTTTCAGTCACAAACACCATGACCATTACACTGCACTGCCACACCTACTATCAAGAGAAACACAAATCAACAGCTGAACTCTGGAATTTTACTGGAAGCATTGCATTAAGAAAGTTGAAAGTTATCCTTTTAATTTTGCCAAAAACCTAAAACATAACGAAACGTAATGTGTCCATTCATGACTTCAAAGGTACTTTACATCTACAACCATTTGTTTTTAATGTCGCGCAACAAGTGAAGTTATGATGAGAAAAGAGCAGGAGTGATGTCAGTACACGGTACATTTCAAACAGACCTTCTAACAGCTGATGTACTTCGGGTAAACTGGGCATGTTTCTGAGAATCATGTTCCCCCCCCCCACTGTTTGTTCATTCACAGTTATTTACGGGAATGCTTAAAGTTCACGTGGACACGTCTAACTCAATTACACATGGGACACGAACAAAAGGAGTCTAGAACGAGTCAAAATGTCATTGCCGTGCTGCACACGTGAGACCACGACAGTCCTTCGAGTGTAAGAGAGCGGAAACTCTGAACTGAGAGTGAAGGAAAGAGACATCCCTTCAGTCAGAGGTAAACTTGTGAGGAAAGCTCACACACGTGGCCATTGCTCTGCTCTGAATTCTGAAAGTGAACGCTTACGCATGCTACTACACCTGTGTGAAGTACACTTTCCTGCCTTTTGGCTGTTATTTTCAGGTTTCTTTCCTGTCCCAAGTATTCATCGATAACCCCGAAACCTAGAGGGAGCTCATCTTTTTGGGCAAATGTTCTAGTGTATAGATGGGCCCCACGGTTGGGAACGAAAGATGGTCCTGGGTTTCAGTGCACAAAGAAGAGTTGGTGGAGCAGTTAGAGGAGGTTATTACACCGTGTCACAAGCTGTCATCACACAAGCTCTAAATCTCCCCACGCTTCCTGTGTCTGAGCTGAAGCAGGGTGCTTGCAGTCTGTCCTAACTCCCCCCCCCCCCCCCCCAAAAAAAAAACCTTACAGTGAAAAAACTGCCTGAGAAAGAAAGCTCTTGTTCTAAAAAACTGAGGACCTTGTGTAATGACTTCTCTGAATCGTTTAGTGTTTTACTGCTCGCAGTGAGGCAGTGATGGTAGTTGTCTCTCCAGAGCAATAACAACCCCTGAGATATAAATACCTTGACAGTTTCTAATTGACCTCAGGGTCCCACTTTGTCACCAGGACCCCATTTCATTCCACTGGGAAGGAAGTCACAGATTCTCAAGAGCACACACAAGTCACAGACGTCCCCCCCGCCATTTGAGCTCCAGGTTAAGGATGCTTAATTTTCCGGTTGGCCCAAGTGAGTTATTAAACTATTGTTTTCTCTGTATCGGGAAACAGTTCGTAGGAAGCCCTTAGGTTACACTTGAGCATAAACTATGTCCAGAGACATGTGTGTTTCTCGCACTGTGACCCACACTGTAGCTTGCAGTGTGGTGCTACTGCCACCTACAGTGACAGGGACACATGCCACCCGCATTCCATCTTAATCTTGCCCCCACTATGCCCTGAGTTTGCCTCTACTGGAAGTAAGATGACTTTTCAGAAATTCCCCTCCAAATCTGCCACAGAATGTATCACATCTGGTTTCTGTTTTGTTTCTTGTTTTTTTGGGCGTCTGCAGAGACAAACTCACTCAAGCATTGTGTGGGAGACTTGCACAATGCAGCACCAATCCTACGCTCTCGCACCCAACCCGTAAAGACTCACGCGTATCAGTCAAAGGCATCGTAAGTGGCAATTTCACGGCATGGGCGTGGAATTTAGCTGCTGTTTAAATGTGGCCGCGGGTCGTAAATCCCCCCGGCGTAAAACGATGTCCTGCTAACCCACTGCTGAATGACATCACAGCTTCATGTGACATCACAGCTTCATTGTGACATCACAGCTTCATTTCTCCAGTCAAATTTCTTCAGTATGCATTCTCACAAGAAGTTGCACCACATCAATGGCAACAATCAAAGAAACAGTAGAACCACAACTAGGTTTTCTGAGATTCTTTGGAGTTTCTAATGTTCTCTACTCACCTTATCCCAGGGATAGCTACTGTAGTTTTCATAGAGGAGGAAAATTCACAGAAAATAACTGAAAATACGCTGCCTGAATACTGATTTCAATTATACAAAACATTCCCAAAGAGCAGCACAGGCACCACCAGAATGCTTTTTTTCCAGCTGAAATGAATTCTTGCTCCACAGTTCCTGTTTGTATACAGGGTTGTTTGAAATTGAATTCCTAGAAAATGGCAAAAAATACTATTGTGAATAACTGATAATAATAATCTTCTTCAAAATTCTAAATCAGTGCTCTAGAACTCCACTGCTTTCAAACACCATTAATGATTGTCACATCAGCATTAGAATGTTTGGTTCAGAGCACGCCAATCACAGGTTTGTGACCTCATACATTCAAGGGTTAGATACCATTATTGAAAGAAAGACAGTGATGATGACGTGAGAACAAAATGGCAGCATGAGAGTCTCCAGTCGATGAGGGGGCAGAATTCTGTGACTGAGAGGTTAGGACCCAATCGCTGACCAAGTTTGCCTTCACACAGTGTGCACTCTATTTCGCCACGCTTAAACAAATCACTACACAGGTTCAACAGGAACTCATTTACAGGGCTCACCAGCACTACACCACTCTAGCTTCCTCTGGCATTGACAGCATGGTGAGTCCCATTCAGAGCCCTCTTTAAGACGACACCAGGCTGTCCCCGGCGACCACGGCCTCCTACACAGTGCCAGTGTGCTCTTTAAGCAAGTGTAATGCAATAAACCCTCAGCCCAGGGCCACGTTCACAAATCATTTACAGTCTGCACCTATTACCCACCAGCACTGACCCCAGGCACGTCATAATGCCTCCTTCAGTGCACAGACGAGCTGTTGACTACAGCGCTGTATTTCTGTCTCTGATTGACTTTCCCACCGGCCTCCACAGTCCGGGAGGAAATTAGTCAGACTGGAGCACACCAGTGTCTAACCTAAAGACTCAAAGTTTGCATTTATTCAAAAACGAAAGTGATATGAAATAATGTGGACCTATAACGTGTGTCATTCGGTGTTAAAAAAAATGGTATCAGTCCCTCTGTTCCTGGCTTTGAACGCAGCTGCTAGAAGTATACGCCTTACCAGATCACATCTGAACTCTGATATGTTTCAGTGTATTAGGAATGCATGGGTAGAAAAGTCATCCACTCGGCTTATAGGGCTGTAGAGTCATTTGACAGAATATTTTGACAGAAGATGTGCATCACCATATTAAAAAAGCAGTGTGTGGTAATGCATCAAGACCCCCCCTCTCTATATAATAATAATAATAATAATAATAATAATAAACTATGATTATTATTATTATTATTATTATTATTATTATTATATCACAACGTATAGGGAAATTGCTATTTGCGATTGCAATTTGTACCCAAATTGCAGCTTTACTGCTTGTTGACAGGATGACAGGTAAGGCATGATTAAAATCTCATTAGCTGGTCAGTACAGTTGAGCTTCCATGTAAAATCTCCAGCTGGTAATGAACACTATCTTTTTGGTCCAAAAAACACAAGGTAACCCCTGGAGTCGCTGTGAGAAATTAGACAGAAAGAAATCACTTGGCCATGCAGCAGAGTCAGCAGAACTTCATCAACTGTCAAATCGCTTTTGAGCAAGAGCAAGATATTCATTAAAAAAAACAACTTTTTTATGATAACACTCTCAGAATGAGTGTGTTCAAATGTCTGTGAAACTGATGAAAGTGAGCATCAGTGCTCTTTCCTACCACCCCCAACATCACACACATAGCTTGACTCTATCCCCAACATCACACACAGAGCCTGACTCTATCCCCAACATCACACACAGAGCCTGACTTCGCCCCTACAGCACCGAACATTTTCAATAAAGTGATCGATGCCAGCGATAACCTTACAATTATAAGACATTTGTCACCTTTAAAATGGCCGTTATTAACTTGAGTTATTAGCATTTTCAAACCACCCTCGCCTCACCTGCAATGGAGAGACACAGGCCTCCCGCACGAGTCCATAATCATCCCCAGCATCCAAATTCGAGCGGCATGTCTAGGAAACAAGCCAAGCAGCACAGGCCCCTCTTTGTGGGCGCTCTGAAGCACTTTCCTTCCCATCAGGGTCAAAGGTCAAAGTTGATCTAATTTTCTGCTTAGCTCTCATTAAACAGCGATTGCATTATTTAATTTGCTCTAAACGAATTAGTGATGTAACAAACATATCTTCTGAAAAAGCTTTTGAACAGAGGTTGGAAAATGTTAGCCCACAACTTTCTTTTTTATGCGGAGCAAAAAAGAAAGTTAGATTTTCTTGTCCACTGAAAACCAAAAAGTTGTGGAGTGCTGTGATTTTGGGTTGCATGTTGACCTTAATCCGGAGTCAAATTTTAAGCCATACACAAGAGAATATATGTAAAGAGTATATAGTCGCAGATTAGTATGAATAACACACCATATTGTTCCAAATATGGCTGTGTTTCGGATTCAGAACTGAAATAGAATCCTTATATCAATTAAGACTGATTAATAATGGTATTGTCAGTGAATTGGAGGTGGATTCTAGAAATATGCTGATTTGCAAAAAGGAGAGAACACCTTCATTGTGCTGAGAAAAAATGTGCATTCTTTGACTACCATGTTAGCATTCAGTTTTGTTCTCATTGGGAAAAAAAGAACAGAAACAAAATTACTTCTTCACAAAAAGCTTCAAACAAACTCATGTGTTCTCTTTTTCTACTTTTGCCTCCCTGTCTCTTCCCCTAATTTCACATGCTCTCAGCTCTTTGTTGTTCTGAGCCAAACATAACACATGCACATAGCATACGCAGAATAAGTTGTTACCATGCACACATGCTCCAAGTTAACAGGTAAGAGGTATGCTTAAATACATTTATATAAAAAAACTGTGATCTAATACTAATAACATTGTCAATCTAAAACGAAATGGTTGCTGGGAATTATATTACAATACCTCATTTGAAAATTTGCCAAGCACCACAGAATTAAAAAATGGTACATTTTATAACTTGAAAACAAATCTGGCTGTATCTGGTTAGATTATTACCACAATAAACATGAGTAGCAACAGACAGCCAGAACTGGGTGAGCAGCATCTGCTTAAGACTGACACCCAGCAGCATAGGCCTGAGAGACTGAATGCTGGGACAGGCATCTGCTTTCCTTCTGAAGAAAAGCAGAAGCAGCTCAACAGTCATCCAAAATAATTGCTGAGACACGCTTTCAGAAAAGAGTCCTTCTGCAGACTCTGTATGCCCTATATGTCTCTAGTGTATCCACATCATGTCCACACACATGTCCCACACACAGTGTGTTTGCAGTGTGTCTCCAGTGTGTGTACAGCATGCTGACAGTGTGTTCCAGTGTGTGTACAGCATGCTGACAGTGTGTCCTCAGTGTGTGTACAGCATGCAGACAGTGTGTTCCAGTGTGTGTACAGCATGCTGACAGTGTGTTCCAGTGTGTGTACAGCATGCTGACAGTGTGTTCCAGTGTGTGTACAGCATGCTGACAGTGTGTCCTCAGTGTGTGTACAGCATGCTGACAGTGTGTCTCCAGTGTGTGTACAGCATGCTGACAGTGTGTTCTCAGTGTGTGTACAGCATGCTGACAGTGTGTTCCAGTGTGTGTACAGCATGCTGACAGTGTGTTCCAGTGTGTGTACAGCATGCTGACAGTGTGTTCCAGTGTGTGTACAGCATGCTGACAGTGTGTTCTCAGTGTGTGTACAGCATGCTGACAGTGTGTTCCAGTGTGTGTACAGCATGCAGACAGTGTGTTCCAGTGTGTGTACAGCATGCTGACAGTGTGTCCTCAGTGTGTCCTCAGTGTACTCGTGTACCCCACAACTGAGTGTATTTTACGCAGTTTGCAGTGTGAGGGTCAGAGAGGTGAGGGTTCCTCTTGGGACGGGGAATGTGCTGAGTTTGGCAGTACGTAACGGGGGGGGAGGAGGTCAGAAATGCCCCCACCCCCCCATTTTCACTTCTGCCTCAGCGCAGCTCCGAAAGCTGCTGTGTCATTTCTCTCTTTCATTTTCACTCGTTCTCCATCTGACAGAGACGGCGTTCAGGAAACGCCCCCTCCCTACGCTTCCCCTTTTTTCTCCCTTCCTCTTCTCCTTTCTCCATCTCTGGGTCGCCGTGGTTAGAGTCGCCGTGGCGACGGTTCGGCCACGACTGACCGGCCCAGGGTCTCCGCTGCCGACGCTGCCGATTCGGAGGACGGAGGCATGAGCGGCTGCTGCGTCGTCAAGGTGATCTCCCTGACGGAAATCCAGGTTAGATTCCGTAAACTGTTCTTCAGTTCTTCATATACCTGATCTGAGAGGTAACCCCACAGGCAAGGCACTGCTGGGACAGTTCAGCTTTAATGGCAGGCTAACAGAGTGATAATGCATGTAAACCTTCAGCAGCAGACAACTTTGTTTCAAGGGAACTAGTGCCACCAGCTCATGTACACCATGTGATGGGGAACACTGTCCAGCACAATACACTCGTGTGCTGCCTTATAGATCTGACCACTGAGAGTCACAGCCCTGGTGGGAATTCCAGCATGGTTCCTGCCTGGCTTTAAGCTGCTCCAGCTGGTTTAAAGCTGCTTTGGAGATGCTCAGGCTGGCAACAAGATGGTCAAGATAGCAACCATGGTGGGTCTGCTTGTTACAGACAATTAGGCCATCATCAAATTCCCGATGGTATCCAGCTGGAGCAGAAGCTGGCTCCAGCTAGAGTCCATCATCAAATTCCAGCTGGAATCTCCACCAGAGAACTTGCTGCCAGGACGTGATTGGCAGCTTCATTTGGTGACCTTTATCATCCTCGCTTGTGATTGGACACCACCGTTTGAGCAGTAGTTTGGCTGGCTGTGTCCGAAGGGCATCTGCGGTGCAGCCAGTCCACAAATTCACCTTCAGTCGGCTGCAAGATGCCGTACAGCGATGATCTTTTCGGCAAAAATTATCTGCTTTGACGACATGTAAAACATGAATAGTCAGCTGTCAGCAAATGCACAGGAAAGAGGTTTTTAGTGCTGCCCTTTTGTAGGGGTACAGATAAATTGTGGACATGCGAACAGGGGCACTGGGTGCACGGTGTTTCACTGAGTTCAGTGTTTATTTTGGGATGATGTAGGGCATTGGTGTACAGTGTATTGCATTGGTGCTTGATTTATATATGGTGTATATGATATGATATTGGTGCATGGTGTTTTAATGAGGTACTGCTTTATTGTTGTATGGTATACGCCACTAGTGTGTGGTGTTTTATTGAGATAGCGGTTGATTGTTGGGAATTTGGGAAGTGATATTTCAGCGTCCATCCCACTGGTGACCTGTGAATTTTTCTCACATTTGATCTGCAAACTGCAATGGTCAAGAACACCATGTAATAATAAATCAGCTGTGCTGATGACACACTGTTCCTACCATATTACAACATCATCAAACTCCAGTCTTTCACAACCAAGACATTTGCGAAGTGAAAGAAGAACTGAGGTTACAGTGAAACTCTGAGTTCATCAATGTCTGTATAGAAATTGCTTATAGTGCCAGGGAAGCCACAAAGCCACACTGCTTGCTTTAGGGAACAGAACGTGCCTGTCCGCATCGCTGCTTAATTGATAGTGAAGGCTCATGCCATGATCACTGATAAATATACACGACTGGTAATTCCAGATTAGGGAGAGAAGTGAGGGGAAAAAGCATTAAAAATGTACAAAAAAGTATTTAACAAAAATAACTTCCAAATGGTATAATTTCCAAAAATGTATAAAGTAGCAATAAAAGTCATTATTGGGAGATATTCTCTGCGCAGTTGTTGTTTTAATCTCTGGGCCCCCATTCATAACCCAGCCCCTGCCCTGGCCGTTTCACTCATTGGAGGAGAATCTGTTAATTCCATTACAGAAGCTTAACTGCTTAATGAGCATGTCTCCGCCATTTACAGTGGGAGAAAGGCAATTTTAGGACACAGACAGATATCACGCTGTGGGCAATAGCCTGGCCCTAGCTCTGCTCCAGAGGGCAGACCCTTAATTCAGAAACAGACAGGAGCTTGTTTGCATAAAACATTCTGGCATTTTTGCCATTTATTCAAGATGATAAATATATTCTGTACTGTGTGTGTGTTTCATTTAATAATGGTGTTAATTAGGGGTCTTTTGCTACTTTTGCAATAACCAAATTATTCAAATTACTGAGCCCCCCCCCCCCCAATCATTTAACAAAATGGTTAATCCAAGCAGCTGGTGGGGCAATTCCCAATGAGCATAATTTTCTCATAAATGAACCTAAGTTCAATAAGGTGCAATGTGTTCATTAAAATGATGCCTGGTGGCATTTAGGCCCCTGATGGGATGCAGGCACAGTGAAGCTGCTGCAGCCTTATTTACTGAGCACTGTACACAGGAAGGGGAGATGAGGTGACTGAGCTGTTGTCATGGAAACTTTCTGAACAAAAGAAAACTGATGTTCCGGAAACACAGGGGAAAACAGCATGAACTATGAACTTTGTCGTCCGAGTCAAAAGTTCCAGGTAGGCATTACCACTGGCACCTGACGTCGTGGCAGTCTCTATAAGGCCCTCCCATAGCTCTCCTGTACGCAGTTGCCATGGTTATTTTCTTATTGGTTACAAATGTAATTTTGTTAGAAAAATTTGTCCATATTTTCCCCTTCGGAAATGAGATCAATCATTTCATAATCATGTGCATTCTGTTTAATACAGATTGCATTAGACAAGAAATGAAAGCATAACAGAGACTCTGTTTGTGGCACGATCCTGGTACACACGGTTCAGAACAATCCCGGAAAGTCAATGTTCCAGTGAACATTATTCAGGAGTCACAAGTAACTTCACAGGAATGGTCACAACATTGTTATTCAGTTTAGTTCCAATTCTAAATAAAAAAAATCCTAACATTTGCCTAAGCTTATATTGAGCTGAATATAAAATAATATTTTGGATATTCTTTGGGCTGTTCCATCGAGCCCTGTAGTACCTGTATAAGAGCATTTGCATCAGGAAGTGACCATAAAGTCCTAAAGCCATTGATGACAGTTACTTCTACACATATTGATAATTAAAAATAATAAAGGCTTTTAAACTTTCTTTCACAGAAGATGGAATGCCTGTAGTATAGTGCACCACAGGAGCATATGTTGGTACTTTCTGAACTTAACCGATATCATGAAAACTCAACAGTTTATGTCTGCATAGGATTATGCCAGTTCTTTTTCTAAAGTTTCTAAAAATAAACAAAAATCAACAATAAACTCTCAGTTGCTCGCTGGCGATAGCGAGGCGGACGATGTCACGCCAATGAGAAGGGAAACATAAAGATGCTTACACATAAAGATGTCTTTCTCTCCGGCTCTTTAAACGTATAGGTTACAGACGTACAACTGCCTAAAAATAGGTTTTTTTTTGGCAATGGGTATGTGAGACAATTGTCAGAGGGCTTGGTTTTAAAAAAGGCCATTGAGGGTATTTTAAACCACCTCTATTTAGAACAAACACTGTCTGTGTTTGACCCTTTCTAGGAAACATGACAAGCGAGTTTTTGATTGGCTGTTCCTAGCCAATAGAAATGGGTGGTCCCAGGAACAAAGTGATATAGACAGAGAGGTATGTCCAAACCAGGGCGATCAGCTGAGATTCGGTCTGTGTTGGTTCCTGATTTCATACGTCTGAAGGGAAAGACGCGCTTCGACTTTGTCTCTGCAGTAGCTGGTGCCTTCCAGGAAACAGAACAAGTAGCAGTGGAGTACTGGCTCTCCATGAGATAGCCACCGCATCGGATCTTACAAAAGCTCTGATTCAAAGAGAAACTGAAGACACAGGCCGGGAGAGAATGCCGCATTTATCTGACTGCAGTTACTACAAGATCAGAGAAGAAACCGGAGTTTCTAATGTAAGGACTTTTAAAAAGCATTCATGAACAATTTTTCTACATTGTTAAATGTCAAAAGTTTTTGCTCTTTTTGTGATGTCTGAAGTAGCTAAAACTTGCAAAACCAAAAGTAACTTGCAATGCTGAGGCGTAAAAGAGCAGCATTGGGGTTTGAATTCCATTAAGTAAGTTCAGGAAATGAAATGAAATACTCTCATTAACCCTTATGGACATTTCTGTAACTTTTGTGTCAAAATTAAGGTGATTTGCAGATTGAGTCTGATTTGCTGATTTGGGGCAGATTTGGCCAAATAATTGTAAACAGGTAGGCAGGTAATATTCCAGTGTTTTTTTCTAGAACAATAAAACCAACAATAGGGAGCAGAGTCCGTCGATTCGTCCACCGCATGGTAAAGGCATGTCCAAGGCTTTCAGCTCTGCCAGTATAATCAGAGAGGCCTGAGGTTGTGCGGATGTGTCTCGCTGTACACCAGTTAACTGCTTTTACTGCGCTGGTCCTGCTCTTGTTGGACCCCGGAACACAATCAGCACAGACTAAGTTGCCGAGGGAGCGAATTCAACGTGACGCACGCGGCAGTTTGATGGGCTGGACAGGCACAGGTGGCAGAAAGCAGCCTGCATTCAGGGGCAGCCTTCAGGCCCTGTCTGAGATGCCGTCGTGCTGTCTGTAATCCGAACAGGTCCAGAAGGATCTGGAGAGCTCCACGGTTCACCTCCACCCGGCCCAGTCCCAGCAGGTGAAGCAGTACCTGTCCCTGGGCTCCAGACAAACCGGACCGGGCCTCCTCGCCCCGTCCCACGTGGGGCAGCCCCTGAACCCCATGCCGGCTGTGAGGAACGGGTGTCTGCCCCCCGGCGGGGACGGTGGCGCCCTGGGCAACCACATGCCCCTGCTGACCCTCACTGCACACGACAGCGAGGTGAGTCTGTGCTCTCTAACTCTGGCGCCCCCTGTGGGCCACACTGCCTCACTGCTCACCCCTAACAGCACAGTAACCCTAATCACACTCAGACAGGCTGTAAGGGAGTACCAGTCTGACAGCACGTGTTAGCTTTGTGTTTGTCATCTCCAGTAACCTTCACTCACTGCCACATCAATCGTAATTTACATACTGAAGGACTGTTTTCAAAATGATGCACAAGTCAAATTTAAAAGTGCACTCTACACTCTGTTTCTCTCTTTAGTTCCCAATGGATCACGTTATTGACGACTTCATCAACCTTGAAACTGACTTCAAAGACGAGGACCTGGGATGCATGGAGTCAAACATCTTACGGCAAACCAACGTAAGCACTGAAACCTCATCGCTGAATTACCAGCCATTGCCCCACCATGTTATAAAAAAACTTACTACTGTAATGATTAATCATTGTTACTCATGTATTTGTCCAATCAGAATGACTCATTTCCATTATTAATTATGTATTTGTCCAATCAGAATGACTAATTTCCATTGTTAATTGTGTATTTGTTCAATCAGAATGACTCATTTCCATTATTAATTATGTATTTGTCCAATCAGAATGACTAATTTCCATTGTTAATTGTGTATTTGTTCAATCAGAATGACTCATTTCCATTATTAATTATGTATTTGTCCAATCAGAATGACTAATTTCCATTATTAATTGTGTATTTGTCCAATCAGAATGACTCATTTCCTTCTTTACTTCCTCTCTCTCTACCTAAGGGTCACCTGAGCAGCAGCCTGCTGGACCTGTACGGTGGTGACTCAGGTACGAGCCCCACGCACTGCAGGATGACACCTGGCCTAAGCCCCACACACCTGTGTGTGAAGAGGGAGGTCGCAGGTACGATGGCGTGTGGTGTGGAGTAACCCTCCGCTCGAACGCTGCCGTACTGATGAGATGAGGGTCAGATAGATTTAATTTAATTAATTAGCTTATTTTGCAGGGACAGTGCACGTTAATAACACTTCAGTAAATGTGCCTGGGTTAGCCAGGGAGGCTAATTTCCTAACTACACAAACGCATGTTTTTATGCTACGCGTTTAGCTGACGGGGGCAACGCACAGTAATCAACACGTCCGCCACAGCGGCGGTGCAAAGGCGGCAGATTTATCCGAGCGGCTGATTTCCGTCTGCAGCCCCTGAAGCTCGACTGATGACAGACAGGGGAGCGCACAGCCCATTACCTGCAGCGGCAGGACTCCAGGTGCTCTACCTGAGTCTCAGAGCCGCAGAGAGCGTCTGCTTATGCCTGCAGGATGAAACGCACCAGGAGCCCGTGCCTCTGTCCTCAACGGGCTTAACCCTCTGAGGTGTCACAAATACGCAATCAGAATGTTCTGAACGTTCTAACGCTGACGTCACAGTCACCGCTGGTAACTGAAAGCAGTGGAGTTCTAGAACACGGACTTAGAATTCTGGAAAATCTTCAAAGAGTGAAAACCATAGAACAAAAACAGCAACCGACTGCCTGCTTGCCGTTAATGCACACATTACATGCTCAGTGTATTGTGGCATGGAGGTGCTGGGTCTGCACAGCACTGTTCCGGAGTGCGGATGGGCTCCACGGCCTAGCGCACAATCCTGACTCTGCCAAATGTTGTCATGTGCCCCATGGGGTGGTACAGAATGGGGTATGACATCACCCAGTTTAGGGAGTGCCCTTAGTAGACTCAAGAAGAGTCACTGTGTGCAAGTGAGCTGCTAGCTGTGCTAAAGCAGCCTGCTCCAGGCTAACTTCTGTTCTTTCTTGTCTTTCAGAACACGACACAAGAGTCCAGGCCAAAGAGCGACAGAAAAAAGACAATCACAACATAAGTGAGAGCCCTTTCCATGGAACCCAAACTGCAGTCTGAGTTTTATTATCTTCAAGTTTACATGAACTTGAATGAAAATGAAGGAAAAAAGAATGACACACTGCTGCCCCCTATTGGTTACTTGCCCTGGTGTAATAAACATTGCATAACAATGATTTCTTTGCCAAGGGCAGTAATTCACATTTTTTTCCATCCCACAAGTGCCCTGAAGACAAGTGCATCACTAATTATTATTCACTCTGCCACTCTGCTCTCTCAACAGTTGAAAGAAGACGAAGATACAACATTAATTACAGAATAAAAGAGCTGGGAACCATGATACCAAAATCCAACGACCCGTAAGTACTGTGGACCGAGCTCCTCATTACAGGAATTTCATCTGTCAGATACAGTACAGTCAAGATGATTTCATCAAGATAAAATACACACACCCACACACACACATGCACGCATACACACACACACATTCATGCATGCATGCGCACACACACACACACACACACACACACACACACACGGTCCACCAGCCTTTGAACTGGACACCCCCTCCCCTATATTTTACATTTCACAAAGCAACTTTCTACCCTCTTCCCATAAACACTCAGCTCTGGCAGCCATTTTGCCGCACAGGGGCCTGAGAACCTTTCTTCCCACTGATGTACTCGACTGCTCTGCTGAGACCGTAGGAAGCTTTTCCTCTGTGCGCGTTTGTGAGACTGTGCTGACCCCCCCGCCCCCTCCCCGCCCCCCCACAGAGACATGCGCTGGAACAAAGGCAGCATCCTAAAGGCCTCGGTGGACTACATTAAGTGGCTGCAGAAGGAGCAGCAGCAGGTTCGAGAGCTGGAGAACCGGCAGAGGAGGCTGGAGCAGGCTAACCGTCGACTGCTGCTGCGTATACAGGTGTGTGGGCCTCTACTGCCCCCGTACTGCCCCTCTACTGCCCCCGTACTGCCCCTGTACTGCCCCTCTACTGCCCCCGTACTGCCCCTCTACTGCCCCCGTACTGCCCCTCTACTGCCCCTCTACTGCCCCCGTACTGCCCCTGTACTGCCCCTCTACTGCCCCTGTACTGCCCCTCTACTGCCCCCGTACTGCCCCTCTACTGCCCCTGTACTGCCCCTCTACTGCCCCCGTACTGCCCCTCTACTGCCCCTGTACTGCCCCCGTACTGCCCCTGTACTGCCCCTGTACTGCCCCTCTACTGCCTCTCTACTGCCCCCGTACTGCCCCTGTACTGCCCCCGTACTGCCCCTGTACTGCCCCTCTACTGCCCCCGTACTGCCTCTCTACTGCCCCCGTACTGCCCCTCTACTGCCCCTCTACTGCCCCCCACTGCACCTACCCCTCTCCTACTTGTGTCTATGCCCTGGCTCCTCCTGCTATTTTGGGCAGAGTGAAATATTGGCCACTCAGTGGGAGGATATGAGGCTGTATGCAAACAAATATACATTTATATGAAGAAGGCCACTGTGTGTGCAGCTATAGTCACAGCTATTTTTTCCTCTCAGTGCTAACAGGCTATAAAGACAGGGCTCTTTGGTGGACACCTCTTTGCCTGTTATTTCTTTACCATGTAAATAGCATGAGCTCAGTGTCAGACTGTACCTCCATCTTAAACCGCACAAAGGTGTAATAAATGGAGATGAAGTTTGAGATGAGTGGTTAAAGTGGGCCTGGTGGGTGACCCTAAGCCTGTACGTGTCTTCTTCAGGAGCTGGAGCTGCAGGCCGGGCTGCATTGCCTCCCCAGTGTGGGGTCCGCTCTGGGGGGGCCCGAGCCAGCCCCCCCCCAGCTGCTCAAAGTCCCCCAGGCCCAGACGCTATACCAGGAGGGGGCGGGGGCGGAGTTCGGCCAGCCGGAGGGGGGCGGTGACCTGCTGTCCCAGTTCTCAGACCTGTTCGGCGCGCCCCTGAAGAGGGAGCAGGACCTGGACCAGCTGCTGATGGACGCTCCGCTCTCCCCCTTCGGCGCCGGCTCGCTGCTCCTGTCCTGCTCCTCCTCCTCGCCCAACCGGTCCCCCCTGGCCCCGCCCCGCGCCTCCCCCCTCACCCTGCTCCACACCTCCTCCGAGGCCTCCAAAGACAGCAGCAGGAGGAGCAGCTTCAGCACGGATAACACGGATGACCTCTGACCTGCCAGCCGAGTGTCGGCCTCTATCCCATAATTCCATGCACGGACCCGCCAGATCACTGCTTCCATGACTGCAGTCTATGAAGAGTCCCAATGGGGCCAAATATTATCTCATTTGAAATGTATTTTGTTTACTTTCAATAATTCTAAAATTTGCACATTTTAGTCTTTAACATGAAACCAATGTCTCGGTTTACTCATCAATGATAAAACTGTGATCACTGTAATTATTAAATATTTACAAAAAACAAGCTACATGCCTTATTTAAATCTGTGATATCATTAAATCACAACCACAAGTACATTAGAGGATTCACATGCACCGTGAAATTGTTCATTCTGGACATTGACGGGTAAGGCTGGGTGTGTGTGTGTGTGTGTGTGTGTGTGTGTGGTCTTCGCGGCGTGGACATAAGAGTGTGTGTTCTCTCTGTGGAGTTGAGGTGAATGTGTGCACTAATCTCCCTCCCTGACCCCAGACTCCTCCTCATTCTAACCCTTCGCAAAGGGTGTGACCTACGTGGATTCAGGAGGAGAGGGAGGGCGCCGGTGCGGACACTCAGTCCCCTAAAACACTTGAGGAAGCTGGAAAGAGTTCCAGTAGTGGAGCTGCAGCTCTTCCCCTGCGTGTGCAGCCTGTGTGAGGAAATGGCCGCCATGGGACGGTTAGCAGAGCGTGGAGATAGCTGCTCTGTCAGCGCCTGCAGACCGAGCTCTCTGCATTATTCATTCCCCCTCCACCGGTCCTCAGAGACGGACCCATCCATAATTAATCCATAATTAATCCATAATTAATCAATAACTGTTTATTAAATGTGGAGAGGCGGCCCCATTACACCCATCCCTCTGCTGAGAACTTTGCTCAGATCCCTCACCTTACTGATCATTTGTATTGATAGGCGAAGGGGGAAAAAAAATCACTTTTAACTGTATTTAAATAAATAAAAAAATAAAAAACCTGTGCGTGTACATGTGGAAGTCTGTCTAATGAGCGTCAGGGCTGAAAAACATACATATTTATGAGCTTCTCATTCTGGGCCCCCCTGAAGTTCTGCCTCTAACTGACAGGGAAGTTTGATGGGCAGAATGAGGCCTGTTCAGCCTGAAGAGAAACTGCAGGGAAGAAAAAAAAAGGCTCTCATTTTGGCCGCATGATTTATGGGGACATTTGGAGAAAACAAAAGTATTCATAAAATTCCAAAACAAACCGGATTGTTTCCTGTTCGTCAGAACTTTGAGTACGTACAAATTCAAACCACTAGGTGTCAGTATTAGCACAGATATGGAAGGGAGGGGGCCAGAGAATGAATGTAATTCCTGGAATATTTTTTCAGCCAAGAAGAGTTAATTTCAGGAAAACTTATCGAAATCAGTTTAATATTAATCAAAACACTATTTTCTCAAAATAGCTCCAAGCTCGTGCTTCAGCAGAAGAGTTATATAATTTAAGTTGTGAAACACAGTTACACTGAGCATTTAAACAGGGCACATATACAGTACAACACTGCCTGAACAGGCACTGTGGCTTACAGCATACTGTAATAACACAAAGGATTTTACTCTGATAATACTGGTTAGGCTACAGCTGTTTGTTTGTGTTTGTGTGTATGCATGCGTGTGTGTGTGTGTGTGTGTGTGTGTGTGTGTGTGTGTGTGTGCACGTGTATGCGCACGTATGAATGTTTCTGTGTGTGATATACTCAAGCATATACTCTAAATGTACTAGCATCTCCAGGTTTTTTAGCAGCCCCATCTTCACTGATGATTTCTAAAAATGTTTTTTAAAATGTGCTCCTGTAGCAAATCATCATTTCTAAATAATCACAGAACCATCACATACAGTATATCCCCTTTATGTTCTACCTGGTGTGAGCTCGCTTGCAATGTAGGACTGACAAAGGAAAATTTAGTCATGGTTTAAAATTTTTTTTAAAAAAAAACCCCACTCTCATATACGCTAAAATAAACACTCACCTCAATTGTAGTTAATTGATAACTGAGTTAATTGAGTAGTTAATTTGTATTATATTTACACAGTTTCACATTTAACTACTGTGATGAACTTCCAATTACAACAACATGCATAAAACAATCATATGGGGTGCTGTGGTGAACATGGTGAAATTTAATTACCCTCGTCATGCTGAAAGCGATTAATAAAAAGCGTTAATTACCAATGCCACAAAGAGCTGGAATGCAGGGGGGAAAAAACACGACACTGTGTAAGAACATTACTAAACATAAACATGGCAGTGCAGGCCATTTCCTCCTGTCATCCCAGCAAAACAAAGCATTAACAATGCTTAATGAAGCTGAATAAAACCATTAATTATGGAAATAAAGCTGTAATGTGTCGCGCACAAACAGGCAGATATATATTCTGAAGAGACAGAACAGTAAGAGCCCGGCTGCTTTTGAGACCAAGGAAGCTGCAGAGCTGCCAACCCTCGTCTGGACTGGGGGAAAAACATCAATATTTTAATTGGGTTTAATGTGTTCATGGCTATGGATAGGTGTTACATAATATTATTATTATGTATTGTTACTATGAGTGTTGTTCCTTATCAGACTAGTGTTTTGTAGTTGTTGCAATGACCTTTGGTGTGCATTTATTGCACGTCGCTTTGATAAAAGCGTTTGCCAAATAAATGTAATGTATCCTTCTAAGACCCAAAATGCAAGTGTTTTGAATGACAAAAAACACGTTGGACTGAAAATGCTTTCAAAAATATAATTGCTTATATTTTTATTGAATGTAAAGTGTAGGTTTCAGCCTGGTAGAATATATGGCTCTTGATATTAAGACCAGAGACTGATGTCCCCTACAGGAGACAAAAACGAATTGGAGGATCTATAACCATACTGTGCATTTCTAACACATTCTTTTTTTTTTTTTTTTTTTTTTGATGATGTTGCTCTTTCTGCTCCAGAGCAGTTTTACTGTACGAATGCCAGGACAAGTGATTAAATACAAAGAGTTCTTTTAGGAGCAGTAGGATAAATAAATAAGCGGGCAATTTAAACAATCTTATCTGTGAATAATGCCTCGGTCGTCGCCGAGGTTTGCAGCGCGTCTGCGTGACTAATGCCGTGTTTGGATCAACCGCTTGTGCCGTAATCGTGTTGCGCAGCAGATCCCCGTGTCAAGCCCGTGCACTTTACCGGGTACTCCCCAACAGTGGGAGGGCAACAACAAACAAGACACGATATTACGGATTAGAAAACAGCACAGGTTTAAATTCCGCCTCATTGCCCTCCACGCTCACAAACACCCCTCCTTTTTATCGCGTATTATGGAGTTTGTCACGGTTGCAGCTGTCATATTCAAAATAAATACATAAACAAACTGCGCGCGGCTAATGAGCGCGATCCGCTTTGCAACACATCAATTACGCTGTTCATTCTTCCACCAGGAGGGCTTTCGTGACGGTCTTTCATGGTTATCCCGCCGCCCCTTGTTAGAAAACTGTTTAGTACATAATAATAGGGGGCTCTGGATGCAGGTAGCAGGCAGGTGCGCTCAGTGGATCAGACAAACAGGCTCCTTAATGAAATTATTAACCACCCTCGGCTCCACCTTCCCTCCCACTGCCAGCTCTCCCCTGTCAGCTCATTGCTGCCATTTTATCCGAAGAATGTTCCAGAACCAAAGAAAAGCAGTGAGTGGGAGTTGGGGCTTCTTTGGAAAAAAAAAAAAAAAAGAACAGGGTGCACACTGGCAGATTACATGCGATGGCTCGTTTATTAAAACGACCTCGATGAAAAACGTGGCAGTTCATTTTGAGGATCGCTACATGTTTGTCTTAACGGACACCGTGCCTTTTTTGTGCATTATTCATTTAGTCTAATTACCATTACATGCAGGAGAGAATGGCATTTCTGTGTGTGTGTGTGTGTGTGTGTGTGCGCGCGCGCGTGTGTGTCCTCTAAACCATACTTGATGGTGTTTATTTGTGTGCTTAGGATTCTCTTCATAATGTACATGCATTTTAACTGCGATCCCTGGTAGCTAGGTCTCCAAGGAATTTTTAAATCAAACTTTCCTGGGAACATAAAGTAAATAAACTTAAATAAATAAATGAACTTCAACGGAGCCTCAAATGAACTGAAGGTTGCGGTACTTTGGGTCTTCCCTGCAAGGCTGACTGTGCTGTTTGCACACTTCAGTGGTTGTGGGTGTGGATGTTAAAGTGGTGGCAAACTCCTTTTGCCGCACAGTATATATATATATATATATATATATATATATATATATATATATATATATATATATAAATTATTTTACTTTTTATTTGGCATATTTGGAGCTTTTCAGCATTTCAGGAGCTGAGATCAGAACAAAAAGCTCACAGAACAAGTCTTTCTCTCTTTCTGTCTCTCTCTTCCTGTCTCTCTTTCTGTCTTTCTCTTCCTGTCTCTCTCTCTCTCCTTTCCCCCTTGGCCCCTCAGAAGAAGAAAGGCACTTTTGTTAAATTCAGCACCTGAAATGGGAACAGCAGTTTCACATCAGCAGTGGCTGAAAGGTAAACAAGTTCAGAGCCAGCCCTCCTGTTCAGTCTGGCTCGCCCTCACATTTATAACTCAGAGAGAGAGGGAGGGAGAGGGGGGGAGATAGAGGGAGGGAGGGAGGGAGAGAGAGAGGGGGAGGAGGGAAGGGAGGGAATGAGAGAGAGAGGGGGAGAGGAAGGGAGAGAGAGGCCGAGAGAGAAAGAGAAGGAGGGAGAGAGAGAGAGAGAGAGAGAGAGAGAGAGAGTAAATGGATTCCCCATGCCATGCCACTGAGCTCTATAAACTCGCCCCCATTAGGGTATATATGAATAACACATGTCCCTTCATTTTAAAATGCATCACTATGAAATATAAAGCCATCATAAAAATGGCCACTAATGGTTTGCCAAGCTCACCACAAGGGTGTTCGTTCACAACCATAGAGTATTTAGCGAGCTCTAACAATTTATTTCACATTTTGACACTGCCCCGATCACCCCTATGCTGGCTGACTCTACACAGAACCCCTGGACACACCTGCTGTGTTACCACCACTCGACACAGAAACAGTCACGTAGTTAAAAGCACTTTTCTTTTCTTGAGCCAAGGAAGCACAAAAAAATGACAACAATACTGCCGGTTTAAAAATAAAATAAAAGCCACCTTCAGTCGCAATTATCACTATTATTATAATTCTTTTTTTTTTGCAGATATTGCACTATGTTGCCATGGAAACCATCCCGCAGGCCGCCGCCCCTCTCTGCCCGTGACAGGGCCACGCACGGGAGAGCCTGACTGGGCTGCGTGTCGGTTGGAGCGCCTGAGCGCTCCTCATTAACGGCCGGTTGCCGTGGGGCACCAGGCCGGCGGCACAGGCTGTAATTTGTTCCAATGAGCCGCGTCTGAGGGCAGCCAATCGGCAGCGTCTGTCAGAGGAGGCGCTGCGAGGACGCGGCGGAGAGGGCGTGTGCGTGCGCGCGAGCAATGCGCTGTCTCCGGGCCGTCGGCTTCAATGTCACCATGTGGGGGCGCCACTCACCCGCTCTCACCCACCTAAACTTTCATGCATATTGTGTGTGAGGAAGTGATAGGGCATGTGAGGGTGTGTGAGAGTGTGTGAGGGAGTGTGAGGGTTTGTTAGGGTGTGTTAGGGAGTCATAGGGCGTGTGAGGGTGTGTGAGGGAGTGATAGGGTGTGTGAGGGTGTGTGAGGGAGTGATAGGGTGTGTGAGGGTGTGTGAGGGAGTGATAGGGTGTGTGAGGGTGTGTGAGGGAGTGATAGGGTGTGTTAGGATGTGTGAGGGTATGTTAGGATGTGTGAGGGTGTGTGAGGGAGTGTTATGGTATGTGAGGGTGTGTGAGAGTGTGTGAGGGAGTGATAGGGCATGTGAGGGTGTGTGGGGGAGTGTTAGGGTGTGTGAGGGAGTGTTATGGTGTGTGAGGGAGTGTGAGGGTGTGTTAGGGAGTGATAGGGCGTGTGAGGGTGTGTGGGGGAGTGTTAGGATGTGTGAGGGAGTGTTATGGTGTGTGAGGGTGTGTGAGGGAGTGTGAGGGTGTGTTAGGGAGTGATAGGGCATGTGAGGGTGTGTGGGGGAGTGTTAGGGTGTGTGAGGGAGTGATAGGGTGTGTGAGGGTGTATGAGGGAGTGTTATGGTGTGTGAGGTGTGTGAGGGAGTGTGAGGGTGTGTTAGGGCATGTGAGGGTGTGTTAGGGAGTGTGCGGTCGCTACAGTGTGTGTGTGTGTGTGTGTGTGTGTGTGCGCGTGCGTGTTTATTTCAGTGTTATCCAAGGCAGGCAGCCTGTAAACAGCTGGCAGTGCTTCAGTGTGGGGCGGGGGGAAAGGGGGGGGGGGGGGGGCTGGGAATTCCCCTGTATCACTCTCAAACAGCCCCACTCCAGCAGTGCCGTCAGCCTCAAGTGCCTTCAGCCTGAGCCTTAACCTCACCCATCATTTATGTGTGTGTGTGTGTGTGTGTGTGTGTGTGTGTGTGTGTGGGGCTCCAGACGTGCATTAGTCAGTGGGACTCGCATCGCGGCACGGCGAGCCTCACCGCCACACCGCCACGCTCACACTACGCTCTCACTACGCTCTCACTACGCTCTCACTATGCTCCCACTACGCTCACACTACGCTCCAGGCGGCCCGCGACGCGCCCTCCGCTCCGACAGCGTCTCACATCCGCAGATAAACACGCGCGGCACAAACAGACAGCGCTGTACAGCCTGCGCCGCGGAGATACAGGGATTATATTCACTGCGCTGCACCGGGATGCCGCCACCGCCGCCGCCACACACACGCACGCACGTACGCACACACACACACACACACACTGCACCCCCTGCCTGTTCACGGGCCCATAACCGCCACGGCAGGGACCCAGAGACACCTCTGTGAGGAGTTATAAAAACCAAAAAAAGGTAACATGGCGCTGCTGGTAGTGTTATTCTACAGCCTCAGTGGGGCCCAGTACAGCTCAGAGGTCAGCCAGCTCACTTATATTCTCCTCTTATACTGAACACTTCCATGTAGATATGCAATATTTTCTGTATTCAATTTCATATTAATTAGTATTTTTTTCTAAAAACCACCCCTTTTTTCTCCTCCTTTCCTGGTTATATTCAACAGAAATGAAGCTATGCAAATTTAATTTAAACCAAACTGAATTTATGTTAATTTATTTTTTATATTTATTTTTCCCCATAAATTACCAGCCACACATTTCAAACTTCTCATAAGAAATGTAAAATGTGTACCTAGTAGGACTACATAATGATATTCATAATTAAGAGATGATTTTCACACTAATTAGAGACATCCAAGATTAACACAAAAACAATATTACATCTATCCTTCCATTATAAAAAGAACACCCTCATTTCACATCGTCAAAGAGATTTACACAAAGTTCAACAAAGAAAAATGGCTTAGATTCACAACACAGTAACGATCCATGAAGAACTTATCATTCTCTCCTGACACAGCATTTACCCAGGCTGTCTTAGTTTTCTCTGCATTACTAAACACTGATTTTTTTAAACACAGATTTGTCACTGTTGACAGAGAGAGACGTATTAACGAGCACATAGAGTACAGGGAGCACCGGGTGAAGTGTGTGCACGCGAGAGAACCAGGAAACACCATCAAGGTTTTCTGCTTTGAAGGAGATGAAATCCAGGATGTCAGCAGGGGGACGGTAGCGCTGGTGGCGGTGGGGGTGGGGGGCGTTCTGTTATTAATTGAAGTTAATTTTCAGAGATACCAGTTTACCGGGCACACAGGGGGAGATTGATGGGCCCTCAGCCGTCTCCAGGGAGCGGGGGGGAAAAAAAATGACACCGCTCCATCACCGTGGGCCACGTGTTCATCGCCCTTCATCATCATCATCACAAATCAAATTCCACACACCACGGCCGGGGGGGGGGGCACTTACCCAACCGGATTAATTAGGCAGCCGGAGGAGAGGAGAGAAAAAAGAGAGAGAAGAAAGAGAAGAGAGAGAGAAGAGAGAAAAGAGAAAGACAGAGAGAAAGAGAGAAAAGAGAGAGAAAGAAGAGAAAAAAACAAAAGGGGGAAATTCATCGCTTTGTGGAAGGGGGGGGGGCTGGGGGTCTCAAAGGCGGAGAGGACTTGAAGCCCCTCCCTGACTCACATCACTGAGGGGGCCCCCACCTTTAATTGGGGTGCGTTCATACCCACAGGAGCAGGGGGCTGGGGAGGGGGCTGGGGGGGGGGGGGGAGCAGGCAGCATGCTGACAAATGCCCACACACACCCCTAATTAGAGACTGGGGCGGGGGGGGGGTAGGATCTGACCCCTCTCCCTGCCCCCCTCCACTATCTCACCCTGGAAGCACACTCGCTAGCTTCCATTCCCATTAAATCGTGCGGGACGTCCTGTACTGTGCCAGGCTTCAAGGGGGGGGGGGGGGGGTTCACCTGAAATTAACTCAGGGGCCACACAGTGCTAAAAAGAAGCTCTGCAGAGGAACAAGAAGAAGAAAAAGAAATGAAGGCTCATCTTTGCAGGGCGAGTGTCTGGTAAACGCAGCAGTGCTCTCAAACAGGCAGAGCAGACGCAGGGCCCCTGAGTAATGTGCAATATTAACGTGGGGGGAGCTGAATAAGTCATAGCTCAACAGCCTCTTTGCCCGGTTACTGAAGTCTGTTTTTAAATGCGCCGGGGCAACCTCGCCATGACGACGTCTGGCGCGCAGACGGAACGCGTAGAGCGTGAATGATGCAGCCGGAGAACGCCGCTCACACGCCGCGTGTTTACTAAACAAACCGCCTGACCGTTTTTCCAGCCTTCTGTCATTTTTAATAATGCAGTCAAATCTGCCCTCCCTTCGGAAAAGCACAAGATCACCGGCGTTCCCCCGAACGCGTCTCTGTGCACGCTATTCCTCCGTTCAGACAGGCGGCCGCTTCCTGCAAGTCCCGCCACACATGCTTCTTACGCGTTGCCGGCCTCACACACAAACACGGCGTCACACTTTGAAATATTAATGCTTTACCGTTAATGTCTCCCAGACATCAGGATCTACTCTGCGAGCGACCTGAGGAGGCCAGAACTTCATTCAGAGAAATCAATAAAACAAACACTGAGTTTCCAATTTCAGAAATAAAAAACGATGTAAATCACGATGTGGAAACGACAGTTCTTTCATACCACCGACTACAATAACTGTAATAACAGCAAAAAAGCACGGCAAGGAACGGAAGAGGTTTTTTTCAGGACACGATGCCATTATGGGAAAGGACTGTGCCATAACCATAGACAGCACAGAGCAGTACTGTACTGTGCAGTATAGAAGAGTACGGTACCTCCACACACCCACTGCCTGCTGGGAAGGGGGCGTGGCCCTGTCAATCTGCTACCATTTGATTGGAGATTAACAGATTATTGATGCAGGGAATCAAACGAACAGAGGCAGCTGATGGAGAGGTAATGACTGACAGGGGGGTCATGATTTATGGACATTATATTACAGGCATTTAGCAGACGCTCTTATCCAGAGCGACTTGCATTGTATCCAATTATACAGCTGGATATATACTGGAGCACTGCAGGTTAAGTACCTTGCTCAAGGGTACAATGACAGCGTCCTACCGGGCAATTGAACCTGCGACCTTTAGGTTACAAGACCAACTCCTTAGCCATTATACTACACTGCCGCCCTCATTGGGTGAAATATACCATTTTAAAAACATTTCTGATACATAATACACACCTGGCCAATGTGAACAGCCTCATAACGCTATAAAGACCTCACACAGACTGTGCTAATGGTTTCTGGTCCTCAGAACATTCCCAGAGGTAAACATGTAAATCTTTCTGGCTTCCAGGAGACTCCTGGAACATTATCTTTCAGTCACGGGGAGCATTAGAGGAATGAGTCCTTAAACCTGGTTCAATTTTATTATTCCAGTTATTAAGAAAAAGGTTTTATGGTCATTAAATATTCATTTCCCCTGGAAAGTTAGCAGTGCTTAATGAATCCAGCATTTCAAAACGGAATATTCTTAATATGCGATCGACAAAAATCCTCAATGTTTCTACATGCATATCAGTTTTGTAATGCATGCATACAAAATTCTCTGTGGCCGAACTTGTTCAGAACAATGTTTTGGGAGAACATTGTAAACACAGCATTCACTCACAACCAAATGGGAGTCTAATGGAAACTAAGCCAACTATACAATGCAGCAGGACCTAACCCACAGAGAACACACCCTGGCCAGTGACTAAACTAGGGGCATCAGCTTAGTCTACTGAGCATCTGCAAGCAATTACCATTTGTTACATCTTCTTTACATCAACAATGAAAACATCAAGTGCGGAGTTCCATATGTCAAAACAGCATTGGCTTCGTGCTTTGGATGGTAAACAGGTCTGAGAAAATTATGGTGTTATTTTCTGGCAAAAACAAAAATAAAAATAAATTAAAAATAAAAACACACATTTTCCTTAATTCAAAGTAACTAAGCAGCATTAAAATCAGACCACACATAACCCCCTAATGAGCCTTAAAACAGTGTGCACACCAGTGGTCTTAGCTGCAGTTAAGTTACATGGTTTCAGTAAAGGGGCATACAGTAGAGCCAGCTCTTCCTTTCATAGCACACCGACTGTGTCCTTCCTTTCCTTCAAAATAAGCCACGGTGTCTTCCCTCCATGCATTTCCTCTGGGGTTTAAGTGATATTTAACTACGGGCGCAGTGGCATTATTCATTTCATGCGTGGAGAATTTATGTCAGACTTTTATTCTGAAATTTGCTGAAATCGGGACAGAGGTGCAAGGTTTCTGTCCGCAGCGTGCGCTGTGGCATTAAGTGAACTATTCACAACATCGGCGGTGACATCCACATTGTTATTTTGTCTATAGCGGCCCATAATTAAATACCACCTCCAGCGCTTGGGGGAAAGTCACCTGCGTGTAACCGCATCAATTTGTTGTCCGCACGACTCAGCCTTAAATAAATCGGTCAATGAGCGGGTTTTAGAACACGCTCACAGGGACCGCACGGCTGACAGGAGCGGCCTCTAATTGAGGTGCTGTGCCACTCCACTGTGGACACATACACACACACACACACACGCGCACACACACACACACACACACACACACACACACACACACACACACATATGCACACGCACACACACACACACACACACATGCGCACACACACACACGCACACGCACACGTGCACATACACCCACACACATGCGCACACACACATATGCACACGCACACGCGCACATACACCCACACACATGCGCACACACACATATGCACACGCACACGCGCACATACACCCACACACATGCGCACACACACATATGCACACGCACACGCGCACATACACCCACACACACATGCGCACACACACACATATGCACACGCACACACGTGCACATACACCCACACACATGCGCACATACACATATGCACACGCACACGCGCACATACACCCACACACATGCACACACACACATACGCACACGCACACGCGCACATACACCCACACATATGCACACGCACACGGACACATGCGCACGCACGCACGCATGCACACACACACAGTCAGTCACAAAGCCTGGACTTGAACCCGCAGCTTCCAACAAGACCCCACCTCTCAGGCCCCCCTTCTGCTCAATAAGTGGTGTGGTAAAATCTACAAAGAAAGTTCTTTATCTCCAGAAACCAATTTTCACACCATTCCACCTCGCTGTAGTTTATTGGCTGCTATAAAACTTTGAATGAGTGATAATATTAAGGTTTAAAAAATGACTGACCCGTGGGGCATGCAATCATATCGCTGCTAAATTGTATTCCCACCCACTTACAGTGCTACGTGTAAGCCTCTTACCGACATGGGAATAGGGAGACCAACCACACCTGCCGTTTAAAATCATTCCCCCCGTCGCCCAGTACGAGGGGCTGGATTAGGACACCCCCCCCCCGTCAATTCTCTTCTACAGCAGGAGATAAGTCTTCCGGACAGGATTCACTCTCCCGAGTCCTCAGTAAAATAGTTTGGTTCCTTCGCCACACTGCCTGCACGCCGCGCCGCCTGAGAGTGATGTCACTCCCCGCGCGCGGTAACTGTCACGCCCTGTTCCTGTTTGTTTGGGACGCGCGGCTTCAAATCACAGCCGACGGAACCCCCCCCCCGTCCCCCTCCCGCAGGCCAGCTTCCCCCGGCGAAATACCGCATCCACGGTAACGAGCACCTGAGGGGGAGAAAGAGGACTCAGCGATTAGCAGCTGATGGCTGTACACACGGTCAGTGACAAAACACTGACATAGCGTGTTTAACGCCGTGCAAGAATACTGGTGCCCAAAAACAGCGAGCGAGCACACGGGTAATTACGTGTGGCCTATTCTGGAAATACGAGCAGAATCCTCACGGTGATTCTAATGTAAAAGACGATGACAAGCCAGAGTAATGCCATAGTGTTCTGTAAAACCAGTACACCACCCCATACCCATCACCCGTAAGGACAGGAACTGCACCATCAAGAGAGAGGGAGAGCCGCGCGATTTTAACTCACTCAAAGGCTGAAAGGGAAAGAGAGAGAAACTCGGCTGAAGCCAGAGGATGACGCTCAGATGCCCTCCGCCGAGCAGCCATGAGCTCAGATAAACTGAGCAGAATAAACCTGTCGGTGGTGGCAGACGATAAGCTCGCAGGAAGCCAGAGGACCCGGCGTGACAGATGATGCACTTCACATTTAACAAGCTAGCGCCGCGGTGTGTCCGCCCATACAAACAAGCTGATAAGCAGCCCAGAAATCAATGCCCTTTGAGCAGAGAGCGCCAGGGAAAAAAGCAGCGCAAAAAATCCATAAGTCATGTTTAATATCGGAGAAACAGCACGGGAAAAATAACACTCCAGATTCCAATTTGCGCTCAATAAAACCCCAGCGGAAATGAAATTATACTGTGGTAATTTGTGGGGAGTCCTGACCCAGTGACCCTATGAATTCCAGCCTGCAGCCTGCACTGAACTCCCAAGCTCCCCTAACACTAATCACACACACTAATTTATAATATTTGCAACCTGTCTCTTCTGAACTTAGTTGATTGTTCTAAACACCATACCTAGGAGCCAAGGAGCTGAGAACAGCCAAGCTAACACAAAAAGCCCTCACAGTGTTGCCGCCATGTCGTGGCAATGCAATAACACTGACATAACACTGACAAAATATTCCAGTAACATCGTGAGGACGTCCTGTGTTGGCTGGGAGGGTGTTGAGCTACAGCACAGGTCCACATGCTGATTCTGAACAGTGTATCCAGCACAGACACAGGCAGCCTGAGCTGCGCTCCTCCACCCAGGCTGACCACCTGCCTTCTCAGAGAAATAACAGCGCACACTGGCACCTGACTCGTTTCCCAGAGGGTCAAAGGTCAAGAAATATCAGTCCCACGTGGTCATTTAAGCCCTCGTTATACAGTGCTGAATGCAGATCCCCCCCCCCCCCCTCACACGGCAGGCGGAGAGGTCCCTCCACTCTCGGTATGTACTTAAGAAATGAAAAAGAAAGTCGCTTCTTAAACTCAAGCGAGGACTCGACCGGGGGATCCAACAAGCAAACGGCCGCGGAGAGCTAAAGGCTCTCCTTCACATCACCTTGGAACCTCCCGCAGTCCTCCTGCCCTGTTTTAATGCTTCTCCTCATTCTGAACCTGGGATGGGGAGATGGGGGATGCGAGTGGGGGGGGGGGGGGGGGATGAGGTTAATTCTCCTCCAATGACAGCTAGGAGCACTCTCCAGCACCCAGATGAACAGGAATGAAGAGTCCAGGGACTTTCATCTTTATAGCCACTGGAGTCTTTGTTCCACATTTCAGAAAACCTCAAATTTACTGCCTGGCTTCTGGATGGGGGGGCAGTGACCTTGAGACGACCCTGCGCCGAGTCATTTATCCCACTCAAACACCGCCTAATTAGCCACACCAGCCTTTAAGCTTCGCTAAGTCACTGTGTACAGTAAGCAAACCGCAGGCTGACAGGCAGATGCTGGCGACTCGCAGGGAGAGGACAGCTCTATTAGCCCCAAAATGGCAGAGAAAATAATTACAGCGCGCTTATCGTTTTGGGTCTCGTCACAGACACGCACACAAACGTCTCTGAAAAGGAGGCCGTTTAATTCAGACGTGTTTGCGTTCAGCTA